>NW_004624730.1:51089162-51170506 GCF_000247695.1 Heterocephalus glaber | reverse complement strand
TTCTCTAGTGTGAGAAACTGAAGGTGTAAATAAGGACTAAAAGGTATAATAGATAATGTGAAATAGGAAGAAAAGGGGCAAAGGGGAAGGTGAAGTGGCAGGGATAGGGGAAAGGAAGAAGGGAATGGAATTAATATGAGAAAGTGAAAAATGGAAACAAAGTCCTTATACATAGGGAGGGTTGGAGGGGTTGAAGGGAGGGCAGAGGAAGGGGAAAAAATAAGAACGATGGATTATGTAAAGGTGCAAATTTCCAATGATGAATGTCATTATATTGTATACCTAAAATGTACCAATGATTAGAATAAATAATTGATAATGCAAAATAGGAAGAAAACATCCAAAGTGGCAGGAGAAGTGGGAAGGGCAGGGGAAAGGAAAGAAGAGAAAGGAAAAATTATGAGAAATGGAAAAAATGGAAACAAAGTCTTTGTAAATAGGGAAGGGTGGAGAGGGTGAAGGGAGAGCTAGGAATGGGGAAAAATTAAGAACCAAGATGCATCATGTAAAGGTACAAGTTCCCAATGAGAAATGTAAATGTATTGTATACCTAAAATATACCAATAAAAGAATTAAAAAAAGAATTTAAGCAAAAAAAAAAATTTATGATCACTACTAAAAGTAACAAATAATAAACTCTTTACAAAGTACATGTGGATATAATTTGCTTTCTGACTTTCAGTAGTTGCTTTGTATAAATTTTAAAAATCCATTTCATTGTTTGTAATATGTGCCTCTTCATTGTGAAAATGCTTACCTCCTGAAAAAAACCTTACCCTCCTGAAAAAATCTTCTTGACAATACCATACTTTTTATTTTCATGTAATATTGCATTTTTCTATGGTCATGCAATGTTTTAAATAGGACAAGTTATGGCAATTTAGAATTTGTTTCCAGTTTTATAAACTTCATAAAAAAGTCATGGCAAACACTGTGTTTTTCAAACCAAAATTCTACCAGGGGCATCTTATTTTATTAAGAAAAATATAAAATAATATAGAATAACAGCCTGCTTCGTTCTGCTTCTGTAACTTGCTTCACTTGCTTGTTTCGCTTCTCTGAATAGCAATGCCAGATGCTTCACCATTAGCCACAAGTTTGTGGTCATGAGATAAGCAAATGCCTGCAACGTTGCCTAACTTCAACCCCCACCCAAGTGAGGCTAGATGTCCACACCATGCCACACAAGCAAAAGTACACATAGACCCTAAGCTTTCTGTAAACCACATGACCAGAATTGTATAAATGTAAGCCACCATTGTAATACCAGATCAGTCCTTGAAGGCATATTCCTGTGGGGATGGCCTGCTAGCAAATAAATTTTGCTGTTTTACCCCTGCTCCTTTGTCTCTTGTGAGTCTTTCAGTTACTCCCAGCCAAACCCACATCAATTTCAAGATTTGAATTTCCTTTTTTTTCCATGTCATTCAGTTTTTGCATCCCTTGATCTTCAGTGCTCAGTTCTCTGTGTTCTTTGATGAAGGGGTGAAGTCCTTGTACTTCATGCCCCCCCAACTCTGGACAGAGGTCACTTGCCATTTATCACACTGCATGGCACACCACAGCCTGGCTTTCTCAGCTTTTCCATCAGTGCTTCTGAGCTAGGATGGGAAGAAGCTCACAACTGCTCGGATCAATTCCAATCTAAGTGATACTCACAACTGCTTGGCAAGCCACCATTTCACTAGAGAGCTCTACCTCCCATTCTCCAATTGGCATTTTCAAACATTCTCCCTCTCCTCACAATTCCTACCCCATCTCCTAACTATCACTTCCAAATCTAGACCCAGAGAATCTTGAGGCTTTCCTCGTGGCTAAGCTGTCCCTTCTTCCACACAGGGCTAACTCTCCTGTCCCACACTTGGCCTCTGGGCCTCCCTCCATAGAGCACAATGTCTCACACTCAGGCTCTCTTCCTCCTCCATCTTCAATACCCTTTCTCTTCTTACAGTTTTCCTCCCACCAGCACTTACCCTACTCAAGAATTACTTGTATTAAAATAAAGTTTCTTGATCTTCCTTATTCTACTTATTTCCACTTCACTTGTTTCCACACATGTCTCAATTTCTTACATCTCACTCCATCCCCTAACTACTAAAACTGCCTTTGTCAAGTCACCAATGATCTCCTTTTATTGAATCAATAAATGCTTCTGATCTTTTGAGTCCATGTGATACTTTTGATTTCTCTCCTTTCTTTGGTAAAATTATCTTTGTATCTTCTATGGTAATACACTCTCCTAATCCTCCCAAAGTATTGCATACTCTGTCTTGGTCTCCAATAAGGCTACTCTGCCAGTCCCTTTAAGGCAGGCATCCAGGGCCTCCACCCTCATTCTGCTTTTACCACATTAAAGTGTTATAGTTTGGGTCTAGATGTTCCCCCAAAGCATTATCCAATGGCTGAATCTAGAGTGTGTGATGCTGGGATTAAGGGTGTGTGATTACTAAACCTACTAAACCGGTATCCTGATTGGTTTGGCACTGCCCTCATCCCAGTAGTCTAAATAAGATAAAGGGGGGAAAAAGGCACTGTTAAATTCCCTTGTTGCTTTCGTTACCTTCTGGCCATAGTGAACTGTATTTCCTCTGTGAGGCCTACTTGCTGCACCACCTTGTCTTGGAGCCAGATGATGATGGACTGAAACCTCTACAAACAGGCAAAATAAACCTTTCCTCTTTGAGGTAAGTTATGGGTATCAAGTATGGTGTCTCATTGACAAGAAAGTATCAAAGATAAAATGAAGTCATCCTGGGTGTGTTAATTACTTTTCTCATTGCTGAGACAAGATACCGGACACCCACAGTTAAAGAGGGAAAGGTTTATTTGGCTTGCAATGCATAGAGGTTTCAGTCCATAGTTGGCTGGCTCCAAGGCAGAGTGGCATGGCCGGGGACATGGCAGAGGAGAAACAGTCCATGACACGGCAATCAGGAAGCAGAGAGAGGTCAAGGGAGGAGGGAGGGAGATAGACCCTTCCAGGCCACACTCCCAGTAACCTACCTCTTCCAACCAGACTTTACCTCCCAAATCACGTTTAGCTTGAAACTCATCAGTGAACTAACCCACTGGTAAGTATCATGACCCCATTTTCCAATCACCTCCGCAAAGCCCCATCTATGGGGCTTTTGTGCATGAGGCTTTTGTGGAGACATCTAGATATATAGCATAACAAGTCCACTTTTAAGACTCATGTATGGTTTATATGCTAACATTTCCCAGAATTATAGCCCAGACTCCTATGCTAAAACACAGACCCATACAAACAACTGTTGTGAGATTTTTCAACTAAGAAATGCAATAAAATCTTAAAATTCATATGGTAAAAGCATAATTCACCAGACATCCCTCTAACTTGTGGCAAACCCATCTATTATTCTCTCTTGACTCCCTGTGAATTTCTCTGGTTTAGTAAATGACATCCTAACTTCCCCCAACTTCTAAGCCAGAAACATGTGTCTATGTATACACAATGAGTGCTATTTACCTATGCAGATAATACTTTTCTGATGTCATCTCACATTAAACATCAAATCTGTATAATACTTCCTTTTCCGTGTACCTTGAACTTCTCAGCTTCTTTCCAGGCCCACTGCTGCTTACCCAATTCACATCACCACCATCATTCTCCTGTAATACCATTACAGCTTTCAGCTTGTCTCTCAGCCTCCTGTGTGACCCATCTTCCAAACTACCCAAACCACAGCTGAGTGATCATTTTGAAATATAACACTTTTTTAAAAAAATACTCTAATATCTTCCCACATTACTTGGGAATTTCTAACTTCCTGAGCATGACATCCAAGACTATCACAGTCCAGTCTCTGCTCAGCCCTATCTCTCTCATCACTTGTCACTGCTGGCTCCTTCTCCAACTGTTCCAATGAAGCCAAACTCTTTAAAATCCCATCCAAATGCCATGTCCTTTTTCTTTTCAATCTTTAGCATATATTGATAACTCAGAGTGAACTGCCCATACCTATCTTCCATCTTTCTCTGTGTAATCTCATACTATTTCCTCAGTCTCAATTTAGAGACTCGATTTTTCACCTACATGATAACCTTTCTGCCACATGCCTTACCATAGGTTAGGTGCCCTTCAAGGTGGATGTTCAGTGTCTTGTGTTTTATTTCTTTATTAGTATGTATACTGAATCATGATTTTCTGTTAGCATGTTTTATTCTCTCACTAACATTATAGAAAGGTCATAGTAAGTGCTAAGTGAACAATTTTGAATAAATAAAAATGAAGTCATCAACAAATACTTGTTATATATGTGCTTGTGCCTTATGTATGTTTTATTTCCAAAGAAATGTGAATCTATGTTCACCTTAGATGAATAAGTATATTGATTTTAAATCCAAGTATCAAACATGTGCTGATCTTTTAGCATATGGGCCAGACAGGATAAATATGACCCCCTGGGTGTGGTTTAAGATTGTCCTAACAACACAGGTCAGGAGATGAGGCACTTCTTGCTTGCCCTTAGAAATAAGGCCAGTGGATTGACAATATGGGATTCAACATTCACAAAATGCTCATGCATGGCTCATGCCATCTAATTACCTTGTTCATAGACTTTATCTACTTAGAGCATAAAAAGAAGTCAGTACAACAATCTTCTGTAAAAGTGTATGACTATCATTTTTGTAAGCAGCTAAAGATCAATAAAATACTGAAAACAGCACTCTAATTAAATGTTACACTTAATACTTATGAAAACTGCAAAATTCTTTATTAATGGAAATTCTTCTGTTTTCAATTTTAATACACAAAAAGCAAAATCACTTAACTTAATTCCCAAACAAGATTCAATTTAGCATTTTCAGCTTTAAATAAAAGCCCAATACAGCTTTTCTTTTTTTCTTTTTCTTCTGAAAACTCATCTTTCCTATCTACAACACCATTAGTCTTCAAGTCTATTCAGGGACTAACCTGGTGACTTCTTATGTCACTACTAAAATATCACACTTTTTTTTTAATCATAGAAGTGGTATTACAACCAGAGTAAAAAAAGAAAAAGTGATAACTTTCCCACCCCATGCTGCATGGTTAGCACAAACTACCCAGACTCTGTCTTTATGAAGTGATGCCCTACTTGTCTAGCCCAACTTATCTAGACAAAAATAGGTCATCTGCTGATATGTAGGATTGACAGGTAAAATATAGGATACCAAGTCAAATTTTAAGTTCAAAAAAAAAATCAGTGAACAATTTTTAGTGCAAGTGTATCTCAAATATTAATAGGACAAACTTACACTAAATATTATTCACTGTTCAACTACAATGCAAATTATACTGCATATCCTGTAATTTTATTTTTTCCATGCTAGCTGTGAGGGTGATCAGAAAGAATCATTTCAAGTCACTATTTCCTCCCTAGCTATATCTCACCAACTCCTACATCCATCATACCTTTACATGAAAAGCCCAACTACAAGAATTGCCACTTAGACAGCTAACAGGAAAGGGCTTATCTCTCCAAGTCCACATCCAAACTCACTTTTCTTGTTTTCTGTTAAGGGATCAGAGATTTAGAGTCCAGTGACTTGAACAAGATCAAATAGTGGTGGGATAGTGGCGAGGGGAAGAGTTTTTAGTTTTCTTGTTTTTAGCCACAAGCCAAAAATTCTGTTCACTATTTAAAGATCTTAGGGAGTAAAAAACAGTAATATTTGGGCCAGGGATTTAGCTCAGTTGCACCACACCTGCCTGGCAAGCACAAGGTCCTGAGTTCGATCCCTGGTACTGAAAAAAAAAAAAAGACATGTTCTTCAGGCAGTCCACCTGCCAAATACATCTAAGCTTGATTGGGTGGGAAATGATTGTTGATTCTCTCTCAAAAAATCTGAAGGTCATTTAACTATCCATTTAATTTAATAGTATACACTATAATACTAAGCAAACCAATGGCTAACTCAAGAATAATGATACGGATATGTAGCAAGAAGAAGAAGGAAGAGTTAGCAACTAGAGGTGTCTACATATCCATGGAACTAGACATACCCCAGAGATGATAATGTGCTCTCCTAAGAACTGTACAAGGCTCTTTGTATCCCAGTGATAGGATATATGTGGTACACCTGACAATTATCAATCTAATGACTCATCTGTAAACAATTAGCATAAATAATACATTTACATTGGAATATATTCAACTTATTTTTGCTTGAAGATAATTGCTTTTGTTGAGTCAAAATCTGGACCTGTTCTCCAAGAACTCTCACTTTATTCCTCTCACACACTAAAAGCAAAGCATAGATAAATGGAACAGACGTTATGTTTTCCTAATGTGTAATGCAGTTTTAATACTGTGTGCATATGATTCTCAAGCATCACCCTGTGTGATTGCTAACTTTATGTATTAACTTAGTGGGGTCACATGGTGCCCAGATATGTAGTTAAACATTATTTTAAGTGTGTCTGTAAAGGTCGCATGATGAGGGCTGGGAATATAGTTCAGTGGCACAACACTTGCCTGGCAAGCTCCAGCTCCTGAGTTCGATCCCTGGTACCAAAAAAAGAAGAAAAAAAAAAAAAAGGTTCCATGATGAGAACATTTGAGTTGATACACTGAGTGAAGGAGATTGATCTCCAAAGTGGGTAGGCCTTGTCCAATCTTTTGAGGGAGTGAATAACACAAAAGACTGAGGAAGGAAGAATTCTCTCTGCTTGTATGAACATGAGATGGGACATTAGTCCTCTCCTGGCTTTGGACTGAAACTGAGACTTAAATCATCTGCCCTACTGGTTCCTAGGGCTTCAGGCAGCAGATTGAAACCTCAATATTCATGTGAGTCAATTCCTTATAATTATCTATCTATTTATCTATTTATATTTATACAATCTGCAATTGGTTCAGTTTCTCTGACTAATACACATTTCCTTGCCTCCAGGATCCTAAAGGATGCTCTCATCAAAGAATCCATACTCTGAGCAAAGAAAAGCCTCTTCATGCATAAAGATTTGGCTGTCTGTCCTTCAAGTCAGCTGAGATCAAGTGGCTTTCCTTATTTAGGAAGTGGAATCTTAGCACTCAGCCATGTACTTTTGAAGAAGAGGGAATGATGGTCTACACTGTACTAGTGACTGCAGCTGGTGTGATATAAACAGGTGCAAGGAAAAGCAGTGCTCATAATCAAACGAACCCAGTGACTATGTGACATGAAGAGAACCTGACACAGTACTATACAGCCAATCAAAATGCAATCCAGTCCTTTAGTACAAGTAATTAATAAAAATTAAAGAAGACAGACATAAATGGATGAGAGTCAAAATGCCATGGAAATATCTAAGGTTGAAACCTGGTTTCCATAAATACAAATAGAAGTATGTGCTGGAAATAGCTTTTAGCAACTCCTGATAGCCAATTGTACAACTGTCAACTCAACTGCTGAGGCAGTAGGTTTAAAATGGCTATAGTCTTATTATTTATACATGGAAACTTACACATCATTGCTTCCTATTTATTTTTTGTTGACTGATCAAGTGAGTGAGTGAGTGATTTTCTGAGAACCAGTTTACCCTCACACCACTACTCACTTGTAAAACCCCAGTAGAGGAAACATGACAGGGGTGAGTACAGGACTGAAAGACCATCATGCCTTTGAAGAGAGAGTACACAAGGGACAACCAAGGGCCAAAGATATGTTCTTTACAGGAAACAGGCTCAGAAATAGACTTAGAAAGGAAGGTGTGGCATCTTTGCCAGCTAATTTTGATTGTCAACTTGATTGGATAAAAAAAGATTCTTGGTGAGGTGACTGTTTTGTGAAGACACCACCCTCATCAATGGGCTGGCCCACTGATGAGTTCATTCCTGAAAGGGCTACTAGGAGGTGGGGTACAGTTGGAGTAAGTGTGTCATGAAGGCCTCACCTTGGGGAAAACGTCTCGTCCTGCCCCTTCCTCATTGGCTCTTTCCAACCTGGTCTGCTTCTCAGATACCCTGAATCAGGTGGTCTTATTCTGCCACGCCCTTCTTCCATGATCTTCCTGCCTCGGAGCTAACTCACCATGCACTGAAACCTCCAAGCCAAAAGATGCCTCTCCTCCTTTAAGTTATGGGTATCAGATATTTTGTTCCAGCGATGGGAAAGCTGCCCAATACAATTTCCTTAACTTAGAAGCCCTACATTTTCATATCTAGTTCAGAATAGACATATTAGAAGTTTGTCTCAAATTATGCTAAGGCAGATAGAAGGAAGAAAGTGTAAACTTTAATATTTAGAAACCAATGTTCTATAAGCATGTCCATTTGTATCTTCATTTGATTCACCTTCTGAATTTTCTTTTGAAAAATTCAAATACTACCTTTGATGTTCTAAGGAATATAATTTCAAGATCTTAGCCATGATAGATCTAAATCAGGTTATCAGAGATAGTACAGAAAATGAAAAAGAATATCAAAATTTGGGGAAAAAAGATGTAAGTTAAATTACACACATTTCTAAATAGGAAGTCTTAGTTATCCAACCAAGCATATGTAGGCCTAGAGTTTGAAAACCCACCTCCAGAGACTTCACAAGACACCTACACAATAGTAAAGCACACAAATGTAATAAGGTCTTAGCCTGCATCCTCAGAGATAGCCCCTGAATTTGCTCAACAATATCAGAATTGCCCATTAATGTGCTTTTCCTGTAACTTCAGGTGAAGGGCAAGCCTTAAACACTCTGTATTTGTATGGACAAATAGAAAATTGCTTTTGTACTTTAAGAGCAAGTAATGGCTAAGATTATTCCAAATAGGGAAGAACATATTTCTTGCATTTCCCATATCAGTTTTACCAATCTTCATAAAGATTTTAAGAACAGCTTTGATTATGACCATGCCCTGTTTATGCAAGACAGAGCATTAATCTCCATGGCTTTAATAAGAAACTATTTTATATACTATTGCAAATATAACATCCATTTTATAAAATATGGTAAACAACAACTAGAGATAATGTTATAAATAATCATATGATATACTTGGGATTGTTTTTCTACTTAAAAATGTATATATAAAGTACTTCTTTGATCTCTCTCCTAAAAATAGTAACTCAATCATAATTCAACAGCTTCTCCATTCTAAAGAACATATAGATAAATAGTTTTAGGGAAGAAAATCATCTTAATAATCAATGACTTCAAAGCCTAAATGCTAGAGATGAGCAAATACTGTTTGCCTATGGAAGAACTCAAGTCCAAACTTTTGGCTCTAATTCCAGTGTTCTTTCTAGTACTGGGATACGCTACTTCTATGAAATTGATTGAAGTGCATAAAATGTTAAAGTATATGATATATTTAACAATTCAGGTGGAGTGAAACCATCAGGTTAACCAAAAAGGTTAACCAAACCAGGTTAGCCAAAAGCAAAACACTGTGATGCCTGTATGATGTTATCTTTTAGCTTCAGCAACTCAAGAGACCCTCAGTTGATATTCTCAGTTAGGGTCACGCTGTCTTTAATCCTTCCCCCTAAATTCCTGCTGAGTAACTTTGACCAACTATTCACAATTGGACTTTGCAAGATAAATTATTTCTAAAATCTTTCCTATAAAATGTTCATTTCTAACCCTGTGGTCACTTTCCCATCCATTTGAGAATTTTTTTATTCACTGGCTCACCAGGTAACTGCTTTACCTGTGATAAAGGTGTTAGAGAATCTATATTGCATTTGCCTGGTATTTGGAATAAAATGCCCTACTCTCTTTGGATGCATTGGAAGTCATTACACAGGCTGACAGAGAGTGTTATAACTCCATTTCTACAGGTACAGCCTTGCTTTAAATAGTTTTCCCATAATATAATTTTATGTTTTCTGGAGCAGTGACTCTTGGTGTATCAATTTTTTGTATCAATTGTTTTGACAACTAAAAGTAAAATCAAACAAACAAAATACTCCAAAGGTTTCCAGTCCAACATCATTTATTCTATTTCTAGTTTACATTGATCTGTGTCCCAAAACCACTTGCAATTATGCAAATTAAATCTACACAAATGAGTTGCTGCATATAATTATACAGGTATGACTACACAATTCACAAGGATGCCATTCATGTGATGCTATAGATGGGAACCCCCTGGAGTTGTACCATATACAACCTGCATGGTCAGGTATTGTGTCGTGTCTCTACGGGTCTCATTTTCCTATAATTATTCATGGAATATGAGACCCAATCACTTGTTTTGTGCTCTTTGGCAACTTAACTGCTTGCTCTTTTTTTGTCCAGTTTCACAAAATCTTTCTCTTATTCTCATATAAAAACTCCATGCCTAACAAAACCTTAATAACTTGATCTCTGGTGTCAGAAGGAGAACTTTCAGCTGAGAATTATCAAAAGTAGAGATCTCTTAAGTGGGGAGATACAAGTTTAAACTCCCCATTCAGTGACCTGAACATATCATTTAGACTCTGACTCTCATTTTCTTCAATTGTGTGACAGTAATGGAACCTGACTAACCTCATTCAGTTACTACAGTGATGTGACAAAATCTAAATCAGCGAGCTTGGTTCCTGTCAACTGTAAAGGCTCATATTAAAGGACTATAAAGTGATGCCTATGATTTAAGCCAATTGTTGACTTTATCATTCACTCATGTTAAACTAAAGATCTCAGGCACAGTAGGCTGCCCACTTGGAGAAACCAGTGCCAAAACTTGAAGAGACTGAGAGGGGGAGGTGAAACAAATCACAGTAAAAGGGATATAAATTAATAATAAGCATATATAATCAAGAGACTATGCGCATTAACAACCCTCAGAAAACATATCTCGCAAATCAAATTAAGAAAGAAGGAAAAGATATTATATTGGAGAATTCCAAACAAGGTATTGTCGTGTACCACTTAGAAAACTATAATTCTCACAATTTTTGTAAAGTATTATGACAGCAGGAAACAAAACCATTAAAAATTGAGCTTATGTATTTGACTTATTTCACTTAACACTATGTTTTCAAGTTGCATCCATTGCCTCAAGTTTCTCTTTCATTCTGGCAGCATAGTACTTCATTATAAAAACAAAAATTAAAAATTGGTACTTAACTTAGAAATTCTACTTATAGGAATAAGCCTAAAGAAATGATGCAGAGATATACATAAACAGATCTATATGAAGATAAATACACATGGAAAAACCTGGCAAAAAAAAACCCAACAACTTTCTAATAAAATCAGGGTGCATCTATCTGAAGTAATATAATGCAAAGACTAAAATAATACTTTGCAAAATGTTAAATAACATGCAAAAATCACCCTTACACACTACTAAGTGAAGAAAGCAGAGTAAATCTCTAATTTATGCTCTATAGTAGAATGGGTTTTCAGGGAAAACATTAATGTAAAGCATATTATTTTAATGCCTGGGTAAGCTTACAGGAAATTAATTAATCAGAAACCAGAGAAAAAATAGCAAACACAAATCCACAAATATAGGTGAGCACTTGAACCTGTATCTTCCCAATTGCCAGCTATTGTGTCTGGGGACTGAATTCTACTGGGCCACTGATGCTAAAGTCAGGAGACAGCCTCTGTTTCTAGCAGAGATCAGAGGAAGACAGCAAATTTCTGCATTACCAGAAGGATAATATTTTAAAGGTCTAATCCGGGGGGGGGGGAATTCACTATCTAAGCAAGACCAGAAAGAAAGGAATAATAAGAAGGAAGGAAAGAGGGAAAGGAGGAAGAAAGGAAGAAAGGAAGGAAGGAAGGAAGGAAGGAAGGAAGGAAGGAAAGGGGAGGGGAGGGGAGGAGAGGGAAGAGAAGGGAAAGGAAGGGAAAAAGAAGGGAAGGGCAGGAAGGAAGGAAGGAAAAGAGGGAGAGAGGAGGAAGGGAGGAAGAGAATTATGGATATTCCTAATTATAAACTTGCATCTGGACAGATTTGAGGATGAGATTTATGCTAAGTATGTGGATTAAAAGCATCAAATCAAAAATTTAAGTCTTTGTAAATAGGGAGGGGTGGAGGGGTTGAAGGGAGGGCAGGGGAATGGGAAAAAAATAAGAACCAAGAGAGATCATGTAAAGGTGCAAATTTCCAATGATGAATGTCATTATATTATATACCTAAAATGTACCAATAAAATTATTTTTTAAAATATGTGTGCTAAACCTCTCCAAATAGATCCCAAGGAAGATATAATAACTTTAAATATACATGTTCCTAATAACATATTTTATGTATAGTGTATAAAAATATATTTTAAAATAACAAGCCAGCTGTGTTGGTGGATGCCTAAAATCTCAGCATTATGGGCACTTGAGGCAGAAAGATGTCAAGTTTGAGTCCAGCCTGGGGAACTTAGCAAGACTGCTTCAAAATAAAAGTAAAATAAGGGTGAGGCTGTAGCTCAGTGCAAAGCCCCTTGATTCAATCCCCAGTATCAGGAAATCAATAAATAAATGAAATGGCAGAACTACAAAATATATATATTATCATAGTGGAATATTTTAATCTCCCTGATAAAGAAGATGCACAAAATTGTAAAAGGTATAAAAGATTTGAATAATACAGTTAATAAGGTTTAATTTAGTGAAGATTTATATAATTCTGCCCTAAAAAACTGCAAAATGTACATTTTCAGACACATATAATGCATTTATAAGAAGTAAACTTGTATAACACAGCAAAGCAAAATTCAACAAATTTTTTAAATGGTGGTATTCTACTCACCACATCCTCTAACTCAATGTATTTTTTGTTCATTAAAATAGCATGAAATCCTTGTTAAAATACAAGTTACTGTGATGCATCCACTAAGATTTTAATCCTATAGACCTCAGAGGCCAAGAATTGTTTTTAGCAAGTCCCCTGGTATATTATTCCCTAGGAATAAGATTCTACAAACAGGATAGCTTAAAACAACAGAAACAGAAAACAACAGAAATACAGTTTCTTACAGTTCTAGAAGCTAGATACTTGACATCAAGTTTTTGGCTGTACTAACTCCAAAGGGAGTAGGGGCAAATCTATGAAATGCTTCTCTCTTAGCATTTGGCATTGCAGACAGTCCTGAATCCCCTTGGCTTTTAGAAACCTTCTAGTTTCTGCATCTATCACCATGTGGCACTGTCTGTGTGTGTCCCAGTGTTTCTTCTCTTGTTATAAAATTATAAGTCATGTCGAATTAGCACTCATCCTAGGTAAGTATGACATCATTGGGTAAAGGCCCAATGTCCAATAAAGGTTAACTCACAGCTACCTGGGGTTAGGACTTCGATAAACCATTTTGGGAGCAACATAGTTTAGTTCACAATACCAAGTAATCCTGTTGTTATTTGTTCTGGAATCATGCATTAAGGATCACCACTCTCAACAAAATGAAATTGAATATGAGAAACAAGTTCTAATGTACTGTTGCATAGAGGGTGATGATAGTTAACAATTTTGTACTGTACTTCACAATAGCTAGAACAGAGGATTTTGAATGTTCTCATTACAAAGAAATGATAAATGCTTGAGATGATCCATGAGATAAATATCCTGATTTAATCATTATGCAATACATATATATAGAGAGAGAGAGAGAAAGAGAAACATCATACCATATCTACAAACATATGCAATTATTATCAAAAGTGCAAGTTATATGTCAATAACTTGAAACTTTCTTTTTAAAACAATGTCTATGTACTAGAAATTTTAGAATATTCTTCAAAATAAGACAAATAATGAAAATAAGAAAAATATTTAGAATTGAATAATGCATATTATCATATGTCTATATTAACTGATAGAACTAACAGAATACTAAAAGGGATATATCTTAGTTACTTTTCTCATTGCCAAACAAAATACCCAATGCCCAAGGTTAAAGGAAGAAAAGTATACGGTAAGTCACAGTTTGTAGAGGTTTCAGTTCATAGTTGGCTGGCTCCAAGTCGGGGTGGCTTGGCAAAGGAGCATCACAGAGGAGAAACAATTCACGGCAGGAGAAGACAGCAAAGGCAGCAAGCAGCAAGTGACAAGCAGCTACCCTCTTTCTGTTCCTTATATTTTATCCAGGCTACACACCCTTAGGGTAGGTAGCATTCACACCCAGGATGGGGCAGCCTTAATCCTACCTTTACACCATGAGTCAATCACACCCTTGATCTCAGCAGCACACATCCCAGATCCAACCACCTCTCAAAAGCCCCACCTATGACCCACTGAGACTTTGATGGGACATCTAGATACAAGCCATAACAGGGTAATTATACTCTTAACAGTTATGTTGGAAAAAAATAGTCAAAACTATTGGGCAAAGAATTAGAAGGTAAAAGTGAAATTTTAAACAATAAAATAAAAAGGTGGAGCCAAGCAAAGTGGTGAACATCTGTAATTCCAATACTACAGGAGCCTGAGGCAGGAGACATGACAAGTTTGAGTCCTGCCTGGACTGTGTCTCAAAATTAAATAAATAACGAGGACTAGGGATGTAGCTCGGCTACCCTGAAGGAAAGAAGACAGACTCAAAAGGACACTTGATGTATAATGATGGCTTTTTTGGGACATTTGCAAATATTACACTATAGGAAATGTATATAGCATATAACTGATATCTGAGATATCAGTTAAATATAACCAATAAATGTAAGATATAAATATCTTGCACACACACACATATATACATATATGAGCAGTAGTTTCCAGAGGCTAGGAACAACCAGCAGAGTTGAGTGCAACATGATACAGCCCTATGGGGTTATTTTTTATAGGTGATAGAAGTGTTACAAATCTTGAGTGCATGGTAATTACAATAAAAACTCAGAATTGTTAACTAAATTAAGGAAGTTTTTAAAGAAATCCAGAGGTTTGGAAGTAGTCTGGAGATCTATGTATCAGCCTTACCAGTGGCAGAGAGAAATATTAAGAAGAATACCACTACTGGAGGCGAATTTCAAAGCCTATTTATTACATGAGATGCTGCATGCATTTCATCACAACTGATCCTCACACCTGGTCTTCAAATGTGCTTTCCGACATTTTTGCAATAGAGTAGTAAAGAGTGGGATGAAATTGAATCAGACAAGTTTGTTCCCTTTTTTCCCCAGATGTGAAATTTAGTCATCATTTTGAGTGTACTTTGTAAAAGATGAGTATAATCGATGGCAGTATAAAGTAATAAAACCATGACCAGACTATTTTTATAAAGTTTAAAAACAGACAAAAGTAAACCACGATGTTAGAAAGTGGAACACCCATTACCTTTGGAATACCTAGGTGGTATTAGAAGGGACATCTGGGAATGTTTCCGTCTATCAAGGGGTGGTTACCCTGGCCGGTTCATTGGAAACTCATGGACACACTTGTAGCTTATTCATTTTTCTGTATGCATGCCATATTTCAATAAAGTGAAGCATATGTAATTTGTTTTTTTTAAAAAAAAGAAAGAGAATGTCTGCTCTACAGTTGACAACAGAAAGTTGCCATTCTTATGGGTACCTAGGAGTATTCAGGGTATGGATGAGGTCCTACTCCCCAGATTGCAGAAGAAGCAATGGCAGTTCTTTTCAAAAGCTTCATCTACAAACAGGACTTATAAACCCCTACCAATGTGTATTTTATGATAAAAAAAAAGTTTAAAAATTTTTTAAATACATATATATGAAACTTTATAAAGTGTATTTATCTGTGTGTGTGAGCAAGAGTCAGTGAATGGACATGTTTTATTTTTTATCTACTTACAGTAACAGTAAAAGACTACAAAGATATACACTAAAATGCTTTTAGTGCATCTCTTTCGAAAATAGGCAATTTTTTGGCATGCCTTTGTAGTTTCGAAAATGTTATTAATGATCCTATTGCCTTTAGAATACGAAAGGAAAAAATCGAAACAACCCTGATACATGAAATACAAGGCAGAGAGGGAGAGGCCTCTGGTGCCCCAGTCCTTGGGGGCGGGGCCTCGCGGAAAGGGCCCACCCCCAGAGCCCACAGACCTGTGGGCCAGGGAGCCTGGGACGGTTGGACCACAGCCTGGGCTGATGCTGAAGCTGGGAGGAGGCTGAAGCCCGGCGGAGTCCCAGCTGCTCAGGTAGGAGGAAAGTCAGTTCTGCCAGTTCACTTGCTGTGCAGGAAGGGAGGAAACCCTCACGGCAGAAGCTTGAGGACTTTGGGAACACGGTAGTTCCTGTTTTCCCGTTTGGAGTGAGGAACGAACGTTGCTCATACACAATCCTAAAATGTAGTGAAGACATCATTTCCTATAGGCGGTTAGAGGACCAAAGTGGCTATGACTTGGGCCCAACATGTCCCATTCCCTTTTCCATGAGAAAGGAAAGGCCAAGATCCTACTCCGTTTCCTAGTAACTGAATTTTCATTTTTTGTTTCGCTGCATCCTAACTTGTGTGACCTAAAGCGCATAATTTGGGGACAGCTACTTCTGGTCAAGCGAGAACTGATCACTGTGTCAGAGTGTTAATTTGTTAATCATTGCCGTGAGAGGTGCTGTGTCCTTAAAACATAGTTTTGCACAGGACTGAAGACATTGAATATGACTGCGTAGAGTTTCAGGAAGACAGTCAGTATGACGACTCCCTTTCTCTCTCAGACACACACATATTAACATCTTGTGTCCTAGCCTCACACCCGGCATAAAATGAGTGCTCTGAAATATTCCATGTGTGAGCGAGTCACTGTATAAATGAATGTCCTCACAAGGAACCTATGTTTCGAAGGGGGTTCAGCAAAAGCAGTGAAAAATAGCTGTCAATCTTTGTTCAATAAAATTTACGTGGTTTTCTTTTGAGACAAGGTCTTGCTCTGTAGTTCAGGCTGGGATTCCAGGCATGCACCACCATGCCCAGTTTACATTTCATTTCTTTACCCATAAAATATTACAGGCCATAGTAAAGGTCTCTGTTTTTGAAACAGTAAGAAAGTGCTTGCCTTTTTAGTAAGCCATTAGTTTCAAATGAATGCTTGAAAACTTGCTTTGCTTTTTTGTGGTATTTTATTTATTTATTATGTTAAATTTAATGTACTAAGGGTATGATATACATTAAAAGATTCAGGATCTTTCTGATTTCACCAGTGTTTCCTGCATGCACGAAGGTTCCCTACTTCAGAATTATCGCAGGCTGGATAGACTGTTTTCTTCCAGTTTAAAAAAAAAGTAAGGGATTTTTTTTTTCATGTGTGACAAAACTTGGAAACATTTATAAAAGGATAAGTAAATAAAATCAGAAGAGAAGAATGCAGTGTCAACTAGAGATAGAACAGAACACTTCAAACTGCCTAACTCTGCACAGCCTGTACTTTTCTTCATTGTCCTTCATTTAATCTATGAATAGAGAATGAAATGCTTCTGCTAATAGGGGGAAAGGGGCACAACAGGAAGCAAGGCTGTTGTTTAGCATCTCAGCAAGGTTTAAAACGATTTTAAACCCCTTCTGAGAGTGCACAGGGCCAATATAAATGGGTGTGTTGCCATCATGTTTAATAAAGTACATAATCAAGATAGAACTGATATTTTTTGTATTCCCCAAGTGGACTTTTCACTGAAGCAGCTCCTCAATCTCATTCAATCTGTTACTCATCTATGTTATTATAACCAAATGGCTAAAAATTCCCATCTGGTAATTTTCAAAGATATTCCAAAGAGAAATAGTTTTAAAAACCATTCAGGAAAAAATTATTTCCTATTTTTTTTTGTTTGTCACAGTAAAGAATGGAAAGAAGCTAGTTATGTTGTTCATTCTATGGGCAGTGAAACCAGCACCTTGGAAACTGATTATAACTTAAAGCAAAAAATAAGCATGACTCATGAGATATGAAATCTTAAAATGATCTCCAGGCAGACACCCAAGTTCCTTGCTTACTGCAGAATGATTTTTTGCTAATTAAGATGCCCAATGACTAAAGGCATATCCTTTTACATAGAATTTGACTGCAAGTTGTTTCTTTTTTTTTCCTTTTATGTGACACATCAGTTCAAAACAGGTGATTAGGTACCCCAACAATGGTAGGCCAAGGTAACAAAAGTGAAGCAAACATCATATGCTCAAGGGTTTTTAAATCCTTTTACATCAAGGAGCCCAGAATATTGTCTCTCAACTAGTATAGAATATATTGAGTCATCTTCTTGGAAAGTAACATTCAAGTTATAACATTTTGAACCCATAAACGGCCTTGCTGAATTTATTCAAGGATGTTATAAAATAAAATATTACAGCAATCTGGCTTACAGATCACCAAAACAGACTATAATGTATCACGACCCTGGCTAAATTTCAAAATATACATGATAAATATGGATAAGCCATCTGTCCATTAGAAATATTATTTCCTAATTGTCTAATTTAAAATTTTTTTGAGATATAATAACAATACTAAAAATGACAGTAATGAGAGCATAATTGTTACTGTTTATTGAGCACTTACTATTCCCCGGCAATCTTCCTCTATTGCTCTTCTCAACAACATGAGACAGATATAAACCCCATTTTGTAAATGAGGGAACAGAAGCCAATAGCTATAACTGATATCAATATCATTCTAAATTCTCTACATGATGAGGAAATTGCAAAAATAACCTGAGGGCAAAAATTCAGTTTTACTTTGGCATTTTAGAAAATCTTCAGGAGTGAATTTATTTACCTATAATATGATGTGATAATATATACTTATGTATATCTGTTACAAAATGTTTGGGATTCATGTATTTGAACCACTAATGTTTCATGATTTGGATAACTTCAAAAGGTAGTTGAGCTGATTCGACACAGACAAGTGTTAGAATGTGTCCCTATAGCTAACCTTAGTGACTAGAAACTGAAGCTAAAGTCACACTGTAATCTAGGATTTCATGACAAGTGGAAAATTGATGTGGTTTCAAGTAGCCCATTTAAAAAGAAATGTTTTGGGGAAAGCAGTGTTATAATTACTGAATGGAAATCAAAGCTCCTGATATCAATTCCAGTTCATAGGTATAGAATTAGAATTAGTTCTGTCTTCCTATTTGTTTTAGATTTACTTAAATAAGTTGTACATATGCCTTTCAAGGGTAAGCATCAGTATATAGAATCTAAATGTGAAAAGATTAAATTTCTTTCTACAGAAAGAAATTGCATGTAACTCTGTTGGTACTGATGTTTTTTAAAATGTGTTTGAAAATACAGACTTCAAAATACCTGTCTTGCTTTTCTTCGAGTACCTGTAACTTAACCTATTACTTGTGAGGATGATAGTGCCACATGTTTGTTTAAAAGTTATGGCACTCAGCCTGGGTCCGTGTTTCTCTGCTAGAATAACTCTCCTTAGGAAATTCCACATTGTGAGCGTTCGTCAGACTTCACATGCATGAATGCTCCAGTGCTCTCCACCAGTCCTCACTTAAATTCCTATTAGCCAGCACAAGTCGAGCAGAAGAATTTAATGCTGTCATGAAAGATCACCTAAGTTACAGCCTGAGAAGATATTGTACTGTCACCCCTCTTCCCCCTTAAAAAAAGTATGCATTTAACTTGTTAGAAATCCATTCAATTTTGTTAAGTTGAAGATGTAAGGAAAAAAATCTATGACCTAAACCACATCACATCCCTGTTAAACAGAAATTTGGAAACCTAAGTTTAAGTTGTGGGAAAACCAAGGATCGCAATAACCCTGTGATCTCCACAGCATATGATCCCAAATCTAAAATACCTTGTCCATAGAGAAATGAGTGTGTGTGCATGTGTACTTGTGTGCCGGAGCATTTGTGCATGATTCTCCTCAGAGAAGTGAGTAGAGGAATACACACATAGGTAGGTAAATATCCTTGAGTATTGGGAGCAAGGCTTAACTAAAAACTCTCAGAAGTTCAGATCTCTCAATTTTTTCTTATCTTTTATATTCACAAATATATTTTCGTTGATGTTGTTTTCGAAAGACAGGGCCTCACTAAGTATTTCAGGCTGGCCTTGAACTCACTATATAGCTTGGGCTGGCCTCCAACTCACAACGATGTTCCTGCCTCAGCCTCCTGAGTGCTGATATTATTCACTAACTCATTTAACAGTGAAGGGAACCTCGTATTAAACACTAGGGTCACTATCAGATTGGGAGGGAAAAATTGATGCACATTAAAAATCGACAGCATTTATAATTTAAACGTTTCACCTCAGCAGACTATAGATAGAATGCGTTTAAGATTGTTTCTGAATTGACCAATTTCATGCAAGTAGAAAAGGAAATTATGCAGTTCACAGTTTTTCTTCTGGAAGATGCCATTTCTTCTCCCATTTTCCACTCACAGATTCTGCCTTCCACGGACTTTCACATTACCTTTTTGTTGCCACAGAATTTCTTCACACGGTATCTACACTAAACTGGTCACCTGACTTTCTTGTTATGTTTTAATAGCAGGTGACCACTTCTGTTTTCAAGCATTTATCCCTCAACTTCCCTAACTCTCAATTCGTTGTCATCCTTTAGAGAGTTTTCATGTCTCTGCTGTGCTCTCAAAAGTGAGATAGAGTATTGGTATGGAGAGATGGAGATGCTGATTGAAAAGGTCTCTGCAGAGCCTGATTCATCCCTACCTCTAGGGTTGAGAATGTTGTTTCTGTCTGGGACAGTCGTACCTGAAGATGTTTGAAGGTATAGACTGATTGCTATGTAAAGTCATGGCAGAGACAGACAGTTTCTTTTTTATAGCAGAACTCATTATACAAGATCTCGAGATTCCATTTCTGCTAATATAGAGATGAGGAGAAAGACTATTAAAACTTGGCCATCACCTGGGTGTGGCAGCACACACCTGTAATACTATCCTCTTGGACCCTGAGGGCAGAAGGATTCCAAGCTGGTGCCCAGCCTGGGCACTTTAAGGACCCTATCTCAATATTTTAAAAGGGCTAGAGGGATGCAGTTCAAGGCCAAAGCCCTGGATTCAATCCCAGTTGGGGTTTGGGAGGAGAGCTGAGAGTGGGGACTTACCAATCAGAGGCAATTCAATAATGATGTAAAGTAGTTTCCTTACTGCATGTTGGTGGCACAAGCCATAATTCCAGCACTCAGGAGACAGAGGCAAGAGGATCAAAAGTTCAAAGTCAGTCTGGGCTACACAACAAGATCCTGTCTCAACAACAAGCAAACATACAAATTATTTAAATTAAAAATAAAATAAAGTTTCTTCATTGAATGAATGCTTAGTAAAACTAAAGTTCAAATTCTCTGTCAGTTTTGTTTTTCCATCTCCAGTAGGCATGAATTTCTTCTTCCTTTCTAGGACAGAGGAGATGGGAAGCTCACTGGTCAGAGTGAGGAGGCTTGTGGCCCTTTCTTCTCTGTTTCTTGCTGGCCTCCATGGAAACCTTTTACTTCTTACCTTTTCCTGGGGGTTGGGGGTTGACTAAGGTAAAACTGTTCCTAAGATCATATAACCAAGTCTTTAGGTCACATTTTTCTCAATTAATATAACAAAAGAAAAGACTGCCATGAGGTTGGATAACAAGAGCAAGCACAAAGGGTTTTTCCCTCCTCTTATCATAACTTTTTAATTACACTAATGAAAGCGAGCAACTTCTTCATGTCAGTGCTGTTTGTTGAGGTTCAATAGTCAAAGGACTAACTCCTCTCTACAACCCTGTGCATAGCCTAATCATTTCCAAACTACTCTCCTAAACTGCATCTCATTTGGTTTGTGTCACCCCCCATCCCACCCCAGAGTATTTTGTTTAAAAACATGTCCTGACTATCAAATTCTTACCCTATCTCATGGCTCTTATTTTCAGACAGTGCAGAAATTGTAGTAAGGAAGTAGGGAACATGAATATAGGAAAGACCTGCCTTAGGTAAATTCAAGACTTTGATGTACAAAACTTCAAGCTGTCTTGACCCATAATTTTGTTTATGTAAACTTATAATAATGGATACAAACATTTAGTAAAATATAAAAATTGTAAGTGTACAGCTCAGTGCTTTTTTGCTTTGTAAAGTGGACACATTTGTGTAATCAGCCCTCAGATTCAGAAATGGTACCAGTAAGCCTAAAAGCCCCGTCTTGCTTCGTTCCGGTTATTGGTTGCCGTCTGGAGGGTAACCACTATTCTGACTCTTTACATCACAAATTAGTTTTACTTGTCTTTATCTTTATTTAAATGAATCACACTGTTTATGATTTTGCATTTCTGCTGGTGAAGTGGGGGAAATTGTACATACCAGAAGGGAGGAAGTCAGTGTTACCAATTTTCTAAAGTGGTTGCACCAAATTGCTTTCATATTACAGTGATGCTATAAATTTGCTGACACTTATTATTGTTTATCTGCTTACTTTAGGCCATTTTGATAGTCTTATTAAATTTGATAGGCTTATAAAATTATAGGCATCAGCCTATAATTTTAATGTGCATTTTCCTGATGACTAATGAAATTGATAATCTTTTAACTGATTTCTTGGTCATTTGGAGATTCTCCTTGGTGGCATATCCAAAATGCTAGCCCGTTTCTCTATTAGATCATTTGCTCTTTCCATATAGATTTATGGAAGTCCTTTACATACTCTAGATATGAGTGATTGTCGGATATGTGTATTGCAGATATTTTTCCCATTCTGTGAATTGTCTTTTCATGTTTGAACATATGTTTCAATGAATAGAATTTATCATAGGTTTCCTATTTCATGTCCAAAATGCTTAGTGCTAGAAGTGTTTTGATTTTCAGATTTTTTTTATTTTACATTTTCATAAACAAAATGATGTATCTCGGGGAGAAAATCTACCTCTAAACATGAAAGTTATGTGTCATATATAACTTTAATTTAATATAATATTGTTAGTGTGTCTGCTTTTTGTCTTTGACCTGTTGAGAAATTTTCCATTTCTGATGTCATGGCAGTACTCAAAAAAATAGATTTTGGAGTGTTTCAGACTACAGATTTGAGATTTTCAGATTATGTTTGCATTCATAACAGAGCCCAATTTATTATTTTTAGGCACTAACTAAGAAATATTTCCTATTTTTATCTAAAAGTATTGATATTATTTCTGTATTTAGTTTTGTAATACACTGAGGGTTGCTGTTTTGTATATCCTGTAAATTGAGAGTCAAAAATAAAATTTTAAAAGGGCTAAGAATATAGTTCAGTGCTCCCTGGCTTCACTCTCTATTTAAAAAAAATAAATCCTGCTTTTCATTTCACTTAGCCCAAAACCACTTATTTACAAAGGACACAGTTCTCACTTTTGCATTGTCACATGACTGGGTCATTTCTCATAAATTAAATGGCATTTATGTGTGATTTATATTTATCTATTTCTAAACATTTTATTCTGTTTACATGGTCTCAATTGTTTATCTTTGCACCAAAGACTGTTTTAATTACTGTGACTTTACTTTAATAACTGTGAATATCTGACTGTTTACATCCTCCAGCTTTATTTTCCTTCAATATTAACTTAGCTATCTTGGCTCTTTCTATATGAATTGTGAAGTTTGCTGTGTCTTGACTTATGAGTGAGCCGTGATCAACTTTGGTAAAGATTGCAGTAACGGTTGAAAAAGTGTACACTCTGAGGTTCTTCTATACAAGATCCTATGGTTGTCAATTAGGTCAAGTTTATGAGTTGTATTCCACAAAGCTTCTATGATATTCAGCCTTAGAAGTTTTTGTTGCTGTTTTGTTTGGTTGGTTAGTTGGTCATTTGGTCAGAAATTACATCAGCTATTGACTAAGATATATTAAAATTTCCTACTGTGATCAGAGACTTGTCAATCTCTTCTTTCATTTTTCAGTTTTTGTTTATATGTTATAAAGCTATGTAGATTGAAATTGTGCTATTGTTTCCTTGCATTGTCCTTTTTACATTACAAAATATATTTCTTTAGTCATTAGGGTTACAGTAAGAAAACAGTGTGGACTAAACAGATTTACAGCAAAGAATTAACAAAAACTTAACTGGATACAAAGTAGTAACCTACTAAAGGGGTAGAAAGAGAACTAGAAGAACTGCAGCATACTTGAGAACGAGGGAACATGAACCCAAAGTACAAATAATAAGCAAAATAAAAGACAGATAATAGGAAGTGAGGAGACAGATCTTTCTCATAGGGGAGGGGGATTCAGAGATGGTGAGAGGGAGAGGGGACAAGTGATGAAAAAGGAATTGGAATGTGTCAGGTGCATGTACCAACTGCACCCAAGGAATGGAAACATCACATACTGCAAACGTGTACCCCATAAAGGAAAGGGATCAAGAGGTCGGGGTGGAGGAGTGAGGGAAGGGAAGGGGGTGAAAAAGGAATTAAGATGTGTTAGGTACCCTAGACATTGCACCCTATGCACATGTGAAGAACTAATAGCAATAAGGGAACATGAACAAGGAAGTAACTTGGAAATTTAGAGGGCTTCCAGTAGGGCTAAGATTCAGATCTCTGAGGAGAGGGTGTGGCCATCATGGAAACTCACTAAGATGGGGTCATTTGCCTTGAAACCAGGAAAGCTGTGGGGCCGCAATGATGAAACTTGACAAAAGGATCCCTCTGCCAAACTGTCAGGACCACCACTGCAGTGGTGTGCAGCTCATGGATCCAAAAGCATCAGAAAGAAAAGCCCTTTCTCCCTCTTTCAGCCTTTCAGTGTTTCTCCTCTACCTTCTAGTGACAGAGCCTAACTTCCAAGCCAGCTGGAAAGACAGAAATGTACAGCAGTCTGCAGAGTTCAGTTCCAGAATAACAATATGGAGAGAAGTGTGGATTTGGAACTGACAGACAATAAATTAGTAACTGGCATACCTTCTTCATTTTCTGAAGTGCTTCCTCCCATACTGTCTACTGTCTGCTATCAGTAGAATCATACCATTATCTTGGTTGATAGTTGCATGCTAAACTTCTCTGCATGGTTTTATTTTCAACTTTTTCATCTACATTTAAGGTATATTCCTCCTAAACAGAGTATAGTTGGAACTTGTATTTTTTGCAATGCAACAATCTTATACTTAATTAGAATATTTAGTACTTTGGGGGTATAAAGGTATTGCTGATATATTTTGGTTATATCAATATATTACTATCTGCTTGTTATTGGGTCCTTTCTCTTATCTTTTTTACACTAATAATGTGTTTCAATTTTTCCTACATTATTTTTATATTCTTTTTTATTCCTTAGTTTTACTCTGCAAATTACATGACTCCTTGATTTATTACAATCTAATACAAATGATTGTTGTTATCAAATACCTAAAAATTTTAGAATATTAGAGTACCTTAACTCCACTTACCCTCTCCCATTTTTTGCATCATTATTGCCATTCTTTTTCTGTGCTGCAATATATTTTAAAACCTTTAGAGGCATTTCTATTATTGTTTAGTATGGTCACTTGACACCAAACCCTCACTCATTTCTCTATGTATATTTTCACATATTTACCTTTTATTACCTCCCACAATTATTTCTTGCTTTCTCCCATTCTTGCTGTCTTCCTTATGAAGCTCCAGCTATACTTTCATCAGATGTTTTTACCAAGTTTCACATCTCTAAAGTTCTTTTCTGTATTTTCCTTCTTTTCCTGTGTTTACTTCTCTGCTTGAATCTTAGTACTTCCTATTATTTCTCTAATTTACAAATTCTGTCTTCTGCTGCCATGTACTCCATTGTTTAGTCCATCTAATGAGTTAATTTCAGATTACATTTCTCATTTCTACAATTTTTGTTTAATCCTTTTTTTTTCAACTCCAATGCTCTGTTAAAACTTTTATCATCTCTCTCTTTTATCTTGAATATATTAGAGTTTGTGGTAGTTAATAGACTAATTGTCAACTTGAGTGGAGGATGCCCAACTGAATTGAGTCAGCATGGTTCTGGGCATGGAAGACCCACTTAAGGAGGCTTGTTGCTGGAAAGGTATAAAAGGAGAACCGGAGAACCTGAGGGAAGGATTTCAGCTGATTTTCCTTGGAAGAGCTTTGTTGCTGCTGATTTTCCTCCTAGGGTCTTTGTCTGAGCTTTGGTCTCATGGCCCAAAGATGGCTGCTGTTCTGTCTTCTCTTCACCTTCACCTTGGGCATTGTCTCCTGGCTCTCTGTGCAAATTCTCCAGCTTTCAGGACCTGTTTATCATCCTACCAGCCCAGATTCTCTACCTTCCAGCACTGGCCCTTGAACTTTCTGGCACACATCCTTCAGTCTTCCGTGGAGGATTCCTGGGCCTCTTAATATGGACTCATGGGAATTGCCGTGGGCTCCAGGCCTTCATCTGGACTCTCACAGGACACTGCTGTGGACTCTGGGCATTTGGCTGGATTTTTTGAATCTCTGTCACGATATTGTCAGCTAATTTTGTAATCCTGGGTCCTGCATTAAATCTGATTCTCTTCAAAGACTTAACTACATCAGAGTTATTTTAAGTTTCTAAGCTCACTTCAATAGCTTGTTCATCCATGGGTGTTTTTGTTGTCTGTTTTCTTTTTTTAATGACATGATTGTTTGCACAGTTAATATTTTTCTATTAAATGCTGAATGCTACATATAGAAAGTTATAGAGGATCTTGGTGGTGTATCTTCCTATATAGTGGATTAGCTCTTCCTTTCACTAGGCAGAACACGGTGCTTTATCTTAATTTCACCAGAGGCTGTCTTGTATCCTGGCTGAGTTGCTGCCCTGGATCACCTGGTCCACCTCTGTTTCTGGCGTACCTGGTTCTCAAGTTTCTGGCGTTTCCCCAAGGCCCTTCCTGCTATATATCTTTGTCTCACAAGACTCCCAAAACTTTACATTGAGTTTACAAGTTCTGTCTTCTGTTAGCTCTACTTTATTGTTCAATCCATATAATGAGTTAATTTTGGAGTATATTTCTCAGCTCTACAATTTTTGTTAAATCCTTTTTTATCAACTCCCATACTCCAAAGTCTCCACTTTTGCATCCTGGCAACATTGCCCCCAAATTTCATTTCTGCTCCAAGTAGTAAAACTGCTCTGTGCCTGAAGCCATTCAAATATCTGCCCAAAGCCATGCAGGTTTCAGTATCCCCCAGTGGGGCAATGTTTTCACTGCTCCAGTGAAAACCCGAGATGCTCAGCCTCCTCCTTAAGCCTACCCTAGTCAGGTAGCCCTAGAGTTAAAATGGCTATAAAAGTCAGTTCACTTTGCTGAAAGAGTTACACCTTCTCCATTTTCATTTCCACACCAGAGCTCCTGTACATTCATATAGATGGTTTGGTATTTCATACTGCTTTCTGTTTGTTCTCAGCAGAAGATCTGATCTGCTACTCCACCTTACCCATAATCAGAAGCCTAACATGAAACAGAATAAGCTGAATAATGTAGTTTGTCAGGTTCAGACTGCTGTCAAAATAGTAATTTTAAAAGTATGGGTTTGTTTTTAAGTTTGACACACATCAAAACTTAGTTTCTCCAACAGTTGTTGAGTTTATGGCTTTCTTACCGAAATCAATTGGGAAAATATTAGTGGAAGATTAATATACAAACAGTTTTCAAATATTCCTCATGCACATAAACCTGTAAATCTTCATTAGATGTAATTGAAACATGATTGAAAAAGCTTAAAATATATTTCTAAATTATTTTGATATCACTGTCTTAATTCCAAAGTTAATTTCTTCCACAGACAAATGTATTTCTGCAAAATAAAATCATAACATATCAGACAAAAATATGTAAGAAATAGTATTTAAAAACCATACAAATAGGCATGGTGGCACATGCCTGTAATCCCAGCACTTAGAAGGCTGAGGCAGGAGGATTCCTGCAAGTTCAAGGCCAGCCTGGGCTACATAGTGAGTTCAAGGTCATCCTGAACTATATAGTGAGACCCTGTCTCAAAAAAAAAAAAAACCTATACAAACAGGAGACCAAATTATTTTTATTTATCTAGGACAAATATATACAAGTTCCAAATAGTTCTGTTTGAAAGCACTTATAGTTTGTAAAATGTCAAAACAAAAATCTTGTAAAGAATCAGGTGATCCCTACTTTTGTTTTAGCTTTTTATGATGTGAAATAACTTGGTATGCACAGATAATAGATGTCTTAATTACTTTTCTCATCCCTGGGAGAAAACACCAGACACTCACAAATTAAAAGAGAAGAAATTTATTCTAGCTCACAGTTTGTAGAGGTTTCAGTCCATGGTCAGCTGGCTCCATGGCAGGGGAGAAGCAGCTCAGGGCACAGCAGAAGGAAGCATAAAGAGAGATCAAAGAGAAGGGAGGTAGACCCTGCCAGGCCGAATTTCCAGTGACTTACTTCCTCTGACCAGGCTTCACTTCCCAATGTCACATTTAGCTATAAACACATCAGTGGAATAATCTACCAATGTGTATCACACCTCATGATCCAATCACCTTCTCAAAGCCCAACCTATGAGCACATGAGGCTTTAGGGGGACATCAAGATATAAACTACACCAATGGATGTACAGGTTTTTTTATATATCCTCCCCCATTCTCTAATGTGAGTGAAATGCAACACTGTGTCACTCATTTTCAAGTGAATCATAAAATCAACAGTGTCTCAAGTGTTAAAAATGGACTTTTATTTTTTAACTTTTAAGGAGATCAGTTTTAGGATTAAGATGCATTATAAATGAATAATATATTATAATGACATTGAAAGTTTTATTATACATGTTTAGAGATTGGGATATTTCTGTGTTCACTCTCTCTCTACCTCTACCCCACTACAAAGATAGTTTATAGAGATTTATAATGATCCTAGGTGAAAATAAGTATCTAGTTTAGTCTTGGAGGAAAATAATTTAGGAGCAGTACTGTAAAAGTAGTAACTATTTATTATTCATTATTATCTATAATGTACCTGCTTAAATCATTCACACACTATTTGATTAGATATATGATAACACTGAAGAGTAGATCAATTATTCTTGCTTGTGACCATGTTCCTTCAATTTACATACATGTTTTTAACACCATAATAGCTGCTCTATATATAGAACTTATGTCCCAGGTGATGTATTAGTTCTTGACACATATTATTTTGTTAATCTCTTAGTCATCTCAATGATAAATGGGTTAAGAGTCACTTGTTTTAGGATCAGGAAAGCATGCTCTATCAAAGTTAGCTAACTCATCAAAAATTTCTTTGTCAGGACCAGGGATTTAGCTCAGTGGTGTTGCCGCCTGCCTCGAAGGCACAAGGTCCTAAGTTAGATTCCTGGGATCCAAAAAAAAAGGAAGGAAGGAAGGAAGGAAGGAAGGAAGGAAGAAAGAAAGAAAGAAAGAAAGAAAGAAAGAAAGAAAGAAAGAAAGAAAGAAAGAAAGAAAGAAAGAAAGAAAGAGAAAGATGGAAAGAAAGGAAATTTCTTTGGCAGACAGAGTTAGGATTTGAACTCATCTCCTTCCAAGTCTCCCTGTCCTATTTTCTCTCTAACTTCAGTTATAGAGCTTGGAACACAACTCCAAGAAAAACAGATTGCCTATCTGATCTCTTGTTTCCAAGATCTTATGAAGTATAATTCATTTTATTCCACTTTGTAATCCCCCAGTAATTAGCCCAGTATGGAGGGGGTGCTGGGGATTGAAACCCTGGCCTCATGCATGCTATATGCTCTACCACTAGCTATACTTAGCCCCATTACCTGGTAGAAACTCAATAAGTGTTTATTAAGTAGTTGGAAAAAAGTCTACCAGTAATTTGTCTTTATGGGCTTATTTTTTATTATTTAATTAGGGTTCATAAACTATAAAGTATTTCTTTAGCATCAACAGCTAATGTAGCCTCTTTTCCTGGCAGATCACCTCATCAGTGCCAGACCAGGTACCAGTTTTTCTCTGGCAAAATGAAGCCCATGAATGCATTAACCTGGGAGATCATGATGACAAGACCAACTACATCATAATCTCCTAGAGCAGACTGAGAGCAAGCTTAGCTTACTAAAGTAGCATTAGTAAAAAATAATAATAATTTTCTAGGAAAATTTACCTAGCATTTAATATTTTAACAAAAGCCTAAGAGTGATTATCATGAGGCTATCTAAACATTGTTGAACATATTGCATATTTATTTTCAATTTTTTTCTAATACCTTCAACAACAGTGGTTGGAGTGGTACACTTAGGAGGTAGAGCATGAATTGTAAATATTTGAATGTTAGGACCATGGGCATTTCTCACACAGCCTTTTCATCAGCTTACTAAATATATAGATTCCTATGCATCATGCTGGATCTACTAAATCACACTGAATCTGTGAGGCCAGGTACATAAGAGGCCTCGAGAGATTTTGATACATTCTGAAATAGGATCTTTCGCTATCATGAGCTCCTTGAGGCATTTCAGTGATGTGTTAGGTAATTGCTTATTAAGACACGAATGAATGATTGAATAAATTAATGAATTATTAAAAAGGTGGAATTCTGTCATCATTGTATAATTCACCTTTATCCCTCTGACTTTGGCCACAAATTGTCACTGGTAACTATTGAAAATTTTATACTTTTAACAAACTTAATAATCAAATTATTTTGATAAACCAAAATAATGTGAGTATATTAGAAGTCTGAAACACAACCTGTAGAGCAACTTCCTCCATTGTCAGTGACTTGCCCTCTCTGGCCCTCATCTTTAAAATTTAAAAAATTGGAGCAGTTATACCTATGATTCCTTTCCATCACTAAAAATTTATTTTCCATATTTAAAAATACTTGCTTCAAAACAAGTTCAACAATTATTTAAATCTCAGTATACTATTATTTATTTTGGGTGTCTTGAAATCACAAGATTTACTTTTGTTTCAATGTATATTTACTTTACATTTATTAAGTTTATTGGTATATTTTAGGTATACCTTATGATCACATTAATTTTTAGGGATTTGTACCTGTACATTACATATCTTGGTTCTTTTTTTTCCCACCCCCTTCCCTCCCTTCAACCCCTCCACTCCTCCCTATTTTAATAAACTTTGTTTCCATTTTTTCCTTCGTTTTTCATTTTGTTTCTTTCCCCTCTTTCCTCCCCAACCCACCAACATTTTCTTCCTATTTCACAATATCTATTATACATTTTGGTCCTCATTTATACTTTTGGTTTCTCACAACACAGAACAATTTGGTATTTACACATGTGTGTCCTATTATTTCACTTAAAAGTGTGGCCTAAAGGTCCATCCATTTAGTTATAAATGTCTATAATGCATCTTTCTTTATGTCTGAGTAGTATGCCATTTTATTTTTAAAAAGACGCATCTTTATCCAATCCCCAGTTGATAGGTTGTTTCCAAGATATAGCTATTACTAATTGTGCCACTATAAACATGGGTATGCATATATCACTGTGATATGATGCTTTTAATTCTTTTGGGAACACACCCAGAAGTGGAATAGCTGGGTCAAATGGGACATCTAATCCTAGTTATTTGAGGAATAGCCACACTGATTTCCACAGTGGCTGCACCAGTGGACACTTACACCAACAGTGAAGAAAGGTTCCTTTTTCCCCACAGCCCCACCAGCATTTCTTATTGGTTGATTTCTTGGTAGCAGTCATTCTTTCTGGATTCAGAATCTCAGCATTGTTTTAATTTGCATTTCTCAAATGATCAGTGATGTTGAACATTTTTTCATATGTTTATTTGCTGCTTCTACTTCATCTGAGAAATGGTTATTTATTTTAGAGGCACATTTTTGGATTGGGTCTTTAAATTTGAGGGGTCTGATTTTTTTTTAATTTCTTTATATAGTCTATATAGTAGTCCTTTGTCAGAGGAGAGGCTGGTAAAACTTTTTTCCCAATTTGTGGATTATCTCTTCACATTATTGGTGGTTTCTCTTGCTGTGCAAAAACTTTTCAATGAGATGAGATTCCAGTTGTTGATTCTTTGTGATAGTTCAAGTGCAACCATGGTTTTATTCATAAAGTCTTCTCCTACACCCGTATCTTCAAGAATTCTACCTAACCAATCTTTCAGCCAATTTAGTGTTTCTGTTTTAATGTGTAGATCTTTCATCCATTTTGATTTTAGTTTAGTCCATGATGAGAGATATAATTCTAGTTTTAATCTTTGCCAAGTTGAAACCCAATTTTTCCAGCATCATTTATTAAAGAGGCTATCTTTCCTCCAGTAAGAGTGTTTGGCTCCTTTGTCAAAGATGAGGTGGCTGAGTATGTCTGGAGTTGTTTCTGCATCTTCTAATCTGTTCCACTGATATTGAGGTCTGCTTCTTTGCCAGTACCATGCTGGTTTTATCACAGTCGCTTTTTAGTATAGTTTCAAGTTGAGGATTGTGGATTGTGATACCCCTGCCTTGTCTTTGTTGCCTAGAATTGCTTTTGTTATTCTAGGTCTCTTCTGGTTCCACATGAATTTTTGGATTGTTTTCTCTAGTTCTGTGAAATATGCTGCTGGAATCTCAATTGGGATTGTGTTGAATCTATAGAGCAGTTTTGGAAATATGGCCATTTTCACTATATTGGTTCTTCCTACCCAGGAGCAAGGGATGTCTTTCCATTTTCTGATATCCTCTTTGATATGTTTTTTCAGAGTGTTGCAGTTTTCAGAGTAGAGGTCTTTTACTTCATTTATCATATTGATTCCTAGGTATTTCATTTTTTCGGATGCTTTTGGGAAAGGAGTTGTTTCCCCAATTCTTCTTTCAGTGAGCCAGTTATTTATGTACAGGAAGGCTATTGATTTTTTTTAGTGTTGACTTTGTATCTAACTACTCTACTGAATTTGGTTATTAAGTCTAGAGTACTTTAGGTGGAGTTCTTGGGGTCTTCTCTATAGAGTATCATATCATCTGCAAATAATGACAATTTAACTTGATTTCCTATCTTTATCCTTTTTATTTCTTTCTCTTGTATAATTACTGTGGCTAATGTTTCCAAAACTATATTGAACAGGAGTGGTGATCGTGAGCATCCTTGTCTTGTTCCTGACTTTAGCATGACAGATTTCAGTTTTTGATCATTCAGTATAATGCTGGCTGTTGGTTTTTCATAGATGGTTTTTATCAGGTTGAGGTAAAGACCATCTATTCCAGTGTTCTGTAGGGTTGTTATGAATGGGTGTTGAATTTTGTCAAACACTTTTTTTGCATGTATTGAGATGATCATATGGTTTTGTCCTTGACTCTGTTAATATAATTTATTACATTTATTGATTTGCATATGTTGAACCATCCCTGCATCCCTGGGATGAATCCCACTTGGTAAGGGTATATAATCTTGCGGATCTTCTGCATTCTGTTTGCCAATATCTAATTGAGGATTTTTGCATCTGTGTTCATTAAAGAAATTGACCTGTAGTTCTCTTTTTCAGTTGGGTTTTTCTCTGCTTTTGGAATCAAGGTAATGCTTGCTTCCAGGAATAAATTTGAGAGTATTGCTTCCCTTTCAATTTCATTAAAGAGTTTGAGAAGTAGTGGCATAAGCTCTTCTCTAAATTTCTTGTAGAATTCAGCAATGAAGCTATGATGACCTGGGATTTTCTTTGTTGGTAAGTTTTTAATTATGATTTCAATTTCATTAATTGATATTGGTTTGTTTAGAATTTTTCTTAAAGTTGCTCTCAACAATCTGTGTTGTAATGATCCATTATTTAGAAATTTACCTAGATATCCAATGATTCCATTAAAGAAATTTATTTTGTATAAGTTTAAGATTTTGTTACCCAAAGATCTTAGAAATTTATTTAATCTGATATATGACAAAACATGTCGATAAGTTTGTCTAATGATTCTATTTATTTATTTTTTCATGAAAATTAAATTTTATTAACCAAACATACTATTTTTTCATTAAATTTATTTGTACATTTTAGGTATACAATGCAGTTGCATTCATCATTGGGAACTTGTACCTTTACATGGTGTATCTTGGTTATTTTTTTCCCCATTCGCCTGCCCTCTGCACAACCATATTTATAGCGGCACAGTTTGTAATAGCTAAAGCCATAAAGATCGAGAAACTAGAGACATTTATATCTAAATGGAAGCAGATTGAGGCCATACTCTTAAGTGAAAGAAAGAGGACACACGTGTAAATACCAAATAGTTTCTCTGGTGTGAAAAACTGAAAGTGTAAAGAAACTAAAAGTGTAAATAAGGATCAAAATGTATAATTGATAATGTGAAATAGGAAGAAAAGGTATAAAGGGGTAGAGGAAAGGAAAGAAAAAATATAAGAAAAGGAAAAACTGGATACAAAGTCTTTGTTTATAATTTTTATATCTTCTTGGTTCAGCTTTGGTAGTTCATATGTATCTAAGAATCTGTCCATTTCTTCTACGTTTTCCTTCTTATTGCAGTACAGGTTCTCAAAGTAGGTACTGATGATCCTCTGGATTTCTGCTGGGTCGATTATAATTTTACCCTTTTCATTTCTAATTGCATGAATTTGGGTCTTTTCTTTCCTTTTTTTGATAATGTTGGCTATGGGTTTGTCAATTTTGTTTATTCTTTCGAAGAACCAACTCTTGGCTTCATTGATTTTTTTGTATCATTCTCTTAGTCTCCTTTACATTGATTTCTGCTCTGATCTTTATAATTTCCTCCCTTGTATGAGCTTTGGGTTTGTCTTGGACTTATTTTTCTAGAAGCTTAAGGTTCAAAATTAGGTTGTTTATTTGAGCTTACTCTGTTTTCATAATATGACCATTCACTACCATGAATTTTCCTCATAGGACTGCTTTCATTGTGTCCCATAAATTCTAGTATGTTGTACTGGCATTATCATTTAATTGTAAAAACTGTCTAATTTCTTAATTTCCTCTGTGATCCATTGGTTGTTCAGGAGGGTATTATTCAATTTCCATGTGCTATTTATCTCCAATTTCATGGAGCTATGGTCTGACAATATATAGGGGACAACTTCAATTCCTTTGCATTTACTTAAGCATGTTCTATGAGCTAGCATGTGGTCTGCTTTGGAGAATGACTCATGTGCACCTGAGAGGAATGTGTATTCTGGTTTTGTGGGGTGAAACACTCTGTGGACATCTATTAAATCCATTTGTTCAAAAGTTTGGTTCAGTTCTAGTGTTTTGTTGATTTTTTTTTTTGTCTCTTTGTAACATTGGAGTATTGAAGTCCTCCACTACTATTGTATTAGTGCTTATTTGATTTTTCATGTCTGTTAATATCTTTTTTATATACTTGGATGCACTAGTATGTTGTGCTTATATATTTATGTTAATCATTTCTTCCTCTTGGATTGTACCCTTTACAAGGATGTAATGACCTTCTTTGTCTCAATTAGTTTTGGTTTGAAATCTACTTTGTCTGCAAATAGGATAGCTACCCCTTTTTTTTCCAGGTTCCTGTCTTGTGGAGTGTTGTTTTCAATCCTTTGACTTTCAGGGTATGAATTTCTTTTTGAATTAAGTGTTTCTTGTATGCAGCATATTGTTGGATCTTGCTTCTTGACCTGTTCTGCCAGTCTATTTCTTTTGATTGGTGAATTGAAACCATTAACATTTATGTTTATAACTGAGATGTATTGACTTATCATCTAATATTTTCCTGTTGTTGGCTCTTTTTTTACTTTTTTCCATATTCCATTTAATTTCTTGTCTTGCCTGATAGATTCACTCTGCTGGGCTTCATGGGGTTGTGACCCTCATTGTCTTTTCCTAGGGTGTTGTTTAGAATTTTTTGTTGTGCTGGTTTGGTATTCAAGAAGTTCCTCAGGTGTTCTTTGTCATGAAAGTATCACACTTGATTTTGAAAGATAGTTTTGCAGAATACATCAATATGGGTTGGAGGTTGTTTTCTTTTAGGGGTTGAAATTCTTCACTCTAGGCTCTCCTAGACTAGAGAGTTTGTGTTGAGAAATCTGCTGTGCTTGTGATGGGCTTTCCTTTGTTTGTGATTTGTTTCTTTTCTCTAATTGCTTTTAATATTTTGTTCTTCTGTTGGATTTCTGGAATCTTGACTATTGTATGCCTAGGTGTAGTTTTTTTTTTTTAATCATGGCTGGTTGGAGTCCTGTATGCCTCACTTATTGTACGTCAAATTCTTTTCCTTTGTTTGGGAAGTTTTCTGCCATTACTTCTGTGAACAGGTTTTTTTATGACATTTGCGCTATCTCCTATTTTTCCATTGACTGCAATCAATCTTATGTTATTCTTTACATCATCTAGCATCTGCTGGATTGATTTCTCATGATCCCTTGCTATTTTTAAGAAAACGCTCTTTTCATGATCAGTAACCACAGTTCTGTCTTCTATATCTGATATTCTGTCCTCACATTAGATCATTCTGCTGTGTATACTTTCAGTGGAGTTTTTAGTCTCCTGGATATCTGTTTGAAACTTTTTCATGGATTCCATTTATTTCCAGTGCTGGGTGTTCATGGTTTGCATTTCTTTCCTATGCTGGCCTTTCATGATATCCATCATCTACCCAAGCTCTTTTTTTTTTAATCTGTATCTGTTCTAGATTCACTAAGCATATCTTTTGTTCTGGTAGCAATCTCTGTAGTTATCTGGTAAATTATTACTGATTTCATTTTTTTAGAACTTCTTTAATCTGTTTTGTTATTTCCCTTGTTACCAGTTCAGTGAGTCCCAATGGTTGGTTTTGGATTGCTCCACCTCTTGCCCCCTGAATTTGCCTTTGGTCAGCTGAAAATCTGAGTTTGTGTCTTGTTTATCTGTCTGCTCATTTTTATTTTTTTGTTGTTGATGTTTTTGGTTTAATTCCTGGGTTGATATTTGTATAGTGCTCATTGTGAGTATCTTTATTGCTAATATTTAAAACACTTAGGGAATGACTACTCCCCAGGGGTGTTTTCTAAGTATAACTGGTTTAGGGTTTTGAATCTGAAATGACCCTTAGGCAATCTTAGTTTTGGAATATCAGGAAGAACAGCTGACTAAAAGAATCATATCACCTTGGCCAAAGTAATACAATCAACATCAACAATAGCATCAAACAGAGCTTAGAAAATGAGAAATTGTGGTAACTATTAATCTGTCACCTTTAACCACATGAACTAGACTTGTGGTTAAAATCAAGGACAAACCAGAAATATGTTTGCAGTAAATAACCCCTTCAGTATAGCTAATTTACCCTGGGAAGAAGACTTAGAGGAAGTTGAGGGAAGGGTTAAAAATAGGTCTAGAGAACACAGGAAGATTATGTAAACTTTGGGAAATTGGTGAAGATGGGAGGAAAAGAGAGAAGGAAGGAACTAAAAGAAGAGCAGAACTGCCAGAGATTTAGCTCAGTGGTTCCAATGCCTGCCTCCCAAGCACAAGGTCCCAATTTCAATCCCTGGTACCTAAAAGAAAAAAGAAAAAAGAAAAAAGAACAGAACAAAATAATGCCAACAGGAAAACTAGAGACTGTATTCACACTCTTACAGAAATAAGAGCAATGAAGAAAAAACAAAATAGGGAAAAAACAGAAGCAAGAAAGGAGAGAAATGGAGGAGAAGGAAAAGGAAGAGGAGGAGAAGGAGAAAAGAGAAGAAAAGAAAGAAAAAAGAAAAAAACTATTCCTTTCAAGGTGTGTCTCTAATAATGCTGGTAGACAATGTGGGCAGCAGCATGCAGATCTGAGTCAGTTAATCTCAGTGAGCCAGCTGTAGTCTACTGAGATTTAGACTAGTTTCTGTCTATGAGGCCAAAATTGAGCTCCCTGACCTTTTGTGGGTTTAAACTCTGTGTGGTTCTGCCCCAGGTTTGAACTGCCCCTGCCCCACAGCAAGTCTGGGTTCTTGTAGGAGGTGCTGATCCCAGCCACTCACTAACCATTGTGGTCTGCTCCACCTTTATTACAGTGACTCTCTGTGCTCTCCTGGTGGGCTTCAGTTCTCAACAAGCCAAAGAGACCCTTTCTCTGCTGCTCACCACTCTGCCATCTTCTGGAGCTCAGAATGATGGTCCTTCTGCTCTCCACCCTTGTCTGGATCTGGCCATCACTCTCACAGGTGGTCTGCTGCTGATGGCTTATGGGGAAGGTCCCACTGCTGATGGCCCAAGCGGCACAGTCCTGCTGGTGATAGCACATGGGGAGAGACCACAAGTTTTACTTCTTAAAAAATAAGAATACATAAAATCAAGGCACAACAAACTGTAGCAGAAAAAGTCATTTAAGCATGTTTTTAACAGACACTTTCATGTTGGCCAGATGTCCACCTGAGCATATTCTATTAATACTATGAGTTGGGAAGGAAAGCCACTGTTTTCTAATCATCACAGATTTGTTCAGGCAGTAATCATCAGTGGATGGTTAAATGGAGGGAGGAAAGTTTGATGAGGAGATGAATAATAGCTTGGTCTCAAAGAATCTTCCCATAGATTATGTATAGGTTGTAAGAGAAAAACCTGCAACTATGCTCTAGAAAAGTTAGTTAATATCTTGACTAAGCCATCAAAATGAATATCACCAAAGAAATTCTGCATGTCTCCAAATGTAAGATCCCAAGAACAACACATCATACTGATGGGGGATGTTTAACCTAAATGTAACCAAGAGGAAGCATTTAATTGAATTAGATTCTATAGAACAGCTGACTCATGTTCTTCAAAAATGGCAAAGCCATGATGACAAAGAAAAGCTGAAGAACTGTTCTAGAGTACAAGAGAGAAAGACAAGTATATTCAGTGTACTATCCCTGACTTGATCTTATCCTATAGGGAAAAAATACTGAAAGTACATTATTGAAATAACTGATGAAGTGGGACTAGTGACTGTAGATTAGACAATAGTACTGTATCAGAGTTAACATCCCTGAATCTGATAGATGTATTTTGTTACAATAGCAAAGTAACCCTGATCTTAAGAAATGTGCACTAAAGTACTAAATAGCAATGAACCATGATTCATACAGCCTACCTTCAAATGGATTGAATAAATTATTATAAGTATATGTGTGCTGTATTTGTCCATATATGTTCACACACACAAACACACACACGTACACACACACACACACACACACACACACACACATACCTATAAGGGAAAGAACTACAAATGTAGCCAAAATGTTTAAAATCAGTAAATACAGGTAAAGAACAATTTTGAATTCTTGATATTATTCCTACAGCTTTTCTGTAAATTTAAAATTATTTCAGAGAAAAAGTTGTGTTTTTTAAAGAATGCATTTCCCACTTGTGGTTAGATTAAACCTTACACTGGTTTTGAGAAAATTTAGTTAAATACCTCAAAAGACAATTTAAAATGAAAGAAATCTTCATTTCAGAGTTACTGTTCATTAATTTTCTTAGTCTCTGCATGCAAAGCACCAAACTGTCCAGTACATGTTTTTCCACTTGGAAATGTCAATTGGGATAACAATTTACTTTGTGTGTGGTGGTGGGAGGTAGTGAAGTAAGGCAGAAAAATGTGTAAGTGCTGAGAGATATGGTTATAAAGTCTGATGTACTATGTAACTATGAGCAGATCACTTTACCTACCTGAGACTTCATTTCTCTATCTTCAATATAAGGAAATAAGAGTATCCTCGAAATTATCACATCTCTACTCTTCTCCAATTCCTGGCTAAGTCTGAGAAATAAAATGTGAAAGTCTAAGAATCATGAACTTTATCAGCAGAATTAAAGAGTTGACCAAGGTTAAAGGAATATTTTTTTCTTTACATATCTCCAAAGTCTCAGTTTCTTAAGTAAACAAAAGCTTTGACCATATTTATGGAAGGACACAACAATGTTTACAAAGAAACATTTGAAACAAGATTTGAACTTTGTCTCCAACTACTCATGAATTTGACAGAATGATTACGTTTATGTTTCAAGAAGAAATGTTGCCAAAGGTCTCTGCAGTATACTGAAGCGTTACTTATGCCACCCTCATGTTCCTGCCACAGATGTAAGTTATTGTTCTTATATCAAATTAGATTAAGAACCAGAGAAAAGTAGTTATATCCTCATGGACTACACCTAGAATGATAGCAAGTTGTGCCATTATCTCTTCTCCAAAAAGGGACAGATTTTCCTGAAGGCTTTAGTGCTGAATAAGCCACATTTTATGTTGACAAAAAAATCAAAGAAATAATTTATTCCCTAACAAACATTTAAATTAAAGAGACTAAGGTAGGTCCATTGTAAATAGTTTTAACTTGCAGTAGCAAACCAAAAATAGGGGGAAATGAAAACTAAGGCGAGAAGGAGGAGGAAGGAAGGGAAATAGAAAAAGGCGGGGGTGGGGGGAGAAAGAAAGAGAAAAAGAAAAGATGTCACAGTGCCTAAAGAAAATTCCTATTGCAAAACTAATTTGTAAAAAGTAACATATTTAGATGACTTCGAGCAAGCCAAAAGTATATAATGTAAAGTGGTACAGTGACAATAGATAATTTTGAACTCTTTATTAATTATACAATAAGATAAGATGTAATTACCTAATTGTCCAGTCAACAAATATCTATCGTATACCTAATCTGTCTTGAGCACATTCTGAATATATAGCTGTAAAGTAGACATCAAGGTATTCTCTCACTGAGTTTATATTCTGGCGGATAAAATATACATAAGTAAATACCACTGTGATAAGTAGCATGTAGAGATTAAAACAGATATCTGACTAGGAGTTGGTTACTTAAGTTCCTCAGAAAAGGCTTTTTAGGGAGAACAGATATTTCAGCTATGATTTGAATAACACAACACACACACACACACACACACACACGCAGTGGAAAGACCATTCCAGCCCCCAAAAGTATAGTGGTTCTGTGGTAGAAATGATTGTGTTTAGTTGAACAAGATGAAAGCTAAGTGGCCAGAACACAGTGGACAAGGGGGTAAGTGATGAATTCTCAGAGGAGGCAGAGGCATCAGGAGTTGTATTCTATTCTGTGTGTTGGGGTAGCCACTGAAAAGTTTTAAACAAGAATGAGATAGAGTCTGATTTTCATTTTAAAGGATGATTTTGAATGCTATGTGAGGAAGCAATTGCAATAATTTAGGTGTGAAATCCTGGCATCTGGAGGAGGCCATCAGTCATGGATATGGATAGAGACAGATATTTGAAAGAGTACAAATGATGGATTATAGGATGGTTGCTGAGTGAAAGATAGGAATCAAGGGTACTTGGAATGTCCTGTCTGGAGCGACTGGGTATATGTGGGTGGATGCTCTGGGAATGGGAAGACCTGGAGAGGAAAAATTTGAGTGGATGGAAACTAAGAACTATGTTTTGAAATTTTTAATTTTAAGATGCATATTAAACATTCAAAGTAAAGATATCATATAGACAGTTGACTATATACTTTTGAATTTTAGGAGCATATAAGAACTAAAATCGTAGCAGTAGAAGTTAGGAGACTGTGATGATATTTGAAGCCGTAGGACTGGTCAAGATTCCCTAAGGATGGTTCCACTGCCTGCCTCGCAAGCACACACACAAAAAAAAAGATTCCCTAAGGAAAGGATATAATTGGAGAAAAAAAGACACTCCCAGACTGAAATCACAGGTGGAACAGAAGACAAAGAGCCAAGCTGTTAGACATATAATGAGTAGTGAGTACTGTAATAGGAAGATTGGGAGAGCATGACATTCTAGGTGAGAAGAATGTGTTCCACTAATAAGTGCCAACTGCCAGGGCTACTGTCATGACTTCCAGCAAATGCAACGTAAGGGTATGTTAGGTTTGGAAATATGAAGGTCATTGGTAAAAGAGTGACCATGATGAAGTGGTTAGGCCTCAAGAGAAGTGAATACTCAAAAAGAATTTGAGAAGGAAAAGTAGAAAGAGAATGTGAAAACTACTTTTAAACTTTTTGCAATGGAGAGGACCCATGACATATGGTAGCAGTAAGAAGCATGAGGAGTCAGGAGAGATTTTTCTTTTTTTTCTTAAAAAAAAAAGAGTTGCTAGATCAGCATGTGTATCAACAAGATTAACCCAATAGCAAGAGAACTGATAATATGGAAAGGTGACAATTGCAAGGGCAAAGTCATGGAGAGCGGAAAGGAATCGATTACAGACAAAGATTTAGTTTTAAGAAGCAGAGCACTTTCAAGGAGCTGTTCATAGAATTACCAAACATCTTCTCTTACAAAATGGCACTATGTAAATCATTCCATTTGATTCTGTCATGAATCACATATCCAATCATTCCCAATTTCTGGAGCAGGAAAATAATATTTGGAAAAGCTAAATAACTGCTCCTACAATGTACAGTTAATAAATAGTAAACCTGAAACTCAAACCTTTCTTACAACTGCAAAATGAATGCTCTTTCCATTACATAATACTATGATAAAGTAGCCCTTGTAATGTTCTCTCTGACATAATGTGACAAATGTTCACAGTGTACTAGGTACAAAGAAGCATAGTTGCTTTAATGACATTACTCCCATTTGGTGATTTAGTGATCGGCAAATGGTTTGACAACTTTAAGTCTGAAGTCCTTGGAAACCATTCATGTGGAAGTTTTATGTCCATATCATTTTTTTCTGAATTTAATGACTACTAGAATATAGCAGTACCATAATTATATTTGCAACTAAAGCTCTTTAAAAACATTTAAAAGCTACTAGGGCTTTCTCAACAAATTTGGTTTGTATGTTCAATTTAGTCATAAATCGGGATTCTCACCTGTTACAATAACAGTTAAGATAAACACTTCATTATAAAATGTGTAAAGAACCGTTTTTACATTAAGGAGAGTACAAATTCCCATCAACTAGGGGTGCAGTGAGGAAGAATTTATTATTTTATAGTACAAAAGTCATGAAATTTGACTCAAATGTTGTATGGTCAAGTCTTAGGTCTGATAAGTTCTCTTGGTGGCCTCTTTCAAGTTCTCAAACTCTTGGTTTATTCATTAATAAAATAAGACTAATAATAGTTATGCAAAAGAGTTGTGAGAAACAAATATGTTAATCCAGTGAGATAACTTTATAAACTGAGAGTACCTGTTATTATTATTTTGTATATAATGCTCTATGGTATTTTTTTAAATTTCTTAACAAACGCTGTGAGTCAAATTTACCTTTCCTTTCTTATAAAGGGGCACCATTTCTTATGGGTACTTGGATAAAAGAAAAGAGAAGTTGCTGGAGTAAAGACCATTATTCTACTTTTTTAAAACGTCCTTCCTAAATATCTTGAAACTGCATCAGTCCCGTGTTTCTACAGAAGCCCGTCCATTACCGCTACCACAGTGCAGTAAATAGTACGTAGCACCTTAGCTACGCATTCACCCTAACAGCAAATGTGCATTGAGGGCCGGCTCTGAAGAAACTATATATCAGTATAGAAAATGGAGCGTGAATACCCTTCCACCTCTCAGCCAGTTCAGTCTAGTCGAACAGCGTCTGCCATGTGTAAAGTTATTTATCAGTGCATCACCTTTGCCTGTCCTCCACCCTCACACCGCAGCAGGAAGCACTGTAATGCCAAGACCCTGTCTTGCTCATCTTTAATTTCTCTCACATTACCTAGTGAAGTAGCTTGCTCTCACTTTAGGTGCTCAATAAATGTTTATTAAATTGAAGAAAGATTTTTTAATGTGTTTATAAAAATATAAACGTGTACTGGTAGACTAACAAGGAAGGTATTTTTCCTCATAATGTGTCTCTGGTTACATTTAACAGCAAGTTAAAATTAGATCTTTTTTTTTTTTAAGGAAGAAAACCATAGCAACTGTGATGCTGAATGTTTCAGAGAGCACATTTTTAAGAATTTTCTTTTCCTGAATTGCCCATGTTTGAACTGCCTGTTTCAAGTGAAAATCTAATAAATAATTTGTGTTACTAATAGCCATGTAAACTACCGATTGAGTCTCAGAAGCAACAGAAGCTCCCACATAGAACAGAAAGCTTGATGAGACAATAGAAGAAAAAAAATAAATAAATGTGTTCAAAATCCACTGAATAAGCTTAAAACTGTTACTTGCTGGAAATGATTGAACATTAACCTCTCTTTGTTTCTTGTATCTATATTTATTACAAAGCCTTCGAGATTGTTCTGTTTCATATCAATATTTTCTGGAGATATTTTAAAGCCCTGTCTCTGTGAGAAAATCAGTTCTACAGTGCTCTCCTCTAAATTAAAGAATGGACATTTTTACAGAACATTATCAGCAAATACTTCTTTGACATACATAATGATTGTCCAATACTTTTCTCTAAAAGTTCTTTTATTGAAGTAATGATTAGTCTAGCTCAGTGCCTTAGGAATACTGCATACAATCGTGTTAATCAACATGACTACTAAAAAGAGTGAAAACGTTGATAGCTTAAATCTAGTTAACACATGATTCAATTGAACTATCAAAAAAGAAAATGTACTTTACCCAGGATCAAATTTGAAACAAAACAAAAAGTCCAGCAAAACTTCTCAGAAACAACTTTTTCAACATTTTGGCCACACCATTAGAAAAAAATCCAACTTTGTTTCTCTTAAAATGTGAGAATTAGTCTTTGACTAACAGCATTCATATTGACCAACGTCTATTGAATGCTTGTTCTACGCAAAACACTGAGCTAATATTTAGAAAAGTAAAGCACATTTCTGCTTTTAGGGAGCTTACTGGAAAAAAAGTTATCTGGACATAACTGTGAAGTGAAAAATAAGTGTTATAAATGCTGTAGTATTCCGAAGTGGTGGGGATGGATAACTTCTGTTTAGGATTGAACAAGTAGAATGAGATGGGAATAGAATGATGGGAAATTCTTAATAGATATGGTGAAAATGAGAATGTTTGGGAATTGACAAGGAGTGCAGCAATTTAACTTCGAGGTACTTTACAAGACTGTTAAGTAAGGGAAAGATACATTGATGAAAGGACTTAAATTCCAGATTATTTAAATGAAGTTTTATAATTTTTAGAAAAGCTATAAGTGAGCATTTCCACAATTCATCATTACGCACAATATTTTTTATAAAGAACATACATTAAACCTGAAATTAAAGTCAACCAATTTGCAACTAACTCTGTGAAATATTTGTGGATTTTGGCCATGCTTTTTCAAACTGTCCATTTAGGATGTTGTAGACTTTCTGATAGGTATACTTGATTTAGGAAGGGAGGGATTTATTATTTTTGGATTAATTTTGGATAATTGAACTTCCAAGTATTTGAAAGCTAAACATTTACTTACATATTTAGCCCCTTCAAATGCTATATTTATACTATGTTTACTTTTTCCCCTTCTGTTATTGTTTCTTGTGTGAATTTTGCACTGAAGATCAAAATGAGGACGTCTACAGAAAGGTTTCAAGACCAATGCAGAAGTACTGTACTTAGAAGCCTGCTTCTTAAAACAACAAAACCTTCCTTCTTGCATGGAGAGGAAGCCACAGGGAGGGGGACAACTGGGAAGAGATTTGGGGTAAACAGAGTTTGGAGACAAAATGCGCAGAGGAATGGAGGACAGGAAAGATAGAGAAAAGTTATCCTCTTGCAGAAATAGTTACAAAAATAAATATACATTTAAGCTTTGAAGGCATAAAATAAATGCAGCAGAGACAGATAATCCTGCTGCAGATACTAAAAGCTACTAACCACAGCCAACTAAAGATATTCTGATACTTTGTATCAGATAAGATAACTGGGAGATACCATGAAATTTTTGGAACCATCCACCCACCAGCATTTGCTCATATTTTCTTAATCTGTTGTGAGAATGAACCTAAACCAGAGATCCTTAAAACCAGATATTTTGAGCTTGAATCAAATTTCAAAAGTTGCCTTACTTCTCCTGAAGGAAACTTATTGGAATAGATGAATATTCAGATGTCTGTCCAGCAGAAATCTGAACTAGAGAACTGAAGCTAATATTTACTCAGTCCAAATCATATAGGCAAAGAACATACACAAGACAAGAATGATGACCAAGACAGTTGCCCCTCACATCCCTAGGTAGCCATATGTGGTCCAAAATATACATTGGATGCCAACAATGATTCCAAGAGAGGAAAGGGAGACAGGCCCTTGCTCAAAGTAAAATTGTATTGGTGGAGCCTATGGTTCAGAGCTATGTTGATGAGCACAACATAGACTGAAAAAAATCATCATTTGGTGTTATTACCCCATAGAAATACAACAATTATTTCTATATAAATCATTGGGGAAATAATTATTCTATTATATAACTTTGGCAAATTGATTTCTAGATAGCTATTGTTTGAATTATTAGAATCTGATGTTTCTATGGACTCTCAGAGTAGTTTTTTTGATATGTTAACGTATCACCTTAACCTCTTTCTATGGACACATATGGACAAAGGTTGGGAGGGAGAAAGTGCTTCAAAGGTTAGAGTCATTGGTAAAGTCTGGTTTCTTCCGTTACTTTCCTTAGAGATCTACTGGGTTACAGCTGAATGTGTTTTAACTATTTTCCACAGGCAAACTTCTATATTTCAAGCAAACAAATGAAAATAATTAGCAATAATAACAAAATAATAATGTGTAAGAAGCAACTCAAGTAAGGTTATCTTTGTAGATAAAAAGAGACACAAATGTTAGCTCTTATCTCATTGTTCTCTTATATTTATACTTTGCTTTTCCTTGGTATTTTCTGTTTCCTTGTGGTCTAATACAAAGCTACTCTTATCTGTCCTGAAGAACAACATGCTGTAGAGGAACTACCTCAGGCTAGGGACTGTGGGGCAGCACCAGAGAGAAAATAGCAATCTGAATGGGAAGCTTTTGCCAACCACCAACAATGTGACCGTGGTTAACCAGCTCTACTTCTCTGTCTCTTAGTTTCTTTGCAAAATGTGAACTTTATTTCTTTTATTCCAAAATTGTTTCCAGGACAGAATATGAAAGGTATGAGACTCTCAAAAAAAAAAAAAAAAAAAAAGAAAGAAAAGAAACCACTATGCTAAATAATTATTAGACTTTAGCACATTTTATATTTGAAACAAATCTACAGAGTAAGCATGTAAAACCCTTTGAATCAAAAGGCATATATATGGAGCATTAATACTTTAGGGAAATGCCTCATCTTCATGTAATACAAGGTATTATTTGTAACAATTGTTACAAAAGTATTAACACAAAAACTCAAGGTGACTATGCATCACCATCTTACTGAGAGGATGAAGGTCATGTTCTGCTTTAAAGTTTATTCTGAAAAGCAGTTGTCTTTAAAGCTATTAAAACTTGAGGTTTTCATTATTGATAGAAGAAACAAATCAAGGAATATTGTGCTCACTTTTCTGGAAGCTTTTTGGGGAAGTAGCTGTGGTTTCTTTAGACTTCCAAGTCTATTATGCAGGTTAGCAGTGTAGTTTATAATGAGTTCTAGACCACCTGCCTTTCTAAGGAAATTAATATAGAGATGGATTTGGAGAGGTCTTGTGTTTTCTTGTGTTTTTTTTTTTAACTCCATGGCTATGTATAGGATTTTCCTGTTCAATGACTTTGGACATCTCATAAAAATGTTCATTCAATGTTGCGCAGCTATAGATTATTTTTTAAAACAGTGTCTAGATATGTTTTGAGCAAGTTTTTATCTTGGTGAGTTTTGAGATTAAAACATATATTGCCCCAATAAAACAGTCAGTAGTTCATATAAATACAGTTTTATTTCAAGGTGATAAATACTTGTAATGAAAAAACCAGTATTGCAAATGAAATTGACTATAGAATAAACCATTAGAATTTCAAAGTATTGTTTTAATCATTTTCCCTCTTCTCATTTCTACAGGGTCTTTGGGTGGGGCCAATGGAGTCAGAAAGCAATAAAAATTTGGAGAATATAGTGAAGAGAGTCTGTCATGACCAGCTTGTTCCAAAGGTAAAAACAAGCAAGAAAATGTCCACCTTAACAAATTCACCTACCAGCCTGGAAGTGTCACCAGAGATTAAGAAAAACTGTGGAGACAAACAAGTAGAAATCACAACTGAAATAATAAAAATGGGAAAGAGCACTAAAGAAAAACAAAACAATGATTTACAGAAAGTAGCCTTTAAACGGAAGGCAGAAGGTGAAGAAAAGCCAGCTGTAAAGAAGGAGGCAAAAATAATAGAACTTGACAATCAGTTAATCACCATGGCTCTGCCTCACATTCCTTTGAAGAATGTAATGGATGTGGAAATGAAGTTGGTCTACACTGATGAAGAGGACGTAAGGTATGAATTTGTAGAGCCCTTCACATCCACTGGGATTCAGCCAACCTGCCCAGCTGCTGAAATAGTGGACCCTTTGAGTGGACCTAATTTCAGCTCTCTGCCTCAGATTGACAAATGGCTTCAGGTAGCCTTAAAGGATGCCAGATCTTGCTATAGACAAAAGAAATATGGTGTGGCAGCTGGACGGTTCAGAACAGCACTTGAGGTATGGGATTAAAGAAAATATAAATTGGTGACAAGAAGCTATGGAATGGAAAGTTTCAATTATACTGAGTAATTCTCATGGTACCGTAATGATCAGTGATCATAGAGTGAAAATATTTAATATCAAAATTACACAGTTCCAAAGGTGCATAAAGCAAATAAGATATGCTTGCAAATTAATACCCTTGTGTGCACTTGACATCTAGAAAGAACTCTAAAAGCATACCTCTTGCTTTTTCTCTGTTACTAAACCCAGTAGTGAATGGCAACATATATAAAAATGCAGTTGGTTTTGTAATTTGGTTGTACACCTGTATACAAAGCCATAAAGTTTTAGTACAATGTTGTTAAGTAAACTATAGATGCTGTAGAAATAAGCAGTTAATGAGTATATGAATTGTTCCCTTTTGGTATGTCGTCTTCATGAGTGAACAACCATCCTCACATTTTTAGCATGGGCTGATCCTTTATACATGATAGCTAACTTCATTTTACTTTATTGAAAAATTTCACTTTCCTTTCCATTCTAGTGAGACTTATGAATAATTATTTTTGTATCTACAAGCAGTTTGTCAACAGTATTTATGAGAATAGCCTATGGAATAAAATAATCTTAAGAATCACCACTAGAACACAAAATAAGTCATGACAAAAAAAATATTCCATTTCCTCACTCATTGAACCTATATAGAAGAACTAAGGTGTGTAACTCGAAGTCCCAGTGCCTGGCAATATTGGTAACCATGTATTTTATTAATTTAAAAAAACACAGTTCACCTGTTAGGCATTGGAGATATAAAAAAAAAAAAATGAGTTAAGGCTTGGTTCCTTTCCTCTAACAGTGTAGTGAAGGATCCAAGCCAGCAAACATTTAAATAAAGGTGACATAAAGGAGGGATAGATTCACTGTGGGGGTCTGAGGGAGGGCAGGAGTCAATATGAGATGCTTAATGGAGGTTTACAAAGTATTTTTTCCATTGTATTTGGGGGTTAAAATGACTAAATCTATGATGAATTGTTAATGGGAAATACCAGATAGCACTGCCCCTAAATATTTAAAAAGAAACCAAGCACAGAAAAGGATGCCTGAATAGATACGAAGTGATGAAGTGGCACACAAATAGATACATCTATAAATATTTCTGTTCTTCTAAAATGTCATCTGCACACATAAAAGAAATGCAATTCACTAGGTAAACTTCTAAATGTTGAAATAAGTGCCAAGAAATCTAGGCTACACACCAGTCTCTGAGAAATCCCTCTACTCTCCTATGAGTTAGAGTCCAGCAGCCTCTGGCCAAAGAAATGATGCTAAAGAGAGACAGCATGGTGAAGCCCGCACATTCATACATTTCTGCCAGAGCCATTTTCGGCTGATTCTTTTGGCCAATAGAAGAGAGTTAAAAGTATAATTTGAAAGACAGAGAAAAATCATCATTTTGGCATTGAGAAAAGAAAAAACAAAAAATAAAAAAAATGATGTTATAAAGTCTCCAAATTAAGTTTTGGTAGAAGCAAAAGATATTTGCATTGACTGAAAAAAATATCAGTTTTCCATAAAACCCAGGGTGCCCCCCCCCTCCCCTATCCCTCACTCTTTCCCTCCTTCATCTCTCTCCCTGGGTTTTTAGGAAAGTTTTGGATGCTGACACTAATTACTGGTAATTAACAAAGGTAATTATTTTGAGACCAAAACTTAGCTTAGACATCTGGCCTAGCTTTTGTCTAATTACCTTGGGAGTTAACTTTGAAATCTTACCTAGAATGTCTCTTAATAAACCAAAGCTACTGGGAATAGAAAAGAATTGTAGCTTCTTTAACTCTTCTTGTCCTGAATTTAATACTTTTTCAATGTTCTTGGATTTTATTTAATATGGCTTCCTCTTTTCCTTATAGCCTACAATAGCTTTGAGTAAGGAAGGTTGAGAGAGAGCAAGGCATAATGATAATAAGCTTATCTAAAAGATAGATACATCCACAAATATTTAAGTATATATAAATTAGTGTTAGATTTAGCTGCAAATGACAGACAATCCAAAATGTAATTCTGAAAGAATCTATAAGTTTATGTCTCTTTCAAACAAGTGTAGGCAGTCAAAGGCTGGTACAGTATTATCATCAGGGTGGCAGACTACATTCTGTTCCTTAAAGAATTACTGTGACCTCAAGACTCTAGATGGTGCTCCTGATAGTTTTCAAATATCGTCCCAGGAAAAAAGAGAAAAAGAGGCAAGAGAGAGGCACATTGTCAAAATATGCTTCATAGAACTTGTACCTACCATTTCCATGTTTTCCCATTGTCCAGAATTAGACACGTGGCCGCATATACCTGTGAGGGAGGTTAAGAAATATGATCTTCCAGGCAGCCCTAATATTCAGAGGTTCTATAACTGAGGAAGAAGGAGAGAATGAATATTGAAGAATAACTAACATCTCCCCCATGGAATACTTATTATTGAGGAGGTACTGTGAAGTATATAAAATGTATGCCAAATGGATGGGACACAGTCAGCTTTAGAAGTATAAAGAAGACTAGATGGGGTTAAGGTAAGCCCAGAAAAATTAAATAGGAAAGTAGGAACCAGGAAAAACCCTGAAGACATGTACATATTTATTAATTCACATGGTAATTTCTAATGCATCTAATAAAACCTTTAGGAATATTTTGTTTATATATTAGTTTCTGCTCTTGACAAAATGTTCAAGAGCCTCTTGTTTTCAAAAGTCACTAGATAGGTAAATTTATAATAACATTTTGTAATGATTAAGATAAAATGGTATGCAATGATTCAGAAGACAGTTAACTTCCAAAAATCAGTCAACGTTCATCTTTCAAGATTTCAGGAAATATCTGGCATTCATTTAAATGTGCTACATGAAATAACTTATTTTTACCATATAAAGCTGAACCAGTTATTCATATTAGTCCTTAGCTCTATAACCAACAAATCAATTGTTCTCAAATTTTATTCTAATCAGTCATTATTTGCTCTGTGTTTGTGTTCATATTAGAAGTTCATTAAGACAAAATGTAAAAGCTAAAGATAGAAATACAAATTCACATAATTGTATGCCTAGACACTATTTCCTTTTAGGTTTTTAAAGATGACCACACAAAGTCACTCGCTATAAAAATAGGAGTTCTATAAGGAAAAATATAAGATTAGGCTCATATTTGCATATTAAGCAATATACACTACTATTAAATACATTGTTGCTCCGTAAAAAGTAAGTAGAGATTAATTAATAAATAGTCTAGCTACACTTTCATGGTAGAAGAATAATTGTGAGGACTTCTAAGAAAATTTAAAGGTCCAGCAATGTAGTAATCAAATGTTTCTTGTTACTTTAGGAAAATAAATTATCAAAGATTCTTCTTAGTTTGTGCCCTACAACCAATACCATTATTTCAACTTTAGGCATGGGATTTTAATAATTAAAATATTCCACTTTTTAATTAAAATAGGTCTATATGCACCTTTCAAGATTCACAGCTTCATACAATTCTATTCAAGCAGTCAAAGAAAACAGAACACGGCATAGCCCTTACCAACTGGAACTTTCAATTCTTATTTCATTACACAGGAATGAATTCCTTGAGGTGCTAATCTTTTTTAATACGTTGGTGCTGTAGTCACTGATCTGTAAAGTTAAAGTAATAACTCATACTATAAAGCCCTTTCTATGTTTCAAGTATTATGTTTTGCATTCTGAGAATATTTATATTCATTATTTGCTTTTATTGTCACAACAAGCCTATTATTATTATTTTCTTACTAATGAGAAAGCTAAAGGATGGACAGGTAATATAACTTACTCATGGGCCTACAGCTAGAAATGCTAGAGTCTGGATCTGAACCCAGGTGATCTAATGTCAGAACTACCAGCTTAACCATTATGACTTGGTTGAAAGTACAGTAATCCAGACCATTCCTGATCTGCAGAATTAGAATCTACATTTTAACAGATCCCAGATGGTGTTTGTGTACATTGCAGTTTGAAAATCTCCCTGCTCTGTGATATCCCTATCCCAAACAAATGTACTGCTGTATTTTGGATCTTGAATATCTCCTAAAGGCCCATGTATTGAAGATTGGGTCCCTTGATTGGCGCTTTTAAGAGATGCTAGAGGATTTGAGAGGTGCAATCTAGTGGGAGGTCTGTAGATCATTGGGCCATTCTTGAATGGGATTGCATGATTCTCCACCCATTTGTCTTTCTCTTCTGTCCCTTGGTTCACAGTGTAAAATAAGTTGCTCCACCCCACACTCCCATGATAATATGCTGTCTGTTTATAGACCCATAACAATGGGACCAGTCAGTCTTGGCTTAGAACCTCCAAAACTGTAAGCCAAAACAAACGTTTTCTTTTCATAAATTCATTATCTCAGATACTGAGTAATAGTGACAAAAAGCTGATTAAGGGCCGGGGATTTAGCTCAGTGGTTTTGCCTCCTGCTGCACAAGCACAAGGACTCAAGTTCCATCCTTGGTACCAAAAAAAAAAAAAAAAAAGCTCTGATTAACATACTTATCCTTCAATTAACACTTTATAATTTGACCTCAAATACTCTTCTATGAGCAAAGCCCATTTCATAGGAAAGAATTTCCTTTTAAGCAGTCATTTCAATAACAATGTTTCAGAATTTTTGCATTTCAAGGACCTAAAACTTTCTTTTTTAAAAAATGTGAGTTAGAGAAATGGGTTGACACTCCATTTATATTGTGCAAAAAGATTATAAAAAATACTATCTACCATCATTATTTCATAAAATATGGAGCAGTTTAACACCAAAAAGTAGGAAAAAAAGAAAATAGGCTATACTTTCATAATAAAGGATGTTTTTAAAATATGTTATATTTTAATTTTATAGAAAGCTTACTATGCTATCTTTAATTTTTATTTGCCCTTGAATCACTAAAACACATCTGAGAACCAGCTTTTCAGAATCATTGTTCTAGAACACATTCCCTTTATGGTAAACATTAGGTATCCAGGACTATTGAACCCGCACCAGGGCCTTCTTATAAGATTACTTCCAGTGTAATGGAATTTGGTATGAGGCAGGTCCATTTTGGAGCCCATTCAAGGGGGTTTATTTAATGAAGTAGCAAGGATATCTCATTATAGGGCAGCCTCACCTATAATTGCTCTGCTGAGAATAATTCTGTAGCAAATCTTTAGGGCATAAAAATGTGGATATCCCAGAAAGCTTAATTTGAATGGATTCTAGCACAAGTATTTCTTGTGCAACCTAATCACCAAATTGAGTTCACCAAATTCTCTGAGTGCCTGAGCTGTCATATCGCACATCTGTGGGTTTGAATATGAACTCCGTATGCATTTTGAGGACTTCTGGGTTGCAGACATTTTTATTCATATAATCATGGAAAAAAACTTCAAGGTAAATATTATCATTATCATTCCCATTTTGCATATAAAGACACTAGTGCTCTAAAAAGTTAAATAATTTAAAGTGTCACAGTCTGTGGAGGCACTGTGATAAAATCTAGGTGTCCTAATTGCAAGTCTGGAATGCTTTACACTAGTGCTTTTCATACTTAAAGTACATAAAAATTGTATAGAAATTTTGTTAAAAATACAAATTCTGGTATAGTAGGTCTATAGTGAGACACAAGATGACCTATTTTAAGTAAATTCCCAAATAGAGTCCATGTTCCTGGTCCAGGAACTGGACTGGATGTATGACAAAGCACTAGTAAGCTCTCAGATGCCTACCATCACCTCTAGCAAATCAGCATAAAGCAGTTCCATAAGTCTAGCTCCATATTTCTAGGTGGCTACATGCGTCCAGAGTTGTGATGAACAGAATACTGAATTTGTAGTCAAATTTACCTGTGTTTGATGTTGTTTCTAATACCTAATTGCTAATTCTCTTTTTAATTAACATTATAAATTTTTACTCTTTTTAAAATGGTTTTTAAAATTCAAAGTTCAAAATAATGCATTGTTTTCAACTTTGCTCCCTTTCTGAGAAGCAGTGATCCAAGTCATACACTATTTTAAACTATTAATTGCTTCTGACAAAAATTTAATACTTCACTTAAATGTACAAATTATGACAGTAGAAATGCTTCATTTTTTTCATAGTTGCCTGGAATAAACTGACTGCTGAAGCCTGTGAGTTCAAGATTAGACATTTCAGTTTTTAATTTTATTGTTGCCATCTTTGGTCCATCCAGGGGACACCATAACAAACAAGTATTTAATGATAAAAAATACTTGAAAAATGTTAGCAGATTTTCACAGTAGGAAAATATAAAATGATTGCCTTTCTTAACCTTAAAAATAAAAATAATATATTTTTCTATATTTAAACACTGATTAAGCAAAACAAATCTTTAGAAAATTAAAATTTGCAATTAGAAGAAAAAAGTTTTGTAGTTCAGTTAGCATTTACCATTGGTTTTTTCCTGATAGAGCACTAGGAATCCAAACACAAATTAAACATACTTCCTTCCCTCAAGGAGCCATAGTTAGAAGACAAAAAAATAGGGCCCTGCTGCAAGAGTTCCAAAGCATTACTTGACATTTTCAGTTCATGTATTTTTATAATTTTTAATTCAGCCTGTTTAAATTTTTAAATTCTCTTTTTGAAATGTTACATTTAGAAAGACTACCTATACACATTTCAGTGCAATTTGATTACCTCCAATGTTCATTATCCCATCCCTTTGGAATAAAAATGATTAAACAGTTTAAGATACTCAGAGAAGAGCCAATTGTTGGTTAAAGGAACAACTTTTTTTGGAGACTGATTAAAAAGTTGTGGGAGGGCCAGGGATTTAGCTCAGTGGTTCTGCCACCTGCCTTGAAAGCACAAGGTCCCAAGTTCGATCCCTGGTACCAAAAAAAAAAGTTGTGGGATTTGTGAAGGGTGCCTGAGACAGTTCCTCCATTTGGCCACCCTCGGGCCTATGGAGCCTTTCTGTACAGGTGGCCTGGCTCAGCTGCACCCTGCTCTCTGACTCTTCTGGCTCCTGTCCAAGACCTGCTGTTGGTACAAAAGCAGCCATTGGCTCAGCAGGGAAAGGAACAGCGATTCCTATTTGTATGCAGTGCCCATAACATGAGAAAGCTGTGTGTAAATGTAGGGAGAATCAAAAGTAAAGGAAGAATGGAAAAGAGGGCCAAGTTGAGGGTTCCAAGCAGACAATGACTGTCTCAGGGCAAATAGAGTTTTCTCTTACTCCGTGTCGGTGGGGTGGAGTAGGTGAGAATTTTCAATAAATTTGCCTATGCTGTAATTTGCATCACTTTACAAATGAAAAACAAATCACATTTGGGAATGGAACACAGGTCTTTGCCTTGCAGGGCAGACGGTGGAACCACTGAGCTAAATCCCCGGCCCCAATCATAAATTATTAAGTGGCTATTTTCTTTGACCATATGTAACTTTCTCTCAACTTCTTGAGTGACAAGAATAGTAAAATAATATATATATATATATATATATATATATATACACACATATATAGAAAGTATAGTATTCATTTTCTGGATTCTGGCTCGTTACTAAGTTGTGAAATCAATTTAGTAGGTTGTGACTAACATATTTAAATGAAATCATGGAATGGATGGATAGAATGCAATACAATAAAATTATCGGAGCTCATTGAACATTGGAAGAGAAGTTTTACTTTGAAAATTTTGTGTCTACAGTATATGCAGTTATATCTATATCTATCTATAAGTAAACATATAGACAGGAAGAAAGAGTGGTGGAGAGAATACATAAAAAGGTAGGGAAAGAAGACAAAAAGAAAAGGAAAATGTTGAGGGAAGGTAAAAAGGAAAGGAGAAAGGGAGGGAAAGAAAGAAAAGAAGGAAGAGAATGAAAGAATTGTATCTTGCAATTAGGAGAGGGGGATATGATCATCATGTGAAATACATATCTTGCTATGAATCTTGGTCAATGGAGTTTGAAACCTACTGGTATAAGGCATATTTGAGAGGAAAAAGACTAGAAGCTATTAGAAGATTATATCTGAATTAATTCAAGATGTGATGGGAAGGGTATCTGGGCATGAGGGGGAACAGGAGAAAGAGGAGGGGAAGCAAAAGTGAAAAGGATCAAGATGTGATATGTATATGCACAAATTTCCCACAATGTATTATTTATTATGTATGAATATAGTCGTATATATTAATATACTAATAAAATAGAGTAGTAGTACATGGGTTCACAAACTTAATTCATTCCACAATTCTAAGGAAAATGGTCATGTTCTTGTTTGTGTGGGAAAGGTGGCTGTGGTTGTGTTGTCACCTGATACAGAGTTCACAAAGAAAAACAAAATTTTGCCAAATGCTTCCATCTGATAACAGAACTATTAGGATACAAAAATTTTTTTTAATGTTTATCAATACAGGTACCAATGTACATACATATTAATAAAATATACTAATATACTAATGAAAGCGATTTATTCATAGCTGTGCATCTGTACTCACTGGAGATGATGTTGAATCAGAGCAGAGGGAAATCATAATCCATGTGTCAAGCCTTAGTAAAGGCGAGGAAATAATCAGGAGTCTGAGAGATGACTACATCCAACAGGGCACAATAGCTAGATGGCAGTGTTCTCAATATTGTGTGTGCAAAGGAACAGCAAGGAAAGGAACCTCCATGTAACAGAAACAGATTCCTTTGCAGAGCCTAGTTGAAGCGAAGAGGGTGAAAAAGATATTCAACCTTTGATAAAGGGCGTGGAGTGATTGGTTTACAATAGACTATGTTCATGAGAACAACAGTGAGAAGATGGATCTCAGAGAGAAAGCTAGAGTACAGTTAGAATGAGCTTGTTGGTGCATCTTGACTAAAGAGGAGAAGAAACATTCTCTGAGGCAAAATATATTCCCTTCCTCTTCCAATCTCAACCCATGGCTGGTCTAGCTCAAACGGAGGTCAGTAGGACCTTGTGCTGAAATAGTCTTCTTGGGCAGTTCAGCAAACCCATGTTTGAAGACAAAAAAAAAGGAAAAGGACTTTACTTTCCAACATAGTGTAAGGATAATTTTCTTCTCTTCATTGCTTGTACCTTTCCCAAATCCTGTATTTCTATATATGTATGGTATTAATAGAAAATCTAGTAAGGGTTATTAGAATTATGCAAACTGCTACAATGACAAATTGCCTTTATAATATACCTTTAAAGTTAGTCAGCAAGGTTGTTTGTATATTTTGACATGTTCATTTATATTTGTTGGATTTTTCTCTTGTTTTTGATATTTGAAATATTACTGAATAATTGTTTCTGACTACTTAGAGAAAACATACCAATACATACAGTAGTAAGCACATATTTTAAATAAAAGAATCATCTTTATTTAGCTAGAGTTTTTTAAAAGTTAATTTAAAATGTTTATAAATAAGAATTCTGGGTGGCTTTATTAACATACCCTGCATGTGCATGTGTGCATACACACACATGCTGTTTACGTGCTTTGTCCTTCTAGTACACTCAAATATGGATGTCCCTAGAACACTGGCTTTGAGATAAGGGTGATGATAACCATTTGTTGGAATACGAGTTTTAAACACACAATAAATGTTTTTAAATACCAAGCAGAATGATGAAAAATGTAAACTAATGAAGCAATACTTGTACTTTCTGATGTCTTCCTAAATTGTGAATGTTGAAAGATGATAATTTTACACAAGTTTATTGTTTTGTTTTTGTTTTAATCTTTTTATAACCTTGAAACTGCATTCAGATATATATATATATATATATATATAAAATGTAGTTTTATAGTTCAAAATAGCTCAGCATTGATACTAACCTCAAATTCGGAATCAACTGAATGCCTGACCATTTATATGGGTTATGGGAACAGCAATCACATAGCCACTTAAGCAAAAGCAGCATGTAAAATATCATGCTCTCTAACAGCCTGAGCATATGTCATCTTAGAGTACAGGAAACCTAAGCTGACATTAAAGGGCTTACTGAGCATTTTTGGCTCCTTTGAGGAATTGTCCTCACAGACAGCTTAAAATTGAGTTATTGTATATTCTTTCAGCTTTAGTGTCATGTATACTGAGGGTGGATTCTAAAACAGGTCCTGGACTGTTTTAGTCCTAAGTGTTTGTGGATTGATTAATTTAAGCACAGTTCTGCTAAGACAGAGCATTATTTGGATAACAGGATCTTACATGAGCAGATGTCCATTTAAGGAATCACAGGGCTGTTGTCACTGCCACTTGTTAATTTAGGCTGTCAAAGGCAGGATATGAAAAAATGACAATGGATCCCAGAAGTCTTGGCTGAAGCTAGAGCTGTCTGTGTAGGTGCTTGTGATAGATTTGTGACCTCTAGGTAAGTGCATACTGATGATGGTGACAAGTACTGTGGGACTCCTAGGAAGGCATCCCACAGTGCACCCATGCATCACATGCCTGTCCCACGGAGGAGGAATGTTGTGCTTCTTGCTGCTTTTGTTGTATATATTGAAATCTCCTGTTTATATTTTGATAGACAACATATTCAGGTAGTTCTTTTGATTCCTGTCCTTCAGCCACCACATTTCGTTCAATATGGGCGACCATCGTTTACTTTTTAACAAGTAGAAACAAAGTGGTAGTATGCAACTTTCTGCATCTTGATTTTTTTTACTTAAAAATAGGGCTTAGAGACTACTCTGTATCAATACATAGCATATCTCTTCTTTTTATGATTTTTATTTTTATGATTGCATGATATTGCTTGACATTAAAGATGCATATTCTTCACTGATAAATATTCGGGTGGTTTGCAGCATTCTGCTCTTAGAGACAGTACTGTAGAAAACAACCTTGCATGTTATTTTGTAGGAACCCAGGAATGTCTGCAGGATACACTGCTTGAACTAGAATCCAAAAGTAAATGATTTGAAATTTTAATAAATATGGCCAAATTACACTCCCACCCTCTGTGCATACATAAGCCTATTTTTCTTTATTCTCACCATATCACATAGCCAAAATTTTAGAGCTTTTCCATCATAAGAGGTAGAGTTTTTTGGGTTTTTTGTTTGTTTGTTTTATTTTTATACTGGGGATTGAGCTCAGGAGTTTGTGCAAGGCAGGCAGTGGCACCACTGAGCTAAGTCCCTGGTCCCATAAGAGGTTTTAAAAATCAAACTATAAGACAAATTTGTATTTCTCTTATTATGGGTTAAACATCTTTATCTATGTCTGAGTCATTTGCATTAGCTTTTCTGTATATTTTCTTTTCTCAATCTATTATTAAACCCTGATCGTCTAAAGGGCTCTTTACATCTGTCAGAGGAGGACAGTGAATTTAAGTTCAAAAAAAAGTTAGAAAAGTCCCTCTTTGGGCAAATAAATGTTCTATGTATAATTCTGGTAATTCTCAATAGAGCAGAAGAAAATGACTTCCCTCTTTTAATTTGTGTTCAATTATAAACTTGCATCAGAGCCCAGTTACCCTTCTCTAGTAGCAGCAGTGCTGACCTGAGAGCTCATTTCCTTCGGTACAAAGCAGCTGTTTCTAAAATGAGGTGCACACTCATTTTTTCAAGAAAGGGGATAGTAGTTAAGCAATAGGATTTATAAAAATATTATTAGTCTATAAAAATCAGAATGTTCATTATTAGTAGTACAATTCCTGTGTAAAAGTCTTATTTCTCTTATACTGAGAAATTATAAAATCTACCTGGGCTACTTGGCAATTTAAAGATTGTTTATTACTTGAGATTGTAACATTTTAGCTTTTGATGTTGGTTCTAATGGATCAAATTTAGTGTTGTCATTTCTCTTAGAAAAAAATCTTAAAGGAAAAATGAATATACGAGAAGGTAACACCCAGATAAAGTTAGATTTCTTTTCCTTGAAGATTCATCTAATAATGCCTTTTTATGAGTAGCATGTGGTACTACAGTTCTACTAATTGTTAGTTATTTTTCCTTGTTAAATTTTGTTGAAAGCATTACATTTTAATTTATCTCTGGTATAAGCCATTGATTTCAAATAGAAATATACTTTGATTCCTCCTCCTACATATTTTCTCTAGAATAAAAGATATAAAGATGTCAATAGTGGCTCAGTCAAATATGATATCCAGCTTGGAATTCTCTCCTCTTAGTAGAAATGATTGATAGAAAGAATGTTTTTCTTCCATGATCAGGAAACAAGTATTGAACTTAGAGTATGAATTGCTTCCAGTTAATACTGTAAAAAAAAATTAAATTTATAGGTAAGCGGCAGATACATGGGGAGATTTTTAAATTATTTTTATTTATTCTTCATCTCTAAAAGCTATGGAAGAAGAAAATATTTTCTTCACTTTTGTACCTAGCAAAAAATACTTTTTTCTATTATTGCCTGAAATCACTTCTATCCATATACTTAGAAGAATGGATTTAACTCTGTTTTTGCTTTATTGTTTGCATGTTGGTGTCAGCATTTATTAGGTGACCAGTGTATGCCATCTCTTTACTTACTACACCTTCAATTCTCACAACCAAAAAGAAAAAAAAAGCAGCATTACTTGACCCACTTAACAGATGAGAAAACTGAGATTCTGTGAAGTCAAATACTTCTCAGAAATATTCAGTCACTAGCAAGTAGCAGAACTGGACCTTAAACTTAGGCCTACTGGTTTCAAAACCACAGTATCTATAAGCAGTATGCAAGGCTGCTCACCTAGCAGTGGATCACTTTGTCAGATCTAATCTTACAATAGAACCATGAGCAATATTAAAAATATTCAACATAGCCAAACCACTGAACAAACCTGGAAAGGACACATACAAATATGAATATGTACTACAACCAATTTCTGAACATGAGCTTAATACATTTAGGAAGATCCAGTGGAGCTATTCTGAGTCTGGAGTGGATGGCCCACGAATCACCCTTCTAAGGGAAGCCCCTACCATCCCTTTCCCTTTATACCCTGACCCCACGAAAAGTGAGCTTTAACAGTAAAAGATTAAAAAAAACTTTCATAAAGCCTCAAATTATTTGCATGAACCCATGATCTGACATAAGAGCCTACATGCCTCATACTTCTACTCTTTATGAATAGCTAGAAATAAAAACATGGGTAAATCAAAGACCCTTTAAAATAACTTTTGACTCAAATTTATTCTACTTTTCCTACTATCATTTCATAGATAAACTTCCCCCTATACATTTTAGTGTGCACCTGCTGGGAAATATGTCTGCCTTTTATGATCATTTACTGAATGTTCACAACTATATGCTTAAATTTTCTTTAGCTCAGAATCACTTTCATTTTTAAAGCATTATACAGACAGAATAATATCCAAAAGGATATTTGGCTTTAAACATTTATTATTCATTTATTTAAATAGTTACTAAGCAAACCACCTATTGAGAAGATGACTCTTAGATGTTGTTCTTAAGGTAAGAAAATCAGGGCACATCAAGTATAGAGAAAGAGCGTTGGACATGCCTAGCAACTGTGAAGACTCGTGTTTGGGTCCCAATTTTCAGTAAATGAGCCAAGCAGTGCTTTAATCTTTTTCAGAAAGTACTTAGGGTTGCTTATTATATAATATGACCAGAAATAAAATAAGAGTCAAAGGAACATAAGACAAAAGAATTGAATAGAGAAGGGCTAGAGAGAGTAGGATGGGAAAGAGGAGAGGAGAGTAAATCAGAAAGCCTGTTCTGGACTCCATGGTATTCCAAATGAGCACAAAGTACTGTTCTGCACTTGCTAAGAGCTAAAGTTAAAAAGAGATATGGAATTTACGTGGCTAGCTTCCATTTGCTGATCTGAAAGAATACTACAGTAATCCAGGAGAAGAGATTTTTTTTATTAAGGCTGAAGGCTGAAGGAATTTTGTTATGTAGAAATTGTATAAGAAGTGGCACTGTCTGCATTTTTGAGGTTATCCATTTGAGGACATAAAGATCATTTTAAGTCCAATTATATTCAAAAGCAATGGCTCTGTGTTTGTCTTAAATACATGATGTTTGCAAGTTGAGTATTTGGATGATGAATATGATTTTAATTATTGTAGTGTCATTGTATACATAGTAATCTCTTGGATATTTTTATTTACCAATTCACCCTCATTCACAAACTTTTTATAGCATATCTGTTCTATGCCAGGTACTGTAATAGACTTTGGGATTATAATATAGAACAGTCATGTTATATGGACAATATAGTTCAGAAATAAAAATGCAATAAAAATGTGATGTGTGTTTCAATAAAGGAAAAACAAAGTGCTATAACAGTAAATGACGTTTCATAGAGTCTAGAGTGGTGCTTTCCAATTTTCTTAATTATATGAAATAGTGAATTAGTAAAAAAAAAAGTAACATGAGGATCAACACAGGTGGCCAACATTTTGTTAGCAGCAAAGAAAAGACACTTTAAAAAGGAAAAAGGGATTACTGTACCATCTTCTAATATCTTCATTCCATTAAAAGACACATTTGATTAAATTTGAGATGTAGAAAGAGCATAGGCTTAGAATGAGGGGCAGAATTTCACCCAAAAGATAAATATCAATCTTTACCACACACACACACACACACACACACACACACACACACACGATACAGAAATACTACAGCAAAAGGAGGGGACTGTTTCAGAAAGAGAGGACCAGAACTCTCCTAAGAAAACATAGAACATTTATGCTAAAAGTGTGAGCGTAAAACAGACAAGCAATGAGATAAAAAACATAACCTTTCCTACCCAAAATATTTAAAAATTTCCTCCCATATGACTTTTGTGTGATTATTATAACAAATTATATAAATTTAGTAGCTAAAAAACATAACTTACTATCTTTCAGTACACAATTGGTCTTACTGACCTAAAATCAAGGTGTCTGCTAAGCAACTTTTTGTGTAGATTCTAGGTGACTTTTTGTGTAGGTTCTAGGGAATGATCTGCTTCCTTGCCTTTTCCAGCCTCTAGAGACTGTTGCCATTCCTGGGGTCCTGGCCTCTTCCTCCATCATCACAGCCAGCAATGAAGCATCTTCAAATCTTTCCCTGACTTTGACATTGACTCTGCCTCCTTCTTCCACATTCAGAGAACTTGTGATTTGCATTGAGATTGCTCAGAAAATCTCAGATGATCTTCTTAGTCTAAATTCAGATAATTAGCAACCTTAATTTTATATGCAACTTTAATTACCTCTTCTTATGTTGTATAACATAGTTGCAGGTTTCAGGGAATAAAATATAGACATCTCTGGGAAGCCATTATTCTGCCCATCATGTCCTCTGGCTAATAGAGCACACCTAGGTTAAATTGCTTCCTTCTTAACTACTGGCTTGCCAAGAGCTGTAAAGTTAGGGGTATTACTTTATTTGCAAGAAAAAAAGCCAGCCAGAGTTTATAGATGGGAGTAGAAGACATGAGACTCATGGGTCACAGACAAAGAAACATGAGCATTAGCACATTTGTATCAGTTGCTGTCTTCCCAAATCTCATGGACGTGACCCACATGAGGTGCAATGGATGCCTGCACACACCCTCCTGGTATTGAGGAGGAGCTCAAGTTTAGAAGACCTGACTCTTTTACAATAAGCAGTGAGCTTGCCTGCTTAACAGAGACAATGCCTGCCTCTTTCATGACTATTCACCATACAAACATCCTTGAAAAGATAATCCCCAACAAAGGATGGTTACTTGCTTACTGGTAATCTTAGCAAAAGTATTAAAGATTTATGGAAAATTATGCTATATCTATATTTAATAACCTGATCCACAGTCTCAAATACAGGAGCTGGTTCTTTTAAAATTATTTGAAAATCAGTTGGTTTTAAATTAAAAGATATGATTTCCTTATTTCAAATACCCATTTTTCAACTTTATTACTTGTTCAACTCAACTTCCATTTATTTATATATTTTAGGTAGAAGTGTCTAGAAAAATGTCCTGTTATTTATCCTTGTTACTATCTTGTTATTAATTCCATACAGAAACATATTGATATTTGGCTAATTTAATAAACAAATGATTAATGCAAAAGACAGCTTGACCTAAGTTCACTATGTGGAAATAAATATTAGCAAATTTACTAATTAAGGCCTTGATGCAGACACATAATTATGAAGGAAAACCATGTGCCAATATTACTTACTAAGAAGTGGAAAGCAGACAAATTCATTTCCACATATTAAATCTAAACCTATTCAGAAAGCAAGTAATGACTGGAACAGGTTGGAAGGACACAATCGAATGAACAAATGATTATATTTGACATTAGAGCTACCAATATTGATAAATTTACTAATGGGGTTATGTCCTGATGACATATGTTGGTAGCTTTAAGGATGAAGAGTACAAGGAAAATACTAAGGTATCTAATGATACAAAGGAGCTAGATCAGAAGAAAAAGGGAATACATAAAAAGGAGTATATCCTATCTTGTTTGTGTAGAATTGGTGATAGTAGATGAATGCCAATAAGATGTTCTTCCAGCAAAGTTTTCTCCAGAAGTGGTGGTATGTAAAGTGGATTGTCCACTTCTTCCCATCCTGTAGTCCTGAGACCAACATTAAACTGTCAGACCAAGGAAAAGATAGCAGTGTCTATTCAAAAAAAAAGATTTGCTCAGAAACCCACAGAACTGTATTTATACTGTACCTACATAGTGATTACATTCAATCTTACCATCCATAGTCTTTGGTACCACTAATGGTTCAGAAAAATTGAACTAAAACATCATCCTTAATTTTACCATATGCTTGTGTTGTAAAATCATTGATCTGGTCCTAAATATATTGATTTGAGTATAATGAAAAAAGAAGCATTGAGGAAATGGCAAGGAGCATGACAAACTGCAGCAGCTTCTCTTGACAGGTAAAATTTAGGAATTGCAATCATAAACCTGCATTTTCACTCTGGCCCCTCCTCATCTCATCTCTAGGAGCTCCAAGTCTCACTTTTCTCATTTTTGAAGGAGAGTCAGGAATATGTTGCCCCTCTCTCTGACCCCAAGATGATGTGATGCAGTGTTTATCGAAGAATCAAACTCATACAAATTTAAGGCTTTTTTTCTGAATTTCGTCTTCTTTTTTTATTTTCTTTACAGAATTTTCTTTGAGGATGCTCTTCAACACCTGTTAAAAGCAGGCATTTTAGTACATACCATCCAGCTGAAGAAGGAGGAACATGATTATGATCAGAAATTCCTGAGCAAGTCTCACGATTTCAACCTTGCCTCAGACCTTGGCCTGCAAAAAGGTGCTGGCTGGCTGTGCTCAGTCCAGGAGGAGCAGTGCTTCTGCAATTTACTGCTCCCTTTCCCCTTCTTACTTCCTGGCATCCCAGTGCCTTCCTTCTTGCTCATCATTGTCTTTTTCACTCCCCATCCCAACTGGGCTCCTAACATAATACCCCTGACTGGGACAGCTCTTCCTTCTCACCTTTCTCATGCAAACTTCCAATACCATTTCTCCAGCATCCCTCTGAAAAAAAAAAATCATCCTTTTCAGAGCCTTTGCTGGCTCTCTTTCTGGAAGAAGCTAAGCGCTCCTGTCTTCACAGACTGTTGTCACTTATACAGGCCATCAGGAGCTCCGTCTCAGCTGTTAACTCCTCCAGCCTCTGCCTCATCACAGACCTCTCAGCTCATTCTTGAAGCTTCCTGCTAGGCCCTGAATTCCTCAGCTATCCAAAGATAAGAACACTTCAATATGAAGCTGAGATAAATTTGTAGGTGCACCTGATGAGGTCTCCTGCCTCTGGGGAAGGAGAGAGCGCCATAGGAGATGTGTGTTTTCACGTCAACATTTCCCCTACCTTTGATTTGCAACCTGAAGTGATCTATTCCTCCCAAAAGTTCCTATTCTATGTGCAAATGTGCAAGCCAGTTCTCTGCTGATGTATTTTGAGCATTGTTTTTCTCTGTTCTACTCTAGAGGACTTGCCTTTTGGGGGGAGGCCCTGAAAACAGGTAATCATAAAGTCTGAAAAACATCTAGTCCAGCTCTGCACCTACTTTTTAAACACCATCACCACTAATGAGTCATGCAGCCTGAAATGGAGTCTGCGTCACCCCAAGGGAATCTGTTTACACTTGCACACTTCTCACCTGGAGAAATGTTTAACTTGAAATCACTGAAACCTGCCTTCCAGAGAGTTCCATTCTCTGCTTATACTCTCTGCCATCAGGATGTCATGTCACAAAAGCATAGTGAGAAAATAGCATGGTCAGGACCAAGGTCACAGCTTACCCAGCACCTAGCACCTGCTCCTTCAACCTGGTGGAGCCAGTAAGGAAGATTTGCTGAATAAGTGAATAAATGAATGTTTATGTTTTCATGCTTTGTGTCTAGGACATCTATTAAGTGTAATCTGGGTCTTCTCCAGTCCAGAAGTCCTTATTCCTTTACCTACTTCTCACCAGGGAAGTTTCTATGTTGGTATCTCTCTAGTTCCCTTCCTCTGATCTTTCTCCAGGATATCTAAATTTTTCTAAATAAGCACAAAAATGTTATACCTGCATTTTCGGTATACAAATGTATATAATCATATGTGTACATAAAATTTTATCTGCTTTTCTAAATGAATAATGTTACATCAAAGTATAGAGATGAGTAAACAAAAACAATCTCACTAGCTTATAAAAAAATACATACTGACTTTCTCCTAATCTACCAGCTAAGTGGTTGGATTTAGTAGTTTTAAATTAATGTTTATTTTTGACCGAGTCATTGTTACATTATTAAACAATTTTAATTAAAAAATTGGAACCACAATTCTATACTTCTCTGCAACCACTACAATTTTTCTATTTTTCCCATCTGCTCCAAATATAAAAATAACTTTGGGTTCTTTTAATTATATAACCTACCTTTCGCACTTTACTTTTTCACTCAATTATACTATACGTACATTTTATGTTATCATTAATGTTTATCATTATAATTTCATTGGCTTAATAATACCCTATCAGTGTCTTAGTTATTGGTAATTTAAAATGTTTCCTGTGTTCTTTCTTATAGAAAATGTTGTGAACAATATTAACAAAGTCATCGGTGTTCTCTCTAAGTGTCTTGCTATATTTTTAAATATTCTCTTTGCTCTATTATCATTCAAAAGGATTTTTCAGTTGCTATGTGAATTTTGTTTATTTGTATGCTCTTTATTTCCAGCTTTATATCATTGCAATATAAAATAGACTTTTAATTAAAATTATTCATAATCCCCAAAACATAATTTTATGAATGTCACATATGAATTCTTAAAGAAGTGTTCTCACTTCAAAATGACTAGCATTTCTAGCATCCCATGAATATAAACACCAGCTGATGCCAAGCCCTGTGCTAGGCAGGTGGTTTTGAGGATATATTTGTCAAAAGTGAGCAAGGCAGACCCTTGCCTCTAGAGGGTTTAAAGTCTAAGAAGAAAGAAGTGAAAATAAACATGAGTGCTATGATTGAGCAGTTTGAGACAGTGCTGCTTAGATACATAGGCAGAAATGGCCTTTGCCCTTGGCTCAGGGTTTAGGGGATACTCCAACCCTATGCCCTGAGCTGTGACCCTCAGTACTAAGCACAGTCAGGGAGACATGTTGTGGTCCTCCTGGGCTTGCCCTTCCAGACCCACAGCCTTCTCTAGACCCACCACTGGGTACCAGGGATATAAGAACTTCCCTAAACACCTCAAACCCACCCTCACAGGCAGAGCTGACTTCTCTAGGTCCACCTCCTAAAGCTGGACCTTGTGGCTTATGTGTCTACACATACAGGTGACTGTTAGGGGGAAGTTATGAACAGAATTTTGGTCATTTGTTGCCTGCACACCTGAAGCACAGGTTCATTCCTTGAAGTTCTTCATGGAAGCAGGAATGGGAAGGGAAGGCTGAGTGGCCACAGACTGAGGACAAGAGACTAGGGCTAACTTCTCCCTACAGTAGTCGATTTTTGCACAGAACTCTGAGGATTCTGAGAATTCTAATTTGAATCTAGTTTTCCAGGTAGTTTTGAGGATATATTTGTCAAGGTGGGAGGCTGGCACATATTTTATTTAATGGTTTGTTAGCGTGATTTATGGTTTTAAAGTATTTAGACATATGCAATGTGGGCCTTCATTTGTATTCTTCCCCCCCCCACCTGCAGATGTTAGGGTGGGTCTAGTATGAGGCACTACGGGGAACCTAGAAAGGAAATTTAAACTTACGTGATGGAGCCATAGAAGACACCTCAGAGTAAGTCACGGTTCAACAGAATAAATTTAGCCATGGGATATTCTACTCATGAAATCCACTACCTTTGTAAAGAGAGAAAAATCATATGTTTATCTTCATAAATGTCAAAAATGTATTTCATCCTGTGCTCAAGAGGCTGAGGCAGGAGGATTGCTGTGAGTTTGAGACCATCCTGGGCTACATAGAGAGTTCAAAGACAGCCTGGACTACATAGAGATTCTGTCTCAAAAAAGAAAAACAAAAAAAATGTATTTCGTGAAGTTCAAAGAACAGCTGCATTCAAATTAATATTCTACAATAACAGCACCACTACCATAATAAATGCTATTTACATGAACTTAAATAATGGCATCATGCTTAAATGGTATATAGTGATTTTCTTTAAATTTAACCAAAGACAAGGATGCAATCTTTGTTTGTTTTTTGGTACTGGAGATCGAACTCAGGACCATGTGCTTGCCAGACAGAGGTGGTGCCACTGTTACACCCCCTGCAGCAATCTTTAAATAATTTAACATGGACCTTAAATTTCTAACCAGTCCATTGTTCCCAGTGTTAATTTCTTTTTCCTTTTCTGGTGGTTTGATAAAATGGTTTTAAGTGCAAGGATCTATGTTTTTGGGTTTTTTCCACAACTTTTCCTGTACATTGTCATGGTTGTTGCTGGTCTCCTCTTTCTAAGACATGAGTTCCCAAAATTGCTTTCTGCTTGTTTAAACACACTTTTACTTATTTCAAATTTTCCTTTCCAGATTTGATGGAAGCCTCCATTTTACTCTTTATGGTTTTGTATTTGTTTGGTTAGCCACTGCCTAGAGCTGGTGTTCAGACCAGGAAACGAGTCATTATTTTCCCAAATGGTTCCTGTGTCTCAGTTATTAATCTGCATCAGCTGGAGGCAAATAGACTTCCCCACACCCTCTAGACTTAACACATAATCAGGAACTTGGCATAGGAAAAGAGTGGTGGTGGGCATTTGGGTCTGGCTACCTATGAGAAATAAGCAGTTAATCTAATACAAACAAGTCACATGGCATTTTTAATTTGACTAGGAACACATGTCTATTTTAAAGTTGTTTGCCTGGTCACTGCCAGGCATCTGTTAGCTACTGTGTACACAAATTCATTCATATTCTCCTCTCTCTCTCTCTCTCTCTCTCTCTCTCTCTCTCTCTCTCTCTGATTTGTGAACTAGAAATTTCCAGATAAGATTTTGATGTTTCAGTGTAGGGTTCAAAGAGTTTTATTAAGCACTGAATGGAAAAAGACAAGCCATCCTACAAAACGGCACTTTGGGCATTGCTTCCCAGTTTTCTCTCAAATTTTACAATAGAACTCTTAAGGATAGTGATGCTGCCTAGTCTCACAGTACATTTTCAGAGAAACAATTTCATTTTAAGCTTGTATAAGATATCACTCTTCTCTCCACCACAATTTAGGAAGAGATAATTTTTTGGATGTCAAACATATTTATATGCAGCTCTCCCACATTAAGTAGGGCTTTCTGATGTGTGTGTTTGCTTTTCGATCCTCTCTACATTTCATAAATCCATAAATCACTGAATTATTCAGAATCTGCCTGGTAGTACCCTGTTCACATAAACTCAGATTTGGCAAGATCAGAATTTGTCTGAAACTGATTCTTCCATTAGTCATCAAATACAATTTTGAAAACAAATGTGGTCTATGAAATATCTCTTCCCATAAAATTCCCAATAGCTCCTCTGTATGTCCACTCCCATCACCCTCACCTCTTCTTTTCTCCTCATCCCTGTCACACCCACAGCTCAAGTCTTATAAAGGACAACCAACTGGCAGGGAAGGACCTTGAGATGGCTGCCCTCAGCACTCTGGGGTTTCAGCCCATCCTGGATTTCCCTCCTGTAGGAAGAGTGCTCCATTCAGCTCTGCCACATCTACTCAGGTGCTTTATGGCTGTCTCCTGCCTTTGCTTCCTCCCTCACTACTGGATCCTCTGACAAAAGTCCCCATTCTTTCTGTCTCCTCCTTTCTGAGGGTGTTTCGATGGATTCTAGTAAAAGAAATCCTGAGCTAACCCTAGAGAATCATTTACTTTAGGACAGTGCCAAAATGCAAGTAACATGCTCCATCCCTGCCCAGACTTCTTTCTAGAAAATCAAGTTTCATACAACCCCACATTGAGTGCAAATAAAGAGGAAGGAAATCAAAATCACAAATAATGCCGTGATCCAGAGACAAACATTGATATTTTAGGGTTTAGTGCTATGTGGTATAGTATAGGACTTACTTATACTAAATAATTATTCATTAATTGCCTAAATTATTTTATCTAAAATTCAATTTTAACTAGAGGTTGTGTATTTTTATTTGCTAAATCTGGCCACCTTATTTCATCTCTTATCCCAATCGGCTTGTTTGCCTTTGTATACACCCTCATTAATAATTCTACACATAAAAAATAGGGAATTAGTAAAATAATATTTGGGGAATAATTTTCCTCCAGAAATTGGTAACATTTTGCCATCTGTGCACTGGGTGAAAAAAAATTCTGTCTCATTCTTTTACTGATTGCTAGTATGTTAATGAATAAAGTAAAGAGTGATTTCAGTTTAAATTTTTGTATGGTTGATTAGGAGTTAAAGCTTCAATGTGTAGTTACTGATAAATCAGTGCATATCAAGTATTTCAGTTTACTCTGACTACAAGTGATGATGGAATATTTTTACTTATATAGAAATAAAAGATGAAGTTTTTCAACTAAAATCTTACAAAGAGAGTATATTCATATAAAAAAGGATAAGCTCAGTGGTTCTGCTGCCTGCCTTGCAAGCACAAGGTCCTGAGTTCGATCTCTGGTATCAAAAAAAAAAAAAAAAGATAAATGTTACTTTTACTTCCCTTACTTGTATTAGTCCATTTTCTATTGCTTGAAATTTACAAAGAAGAAAAGTTTATTTGGCTCATAGATTTGGAGAGTGAAAGTCCAGACTCATGGACAGGCTCCCTGCTCTGTCTCTGATGAGGACCCTCTTGGCTGGGTCACAACACAGTGAAGAAACAAACACCACATCCAACCCATAGAAATACAGCATTTTTACAAATGGGAGAAATACATTTTTGTGACCTCTATGAAGGAAAAACTACTATTTTCGCCATGATAGGGGAGTTTTGTTTTTTGGAGTGGGAATTTTTTTTATTACATTAATTTAAAAAATTTTAACTGTTGGGCCCATTTTTTCTTATTTATGCTTACCATGACACTATCAACCATGCACTCCTTGAAACTAGAAATGATTTCAAGTCATAATGAGGACTGCATATAAGATATTTGTGACTTGTCAAGCTCACAAGAAACAGAGAATTGCACCTGAACTTCTGCCCTATCTATATCAACTCACTGTCAATCTTTGGACAGTTTCATATTTCAGGTAGTCACTTTATAAATTTAGGCACCTGGAGAAATTCCTTAGCATAGTATAACATTTTCTGGGTGAATTGACAGATACGTTAACAACAAAGACATTTTTTAGGTATAACTTGCAGGGAAGGTTGCAAAAATGGTTTTGTACTACAGACTTTTCCAAGTCCTTATTAATTAGTATAACCATAATGGATGGCAAATAATAGTACGAAGATTTTCTTTTGCTAATATGTAAATTGTTTACTTCTAGTCATGATCCCCAAAGAGCAGTGTAGAGACAATCATAAAGATTAGGCAAAGAGAAAGAGGCTACATCTGCTCTTTGCGTGTTTGGGGGAAGTGACATGGCATCAGAGATTGCTAGAGTCAAAGGACAATTCTCATTCCTCCAGCTTGTTCTGATATCACTTGTTGACAGTAAAAAGACTAAGACAGTGTGCAAATTTGACAATGGGAAGTCAATGTTTGATATCATCCCACTTCTCTGGTCACTCGGTGTCTGTGCTATTTTAAGTATTATTTTCACTGTTGAAAATGATTTTGCATTGCCAAAATCCTTCAGGTATTACCCACAGTGAATGTGACTTGGTAGCAACTAATATCTGAATCAATATGAGTTGCTTTTTGGTTCAGTTTTTTATTATACTTAATCAACCTATACGTTATATCTAAGAAGTTTGTTTCTTTAAAATATTATGATTTTAACTCATTTTTATTCAATATATTTTTTCATTTCACTTTGCCATGACTTAAAGGAGGCATATTCTTATAGAAATATGTATAAATCTGCTATCTATAGTTACCAGTACATAGGAGTAAGGACTTAGATATTATGTTATTTTAAAATATAGTAATTTAAGAGCACACCCTCTGGGTTCTGAGCTATGCAAGTTTGAATGGAACGTCAGTTATATACTATAGCTTTGTGACCTTGAAGAAGTTGCTTAAATTGCCTAAGCCCAAGTTTTATCTGGTAAAGAGCTCAGCATGATTCATGACATATGTAAATATTCAATAAATGCTTGCTACTATCATTACTACAAGACATTTTCACTGTTTATATCATACTACTATTCACTATCACTATAGAAGTGTTATAATTATCACATATCCTCCTGGGTTTTCTTCTCTCACACATTATTAGCCAAAATATTAAGATAGAAAGTTTCTTTCCTTCATATGTTTTTCTCCCAGGTCTGCTGCTTATCAGTAGCAAATAAGCAAAAAAGGAAATTAAAAGTGGTGTCTCCATGTTAACCTATATTTTCTAAGCAAGATCAGTAAAGAAACTCACTTCCTATATGTCTGGGTGAATCTTTTCCTTACTTTCAGAAATGGAAAGCATTTTTACCGAGCCTTTAGGAGACTGATAGGAGAGTATTAGTTTGTGAGAGAGAAAGTAATCGTTTTCTCTTTTGTGCAGTAGGACTGAGAGCTATGAAAGTAAGTTATCACCTGTTATGTTCCTTGAAAATTCTGATTAGTTCTCTAGCAAAAGTACTCCTTTTTGTTATTTCTCACCACCAGCTCTGGGAAACAGTATGCAGGTTTTTATACCAAGACTTCAAAGGTTGTGCTTTAAATAAAGGGGTTTTTTTTCTCATATGAATAAATGACTTACATGTACTATAGAAATTTAGTTTTCTCTGTATAATCTATAAATATCACTTTAAATTCCCTTTCAGAAATTCAGATCCTCTTACTATTGCTCTTACCATTCAGATCTTCTTACTCTTCAGATCCTTTTTCTTAAAGTACTTAAATTTGAAAACAATACTTTTTTTTGTAAGCTCCTGCCCCTTTCTACTATTTTTCACAGTAACCTAGGTGGGATCAGACAAGAAACTTTGTGAACAAAATATCTCAGAAAAAAAGTGTTGAATCAAAAATCAGGAATGTTACTTTTAGCTTCTTCTTCAGCTATTTATGAGCTATGTAACCTTGGACAGATCACTAGGTCTTTCCAGATCTAGTTTTTATTACCCACAAAATAGAAGTCAATAGAGCCTCATAGAGCTTCAGTGAAGAGAAAAGTAAGGGAATGTACGTAAGAGAACTATATAAATCCCAAAACTCCATTCACATACATTTAATAATACAGGATTAACTGTTCAGCTGCTCTCAAGACTTTGCTCTTTTATAATTGGAGGCCACATGTGTGCTTCCTGACCATGATGGAAGTCACAGAAGTTCATGATAGCCAGAGCATCATACACCACATAGTCTTCCTCTTCATTTCTGCATACAGTGATAAGAGAGAGATTAGACAAAATGTGTTCACACTTCACATGAAAGACTAGAGAATAATGTTTCTTTATCCCATTTTTAAGAGAAAACTTTTTAAAAGTCATAATATTGACTAATATATTCCCCTTCATCTACATAGTATAATATATTCATCAAACTTTTTATTATCCCTGAGTGGTCATAAAATCTCAGCTGTTTAAGATGATTTTTTTTCAGATTTACAGCATTCCATAAAGTTTTTAGGTGTAAAAAAATATTTTCAACTGAGCTAATACTGTCCCAGCCTCATGGCAGTTTTATCTTTTAAAAAAAGAAAAGAAAACTTGGTATGATGGTGCATACCTGTAATCCCAGCACTCTAGGAAGCTGAGGCAGGAGTATCACAAATCCAAACACAACCTGGGCAATTTAGAAAATTAACAAGTAAAAAAAGATAGAAAAGAAAAGAAAGAAAAGACACTACACCATCCAAAAAAAAGATATTCACTACAATATAAACCAAGGTATTAATTTGATATATTCCATTGCTAATTTATAAAATTTTTTATACTTACCAAAGATTTTCCTGATGTGAGAGCATGAATCACATGACCTCAGAACCCCATTCTTTCTTTGTCTAGAAATAGAAATGTCTTGGCATCGACAAACATTAATTTCTCCTATTCTTTATGCATGTAAACATATCTGAAATGTTCAGAAAGGAAAATTTTATAAGATACTGATGCATGCCTCAATTTGACTAATTTAAAAGTAATATGGCTAATTTGAAATAGAGTATGCCAACTCATATCAAAAATGTACTTATATTATCATGTAATAAGATGTACTAACCTACTTTTTCCTTGTCTCAAATTCTTTCTAGAAACATTTATCTGAAAATTGGGGTATTAACCAGATGCCAGCCCCATTTAAACTTAAGTGATAAGGAGAGAAAATTTGCCTTAGAAGATCATGTTCCAAAATGAATTATACAACACTCTATACCTTCAAGACACTCTTTTTTAAAAAATGAACTTGTTGCAAGAAGGGGATCAAATAAGTCAGTGAAATATTGTATACCAAATCTTTCTCTTAGATATTTGCAGCACGCATTAGTATGTGAAGCAGTTTTGATAGCCTACAGTCAAGCTTATCATAAGTTTATTCAACCTAAGAAACTTTTTGATAAACTTCTTGATATCCTAAAGAACATAGTTTCAGAATTCCTTTTGTTATGAAGGCACCTGTGGAACTAAAAGAAAAGGAAGAACAGTGTATGTAGAGACTCATATTCTCCTTGTTCTATCCAATACTGTACAACTTCACACAAGAGTATGTGGATGAAAACTTTGCAAAGTATACCCTTAGAAATTTTTCTATTTATATAGATGAACTTATTGGTCCCAATTTTTCATAACTCTCCTGCCTGCCTGCCAATTCATAACACTATGCATCCATGCCTGGGATGTTCTCAGGCTGTGACTTTGGGCTTGGCCATAACTGATAGGATATTAGTGGACCTGAATTTTTCAGAGCCTTAAATGTGCTCATACCGTTGTCTTACCTTCTTGTCCTTGGTCTTTTCCATGAGAAGAATATGTCTCATGGAAAATACTTATGTACCACTGCAAGTCCTAATTATCTTACAGTTAACTACCATCTTAGTGTCAAGGATCACTGAACACAGCCTAGATTGGCAAACTTTAGCCAACCTGTAGACGAGGAGAAGATTGAGTATCATTTCGTGCCAAATAATTTGGAAGTGGTTTATTTTGCAATGTTTTCATGGTGATTGCTGTTCATGAATATTTCACAATACAGGACATTTTCTCTACAATTATTAAGACTGCTATACATGTCTCTCCTAAATAGAAGAGAACATAGGAGTTAAACCAAGTTATATGTCATAGAACATTGAATTTTATACAGTATTGCTTTCTTAAAATTCTTTTAATTCTTAGGTTCTTAAAAACTATACCCTGACAAAAATTTATAACTTTTGATATCTTACTCGTCTTAATATGGCTATTGCAACATTTCTAAGGAAAATGTACCCTCCCAGAAAGCCCAATTTTTTTCACTCAAATGGGGTTATGTGAAACATTTAATTAACAGAGAAGATAATTAGAAAAGCAGATCTCCAATTTGTACATTAAAACAAAGGGTCCCACAGATTCTGAGTTATTATTAAATTTTCTCAAAATATAAATTTTCATTTTACTAATATTCAACAAAGTGGAGGAAGTATATCAGAAAATCTCCCTAGAAAGCCAGTAGTTCTGTAATAGAAGCCATCAGCTCACCAGCTTGCTCACTGCTACTTTTCACTGAATCTTAGACATGACTACTGTGATCTTGATTAGAACCATGTACCTTTTCTCCCTGTAGCACCTCCATCACTCCACCATTCATATATTCTCTCTCTCTTTCCCTCTCCCTCTCTCTCTCTCTGCCTCTCCATGTGGTCCTTCTTCCCTCTATTTCCAAGTGGTCTGGTATGCTGTGCTTCTTGAATTACACAATTCTACTTTCTCAATAAAATGTGTGATGGTAGAAATTAAGTAATCAGCCTTACCTGGTTACTCAATAAATTTTGACCTATTTACCTGCCTACTTCATATCCTACTAGTTCCTTAATTGTACTCCAATAATGAGATAGAGATAGAAATGCAGGTGCCATAAATATGAAAGCAATGCTAATGAGAGCTGTGGACTAATGAATAATGGCCAGCTGAGAAAGAGCATTACATCCTACCTAAGGTGCATAGGAATTAGATTAGACAGCAGACCTGGATTTGAATCATATCTCCAGGACTTACTGTCTAATAAGTTAATACCCTCTCTTAAACCCCATTTTATCATCAGAAAATAAGGAGTAATATTTAATAAGAAACCATCTATAAAGGATATTTAATGAAATGCAATATATAAAGGACTTAGCACAATGCCAAATACATAGCTCTCTATAAATGCTATTATAACTATTGTACAAGATATGCACTTGTATATGATAGTATATGTACTTTACAATACAAACATCTACCTTAAAAATAAGCATGCTATTAACATTATCTTCATTTTAAAATCACTAGTTTGATGAGTTAAAAGGTAGGAGTAGAAAGGAAGATTTATTGTATCAATTTATCTCACTATTGCCACATTTCTAATCTGCTTTACATATTAGCTAGCTGAAGTTTAGGGGTATCCCTTAAAAAAAAACTCTGAAGGTTAATGTATATCATCTACATGCTTCAGAGCATAAGCAAATTACTGGCTGGTCAGATCAAGGTGAAGCCCAGTGGAATGAGCCCACTGTGGCCACACCTCGATTTTAAGGCTACCTGGGAAAAAGAAAAAGGCTGAAGCACAGCTATTTTAACAAATAGGAGTAGGAGTGATTAATTACTTTTTACTGTCATTCAACAGCTTGTGACCCAGGGAGTAACCTCATTTCCCATAAATTTAGTAGAGGTCATATCATGGCCTACTTGGCTGAGAACCATTGCTCCTAAAACCCTGATGGTACTTTTAAGTCCACTGATGTGTGAACATAATTCTCTGCATTTCTTAGCCCTGCATACTTTGTCTCTCCTGGGGAGACACTTTAGTAGATCTATGTGGCACCATGTGGAAAGTTACAAGTGATGAGCTCTCTGATTCATTCCTCTGTCATATAAAAATGATTTAAAATTTTTAAAACCAATGGGTGTTATTCTACAGTGTAGAACTTCTTTCCACTCTGTTAAGGGAGTATGAAAATATACTTATTGAAATTGAAAACTATTAGTTGTAAGACCTCTGACAACTTCAACATGTAATTTGGTGTCTAAAAAGAAATTTTAAGGGTCCCATCAAGGAATTTACACTTTAGGATGGAGGCTAATTGTTGTACCTAATTCTCATCCCTCCATGTGCATTAATCCACATGAAGAGAAAAAAAAGTAGATTAACTGCAATGAGCTACCAGACACAAGCTGGAATTTTCAAAATTCAATTCCCCAGGGAAGACCAACTGGTTAAAAATAAATTTGTATCTATAGTCATGGTATGCCCAACTTCAAGACTTCTGTTATATGAGGAGCCCAAAGCATAAATAAAGGACAAAGTAAACTAATAAGAAGAAATAGGGAGGTAGATCTTTCTCAAAGGAGAAGGGGATCAAGAGAAGAAGGGAGGAAAAAGGGAGAGCAGGAAAAGAGGATGAATAAAGGAATTATGATGTGTCATGTGCATGTACAATTCCACACAGGGAATGTAAACATTATGTACTACAAACACATAGTAATAAAAAAAAAATGCCTCTTAAAAAAAGGCCTTTGCAATTAGTGGACCAACAGTTTCCCTCTTCCATCCAAAAACTCATTTCTAGGACTCTTAATGTTATTTTATCATGTAATCCCACTCCAATTCCTCCCTCTTTACATCTATGCATAGCTGTTAATCTCATGAATAATATCTAAAATGGAAGTGAATGAGCAGGAGTTACTACATCTTGGGATATGATGATGGGAAGAAGACATGGTGAAAGAAAAAGCAGTGAACACAGGAGGTTGAAGTTTGTTTATTTGTTTGTTTTTTCATTTGTTTCCTTCCTGGCAAAGAAATTTCCATATGTAAAATCTAAAGACAGGGAGGTAAGTTTCAGGAAAACTAAGAAAAAAGAACAACCCAATCTGTTAGCAAACATTTCGATTGATTAATTTCTTCTTATGCAAGGACAGGTCTTTGAAAAGATTCCATGTTATGAAAAATTGGAACACAGGAGCCATAATACCAGGAAAAAAAATCACTGAAAGTTGTAACAAGGCCTACTAAATTTCTAGCAGAGGTTCTACATATATATTAAGATTTTTAAAAAATCAATAACTTAAGACAGTGATCCTGATATAGACCAAATATATTTTTCCACTAAAAATCAATTCTAAGTTCTGCTACTAATTAGGGCAAATCACCAGGTCACCAAGTATAGTCTTCAACATCTGTAAAATGGGGCAATAATGTCCATGTTATCTACTTCATAGAGATACTAACCATTTAAATATAATGATATATATAAAGATGTCTAAGAAATGGTAAAATTTCACTAATAATGGACTTTTTAATATCTTCCAGTTTCTAGAAATTGTCCTCTACATTTCTAATATGATTTTATTTCTTTTAAATTTTTATTTTATAAAAAACAAAATTTTATGACAAAATAATAAGAAAATAACAATAGTTAATAAACTATTTTATTATCTTCAAAGTAGTTAGATTACAAGACAAAACATTCTCTTTTAAAGAAGAAATAAATGTATAATTGCCTAAATCTTTATTTTCAGTGAATAACTTGTTTATCTTATATTGATTCTTTGCTTATTGCTTGTAGCCTAACATTTATTCTGCAAATTTATTTTTATAATTGTCATTATTTCCTCCAATTTCCTAATCTCAATTATTTTTCAAAATAACCAAAAGAATGCTTCCTTTTAAAATTATCTTTCATACTTTTATTCAAAAGAATCTCTCTATGATTACTGCTTCTCCATCTTTGGCTCTATTCCTTTTACACTGGCTTCATTTCTAAACAGAACTTTGTACTTTATGAAAAAGAAGGGTCCCTTAACACTGGTCTTCCATGCAATTATAACACCTGAAAGTTTTACACATGGGCAAAAACAATTTTCTGAAGGTGTTCAATTCTGTAGAATGAGAAAAGAAATGTAGAACATGCCCTAACACCAGGTTTTCATGTCTAAACCTATCTAACTTAATAACAACAAAAATGAGTGTGAAGTTAAAAGACAAATGTAAAGGAATTAAGCAGATAATCATAAGTGATGAAATATAAATGACAGTCATGTTTCTAAATGGCCTGCAAATAACAAGGAAAGTAGGTGGTATAGTTTTAAATAATAGTAAGCCCACGTTTTCTCTTCTAACTTACATAAAAGAGATAAAAATAAAGGCAATGGAATTTTAAAGTAAAATAGAAACGTACAACAATTCTATGTATATTTATTATGAAACTAAAATAAATTAAATATTCAAAGACATTATTGTAACAAGTAAAACAATAACAAAATGATAAAAGCCACAATTAATGAATTGGAAAGAATAAGAGAATTAATCATTTGAGAGTGTATTGTTCTTACTCAAAGCAGAATATAAAAGTTCTGGCAATTCTTGCTAAGAAATAAATGGATAAACAAACTACATGGTGCTGAGAATGAACAAGGGGATGACACCATGAAAACCTAGGCAATTAAACTGTTCCAAGAATATTGTGTTCTTCACAATGATGACAGATTTTTAAATCTAGATGATATTGTAGGAAAATAAAAATTAACCAAATTGATACAAAACACTGTAAACCTGAGCAGAACAATAACTAAGGGGAGAAATGGAGATAAAAGAAGCTGAGTTCAGATTTTTTTCAACCATGCATTTCAAAATGTTCCAGAGTATTGAAAAAGACGGAAGTATTTCTGATTCATCTTAAAAAGTTAGCTTAAGGCAGATACCAAAACATGGTAAATGTAACTGATAATAAATTGTTTGGAAAAATCTAATTATATATTTATTAAATGAAAATAAGTCAATAAAATGAGAACAGCCTGATTTTTTTATTCACTAATTTATTGGTACATTTTAGATATACAATATGATGGCATTCATCACTGGGAATTTGTACCTTTATATGATATATCTTGGTTCTTATTTTTTCCCCATTCCCCTGCTCTCCCTTCAACCCTCTCTACCCCTCCCTATTTACAAAGACTTTGTTTCCATTTTTTCCTTTTCTCATGTTTTTTCCTTCCTTTCCCATACCCCTCTCACTTCCCCTTCCCCTTTGGACCTTTTCTTCCTATTTTACTTTATCTATTATACATTTTGATCTTCATTTACACTTTCAGTTTCTTACACCAGAGAAGCTATTCAATATTTACACATGTGTGTCCTATTTATTTCACTTAAGAGTATAGCATCAATGTGCATCTATTTAGCTATAAATGTTTGTAGTTTCTAATTCTTTGTGGCTGAGTAGTACTCCATTTTATACCCCAAAAAAACCCCACATTTTCTTATCCAGTTTCCAGTCGATGGGCAGTTGGGCAGTTTCCAAGTTTTGGCTATTACAAACTGTGCTGCTATGAACATGGGTGCACATATATCGATGTGGTATGATTCCTTTAATTCTTTTGGGAAGATAACCAGCAGGTGAATAGCTGGGTCAAATGGGACCTCTAATCCTAGTTTTTTCAGGTACCTCCATACTGATTTCCACAGTGGTGGCACCAGTCTGCACTCCCACCAACAGAAGGGTTCCTTTCTCCCCACACCCCTGCCAGCTTTTGTTATTGGTTGATTTCTTGATAGCAGCCATTCTTTCTGGGGTGAGGTGGAATCTCAGTGTTGTTTTCATCT
>NW_004624730.1:51072399-51088200 GCF_000247695.1 Heterocephalus glaber | reverse complement strand
TTGGATGCTATTGAGAAAGGAATTGTTTCTCCAGTTCCTCTCTCAGTGAGTCTGTTGTTCATGTACAGGAAAGCTATTGATTTTTGAGTAGTGACATTGTATCAGCTACTCTACTGTATTTGATTATTAAATCTAGAAGACTTTTGGTAGGGTTCTTGGGATCTTCTATATAAAGTATCATGTCATCTGCAAATAATGACAATTTAACTTCTTCGTTTCCTTTCTCTTGTCTAATTGCTGTGGCTAATGTTTCCAAAACTACATTGAACTGAGGTGGTGATAGTGGACGTCCTTGTCATGTTCCTGATTTTAGCATGAAGGATTTCAGTTTTTGACCATTTATTATGATGTTGGCTGCATGTTTTTCATAGATGGCTTTTATCAGTTTGAGATAGAGGCCATCTATTCCAATTTGCTGTAGGTTTTTTATCAGGAATGGGTGTTGGATTTTGTGGAATACTTTTTCTGCATCTATTGAGATGATGGTATGGTTTTTGTCCTTCACTCTACTAATATAGTGTATTACATTTATTGATTTTCATATGTTGAACCATCCCTACATTCCTGGAATGAATCCCACTTGATCAGGGTGTATGACCTTCTGCATTCTGTTTGCCAGTATCTTATTGAGGACTTTTGCATCTATGTTCATGAGTGAGTTCTCTAGCCTATAGTTCTCTTTCGGTTGGGTCTTTCTCTTCTTTGGGGATCAAGGTGATGCTTGCTTCCGGGAATGAATTAGGGAGTATTGCTTCCCTTTCAATTTCATTGAAGAGTTTAAACAGTAGTTTCAATAGTTTGTGTCTAAATGTCTTGCAGAATTCAGTAGTGAGACCATCAGAACCTGGGGTTTTCTTAGTTGGTAAGTTTTTAATTATGTTTTCAATTTTGTTGATTAATATTTGGTTGTTTAGAATTTTTAGATGTTCTTTGTTCAACTTTGGTAATTCATATGTATCTAGAAATCTATCCATTTCTTTGCTGTTTTTCTTCGTATTGGCATATAGATTCTCAAAGTAGGTATTGATGATCCTCTGGATTTCTGCTGGCTCCATTGTAATTTCACCCTTTTCATTCCTAATTGCACGGATTTGGGTCTTTTCTTTCCTTGTTTTGATAAGGTTGGCTAAGGGTTTGTTGATTTTGTTTATTCTTTCAAAGAACCAACTCTTTGTTTCACTGATTGTTTTGTATTGTTCTCTTAGCCTGCATTGCACTGATTTCTCCTTTGATCTTTATAATTTTCTCCCTTGTATGAGCTTTGGGTTTCTTGTGCTCTTCTTTTTCTAGAAGCTTGAGGTTCAGCATTATGTTGTTTATTTGAGCTCACTCTGTTTTCCTAAAATTCACTGCTATGAATTTCCTTCATAAGACTGCTTTCTTTGTGTCCCACAGATTTCATTATGCTGTATTGGTATTGTAATTTAATTGTAGAAACTGCCTGATTTCCTGTATGACCCATTGGTTGTTCAGAAGTGTGTTGCTCGATTTCCATGTGTTTATGAAATTCTTGCAGTTTCTTTTGCTATTGAACTCCAGTTTCATCATTGTCTGATAATATACAGACAATAATTTCAATTTCTTTGCACTTACTTAAACATGTTCTATGAGGGAGTACGTGGTCTATTTTAGAGAACGACCCATGTGCAGCTGACAAGAATGTGTATTCTGATTTTGTGAAATGGAACACTGTAAACATCTGTTAAGTCCATTTGTTCAAGAGTTTGGTTGAGTTCTAGTATTTCTCTCTTTTTTGTCTAGTTGATCTATCTATTTGTGACAGTGGGGTATTGAGGTCCCCCACTACTATTCTATTAGTGCTTATTTGATTTTTCATGTCCATTAATATTTATTTTATATACTTGGGTACACTCTTTGGTGCATATATATTTATGATTGTCCCCTCTTTCTCTTGGATTGTTTCCTTTACAAGGATACAATGGCCTTCTTTGTCTCTCTTAATTAGTGTTGGTTTGAAATCCATTTGTTCTGCAAATAGGATAGCTACTCTTGCATTTTTTTAGGATTCCTATTGCATGGAGTGTTGTTTTCCTCCCTTTTACTTTCAGTGTATGATTTTCTTTTTGAATTAAGTGTGTTTCTTGTATGTAGCATATTGTTGGATCTTGCTTCTTGAACCATTCTGCCAGCCTATTTCTTTTGATTGGCAAATTGAGACCATTAACATTGATGGTTATAATTCATATGTATTGACTTATCCTTGTGGTGATCTTTTTCTGTTGTTGTATTTTCTGCCTTTGCATTTGATTTCTTGTCTTGCCTGATGGATTCATTCTGCTGGCCTTCATGGGATTGTTACCCTTGTTCTCTTTTCCTAGGATATTGTTTAAAATTTTTTGGAGTGCTGGTTTGGTATTCTTCAAGTTCCTCAGGTGCCCTTTGTCATGAAAGTATCTTATTTCTCCATCAATTTTGAAAGATAGTTTTTCAGCATACATCAATCTGGGTTGGAGGTTATTTTCCTTTAGGGCTTGAAATACTTCACTCCCAGTTTTTCTTGACTTGAGGGTTTCTGTTGAGAAGTTGACTGTAATTCTGATGGGCTTTCCTTTTTATGTGATTTGTTTCTTTTCTCTAACTCTTGTAGTATATTGTTCTTCTATTGGATTTCTGGAATCTTGACTGTGATCTGCCTAGGTGTAGATTTTTGTTTTATCAGAGCTAGTTGGAGTCCTATATGCCTCACTTATCTGTATGTCAAATTCTTTTGCCTTGCTTGGGAAGTTTTCTGCCATTATTTCTGTGAACAGTTTTTTTAATGTCTTTTTTACTATCTCCTATCAATCTTATGTTATTCTTCTCTTCAGTACCTAGCAGCTGCTGGATTGATTTCTTGTGGTCCCTTACTCTTTTTAAGAATGCTTTCTTTTCCTGGTCACTAATTGCAATCCTGTCTTCTGTATCTGATAGTCTGTCCTCACACTGGCCTATTCTGCTGAGTAAACTTTCAATAGAGTTTTTAATCTGGATATGTGTTTGCATCTGCTTTATGTACTCCATTTGTTTCCTATGCTGGGGTTCCATCATGTTCCTCAGCTTCTCTATTTTTCTATCTGTATCTGCTCTAGAGTTATAAATTATGTCTTTCACTATGGACACAATCTCTTTTTTTGAGAAATTATTTCTTCCAGATTCTCTTTCCTTGCCAGTTCATGGAGTCCAGGTGGTTGAGTATCAGACTGTTCCTTCTCATTGTCCCTTGCAGTTGCCTTTGGTGATGTGGAAGCCTGGTTTTGAGTGTTGTTTATGTGTCTTCTCATTTCAACAGATGTAGTCTGCTGTGACTTTGTTGAAGTGACTCTTTGCTTACCCAGTGGGCTTCAATTCTCAGCAAGCCTCAAAGAGGACTTTTCTCTGCTGTTCACTACTGCACCAATCCCTGGGTTTGGAATAATGGCCTTCTGGATCCCTGCACTGTGCTATTGTCCAGGTGGGGTTCTGGCAGGGGCTTGTGCATACTTAGGGATGGTTTTTGGATGTGCTTCTGTCTTGGACCTGTGCACCTGTGTAGCTGTTTTCCAATTGGGCCTTTGGCTGGGGCCTGCAAAACCAAGCCCCTGATGTCTAGGTGGGGCCCTGATTGGGGCATGTGCACCTGCACCGCTGATGTGCAGGCAGGCTCCTGGCTGGGCTCTGCTGGCACTTTCCAATGGTTTCTGGTTGGGCCTCTAGCTGAGGCCTGTCTGCTTTCCAGCTCTTTTCCAGGTGGCCTTTTGGCTGGGGCCAGTGTGCTGGTGTCTCAGAACAGCCTAATTTAACAATGAATAAAATTTGTGAACAAACAATATACCCATACACATTGCAAATAAACATAAAAGATTGAGCTAGTCATCAACTTAATGTAAACTGCCATTTTTGCCCATTTGATTAGCAAGGAGTAAGTAGATTAACAATATATTAATACCTACTGTGGGTGAAGTAGAGAAAAATTAATTTGAGTTACTTCTTCGTAAAAGTATAAGGCTTTTTCAGACAGTACTTTTATGATGTACATTCTAAAGTGTTTTTTTTCTTTTTGGATTGGATTATATAACTTGACTCAGCAATTCCTATGTGTAAGAATGCATTATAACAGGTAGAAATATAACAATTTGGAAATGATCAAACATAGGCAAAGATGTATATACAGTACAACCTGTAAGTATATTATTTACATCATTGAGAAATTTCAGTGTCATGAGAGAAATATTTTAACTGGACAAAGAATCAAATTGGGATTTCACAAAATTACACAAACATTTAAAATAATGATTTCTGTCTTTACTTACTAACATGAAAACGTTCATAATATTTTAGTAGAAAAAAATGGTTTACATATTACCATGGGTAGTAATAAATTCACTTTTGTAAATGGATTGACAGAAATAAATGTACATATACACTAATATCTAAGAGTGGCCACTTTAATAGAAGAATTATTCTGCAGAATTTCTGAATTATCTAGATTTCTAATACTTTAGTAGAATCTTTTTGTTTATCTATGTAATATCAGTTCTGTTTGGTTTGTGTCCTAATCTGTTATGATCCCATACCTTATTGAATAAATTGAAAATGAATGCATAATATTCACACATTTAGCTTGAGAATATGCCATATTGTTTTCACAGTAGCTATATCATGTTACATTCCTAATAGCAATACACGAATGATAAGTCTTTTCAGCACAGAACATCTGATATTGTTGCTTGCTCATATGTTAGCCATTTTGAGAAGGGTACAGTGATACCTCATTGCAGTTTAGGGGTTTTTGTTTGTCTGTTGTTTTCCTGAGACAAGGTCTCATTATGCAGCCTACGCAGGTCTCCAACTGCATTTTTCTAATGACAAATGGTGTCAAATGTCTTTTTATGAGCTTATTTTCTAGATGAAATTTCTGTGCCTTTTACTCACTTTCAAGTTGGATTATTTTGGATTTTTTTAAATTTTGAATTTTAATTCTGTTGTAGTCAGGGAATTTGCTCAGAAAGACTTCAATTTTTCAGTTTATTGAGATTTGGTTTATTACACAGGATATTATATAGGCAAATTTTCCATGGGTGCTCAAGAAAATGTACATTCTGCTATTAATGGATAGGTTTTATATGTAGATATGTGTGTATTGTGTCCATCACATACTGTTAGTTGATTATGTTGTTCAGATCCATTCCTTTGCCAGTATTTCTGTCATTTGATGAGAGAATATTGAATTCCTTACCTGTAATTGAAACAAGTCTATTTTAATTAACATGTCCTAATCTTTCAATCAAAGCATGTGAAAAAGTGTTACACATAATATAACCTTTACTATGATACAAAAGCATAAAAATATACAAAGAAACATATCAAGAATTAGTGAAATAAACCAGACACACAAGTTTAAATATTGTATAGTTTCTCTTATATGAGAAACCTAAAGTATTTAAAGAGCAAAATAAAAGATAAATAATAGAAAGCAGAGGAATACATATTTTCCAAAAGGGAAGGTGACCGAGAGCTGGAGGAAAAGAAATAAGGGAAAGAAGGGGATAAAAAAAGAATATAGATGTGTTATGTACATGTACCAACTCCCCACAATGAATGGAATTGTTGTGTACTGCAAACATGTACTAAAAATGAAAAGAACTAATGGCAATTATATGGAGGTAGGGTTATTGGTAACTTTCTCATCTTCAGACCACTTTGAAATTTCCAGAATCAATATAAAAATCTTTAAAAATCACTGGTTGGCTGATGAAATATCTCTATTTGTAGATATCTCATCAAATAATGTCATATTTGTCAAGATTTGTTGTTCTCTCCAAAATCCCCTGCTCTTACTCAAAATCATGCTCCAGTATTATACTAGGCAAACACTCATTATATAATATCTATGAACAGTTTTTTTATGCCAGTTGTACTTTCTCCTGTTTTTTCATGGACTCCTATCAGTCTTATGTTATTCTTCTTTGCATCATCTAGCTGCTGCTGGATTGATTTCTCGTGGTCCCTTACTATTTTTAAGAAATCTGTTTTCATGGTCATTAACTGCAATCATGTCTTCTATATCTGATATTCTATCTTCACATGCCCTTAATCTACTGTGCATACTTTTAATGGAGTTTTTAATCTCCTGGATATCTGTTTGAATCTGTTTAATGGATTCCATTTCTTTCTTATGTTGGGCGATCATGGTTTCCATTTCTTTCTTATGCTGGACATTCATGGCTTCCAGGATGGTTCTGAGCTCATCTATTTTTTTTTTATCTGTTTCTGTTCTAGAGCCTCTAATCATGTCTTTCACTCTGCTCACTATCTCTGTAGTTATGTGGGAGATTATTTCTGCTTTGAATTTTTCTAGAGACCCATTCTTCTGATTTGCTACTTCCTGTGCTATTAGTTGAGGGTGTCCAGGTGGTTGATTATCAGACTTTTCCACCTCCTTTCCCCCAGAATTTGCCTTTTGTGGAGTAGAAGTCTGAGTTTGTGACTTGCTTAAAGTTCTTCTCATTTTTGTTTTTGGTATTGTCCTTGGTTTAATTCCTGGGTTGATACTTTGAAGTTGCTTGTTGTAAGTATCTTTGTTGCTTGTAATTAGAACCCTTATGGAATGATTGCTTCTCAGAAGTGTCTTCCAGATATAGCTGATCTTTAGGTTTTGAGTCTCTAATGGCTCTGAGGCTCTCTCATTTCATTATACCAGGAAGAACAACTGATTAGATCAATCACAACACCTTTGCCCAAGTGATACAATCAGTAATATCACAGCATCAAGTACATCTTAGAAAAAGACAATTTGTGGTAGTTATTAATCTATCACCTTTAACTGTGTGAATTAAATCAAAATCAAGGGCCAACCCAACATATATTTATAGTGAAAAAACTCTTCAATACAGCAACTTTACCCTTTGGGATGGGGAGTTAGAAGGAGTTGGGGAGGGAGGGATAGGTAAGTACAAGGATAGGAAAAGGTTAGCAGTGAGGCCAAAGGACACAGTCAAGAGAAGGAAAAAGAGAAGAAAAGAAAGATAAAGAAGAAATACAAATTAGGGCCAGAACAGGAACACAAAGGGAGATGAAGAACAATGTGGGACAGCAAGGGAATGAGTGAGAGGAGAAAGAAGAGAGAAAAGAAAGAAAAAAGAAAAATAAAAATTTGAAAAGAGTAGAAAAAAATAAAAATTAAAAATAACAGCAAAAATAATAATAATTTTGAAAATAACAAATAAAGATAAAAATGAAGGACCTCCTTCAAGGAGTATGTCTCTGCTGTCAATAGACATCAAGACAATAGACAACATGGGCAGCAGGGTGCAGATATAAGTCAATGAGTCTCAGCAAGCCAGTTGCAGAACTGTGAAATTCAGGCAGATTTCCACAAGTCCCAAATTCAGCTCCCTGTCTTCTTTCAGGGTTGAACTCTGCAAGGCTCTACTGCAGGTTCCAGCTGCCCTTCCCCTGAAGATAGTCCGGGTTCTGATGGGAGGTGATGATCCCTCCAACTTACCAAGTACGGTGGTCTGTTGTGCCTTTATTGCAGAGATTCTCTTCACTTTTCCAGTGGGCTTCAGTTTTCATCAAGGAGTCTGAGAGAGGCCCTCTTTCTGTTGATCACTTCTGCTCTATCTTCTGGAGCTCAGGACAATGGCCTTTATGATACCCTGTGCCTCTGTGACCTGTGCCCCTACAGAACCAGGTAGCAGTACAGCCAGGAGGCCAGAGGGTGGGGGTGGGGGGCTGCAGGTTCCCCAGATACCAGTTGGGAGGTCCTCACCTTCCACCTGCTGCTGGTCGCTGGTGGGCTGGGCATGGTCTGGTGTTGCCTTTATTGCAGAGATTCTCTTCACTTTTCCAGTGGGCTTCAGTTTTCATCACGGAGCCTGAGAGAGGCCCTCTATCTATTGTTCACTTCTGCAGTTCAGGACAATGGCCTTTATGCCCCGCTGTGCCTCTGTAGTTTGGAACCAGGTAGCTGCACAGCCAGGAGGCCAGAGGCGGGGGCGGGGTTGCAGGCGCCTGCACGCCTAAGCTGCTCACGGATGGACCTGTCCAGGGGTCCTCACGGTCTCACTGGTCACAGGTGGGCATGGCGAGCCAGATGGAGAGGGGCTCCTCCGGCACACTTCTATGTAATATCTAATAGGGGAGTAACTACTAACAATATAAATCTTGCTAATGATGATCTTATCTAAAGAAAAATGTGCAGTAGAATTTTTTAGAATGTGACCAAAATGTAACATTTAATATCGATTACACTATTCATGAGCTTTGCTATTTTTATTTGCATTTTTACACAAACTTGAAAATTTCTTTGTGCATAATTTTGAAAAATATACTTGACAAGTATTATTTAAAAGAACTGGAAGAAACCTAACATTACAACCATGTATCATTATCCTATTGTTTTCAGAAAATTATCAAATATTTTTGTAAATTTTATAGCCTTATTAAAGTTTGAGTTTATGGTTCTAATTTGTTACTTGAATCCCTTTTTAATGTCTGGATTCCCATTTTAAAAAGCCTATACTTACAGGAGTTTTAACTGACTTTACTCCTAAATATTATTCTTTTAATATGTCCACACTTCATTCAAAAGTAGTTTAAGGTTCCTTTTGAAATAAAATAATACCTAATATTATTTTTTTCCTCTCAAAGTTTTCTTACGGTATTCTATTTCAGGTAGTTTTCTTTCTTTAGTTTCATGATATAAAGATCTTCCCCAGTGTTAAAGAGTATATTTTTAGACAAGCAGAATTGAACACAATCACTACAACTACATTGAAACCAATTCAAGCCACATTGAAGTCTGTCTTCCAGAGAATTAACTTTTCAGCTTGTAACAATGACTGCATTAAAACTAAAACTTCACAAAAATCCTATAATGTTTTTTGAGAGCCTGATGATTGTGGTCTGTCTATATGTACCTATAATATTTCCTTTACATTTAACTTCAACTCATTTTATATCAGTTTGCCTTATTGCACAGCTGACTTCAAAAAATGTACTTCTTTGGAAGATAACAAAGCAATCTTTGATAAAATGAATAAAGTTCTCAATTTTACAATATCTGATTGATAAAGATTAGCACAAGTGAGTATAAAACCTACTCAGCAAGCTGCTTGTTTTCCATTTTAATCTGAATTGAAAAATTGTTCGTGTCTTTCATCGCTGTGTTGTAGTAAAGCATTCTCATTTGTGTGTTAAGATTGATCGTTGTTACTCCTTTTCTATCCTTGAATTTCATAGAAATGAAGACTACTGTAGACATTAGGAGATCTGGCATTTATTCTCCACTTCCTCTCAGTGTTCGTAGACTTCAATATTATAGAAACTAAAGGTCAGCTTTCTTTGTCACCTTGACTATTCTCTGAATGTCCCACACAGTCATCTCATAAAAAGTGGGCCTAAGAAAGAGACTTGTCCACACCAGCAGATCAGAGAGTAACACAGACAGAAAGAAAGAGCACATACAATGTAGAGCTTATTTTTGTTTTGTTTAAGATTTTATGTAAAGAGTCAGTTTGTGTATTTAAGACTTGGGGAGCGGTGCTGATTTCACTTAAGAGATAAAACTGAGGAGGTGTACAATTTTAGTGCTATGAGATATAGATAAATTTGAATTAATTGTATTCACTTTGTTTTCCATTATTTTGTGCTTTATAGTTATGATACACAACCTGTTTTCTGGAAAACTATTCAGGCAATTCTGAGTGCTGTGGGATCAGGTTGATAGAAAGGAGGAAAATGGTGTCTCAGACTGTCATTTATAAACTACAGTATTTTCTAAAATTATATCTTAAGGTCTGTTTGTAACTATATTAACATTTCTGTAGTCAGACTCTCAGAAATAATTACTAGATGTGTGTTAAATATTCTATCTCTTACATTACCAGTTTCATTGGTAATCACAAAGCATCCAAACAACGTTGACCAAGATCATGCCTTTTGTGTCTTCCACAAAGTCTTTTCTGCTTTCTTTTTCTTTTTTTTAAATAATTGAGAAAATATTTTATATCTTTCCTAAGAGCCTTTACAAAAACATGAAAAAGGTTGACACTGTTCTGAAGAATAATTTGGGGATCAAACCCTTACATTTGCTCATGAGTGTGTAGTTGTTACCAGAAAAGGCATTAATAGCTTATATATCTAAACATCTATTATAATTACTAAGAAGGGGATTAACATGTCAATGGAAATATGCAAGGAATTGTAAACAGATACTTACTTACAGTTAAATGAGCCAAAATTTATTGAAAAGCCCAATTAATTAATATTAAAACATGAAGGCAACAATTTTCATCTGGCAAATGGTTGTAGATGTTCATTAAGTATTTATTGACTGAAGTAACATTTTTTTGGCCATCAGAGGGTTTCAAAAAACAATATAAATATAGAGAATTAACAAAATCTCCAAAGAAAAGATAATAGCATCAGGTAACTCAATCGAAACTACACATAATGAACACCTAGATTCTATATTTTTACAGTTTATAATTTTTTGGATAAAACTTCCCAAATAACAAAATTGTATTTTAAACAATTAAAATTGACAATAGTGTTAATATACATGGTAAGCTGGTATTAAGAAGTAATCTATAAATGAAAAAATATTTTAAACTATATCACTTAAAAAACAATTTAGAACACAAGAAATTTTATGTTAATTTGTATAGAAATAGGTAGTAACTAAATATTTCTATCTCTAGTGAGACTATTTCTCCAGTATTTAAGGTGTTATGGACAATAGAGTGAACGCTTAAATTTTTAAAATTTGTTACAGTAAAAGACACATTGCCATTGATCCCTCTCAAAATGTTCACCCTTAGTTCAAACACATTTATCCCATCATTCTTGCCACTTTCTGAAGCAGTTTTGAAAGCCCTCTTTCTTGAATTTCTTTAGTTGTACTGTTATGGCTACCTCAGTGTTCTGAGTTAATTAAAACTGTTGACCTGGGTCGGGAATTTAGTTCAGTGGTTCCACTACCTGCCTCACAAGCGCAAGGTTCCAAGTTCGATCCCCAGTACCAAAAAAAAAAAAAAAAAAAAAATCTGTTTACCTTTCATGGTCATTTTGACTTTGAGAAAGAAGCAGTTCCATGGGACCAGACCCTGTGAGTAAGGTGCATGTGGACACACTGTTATATTGCCTTTATAAGATTGTATTCTTCAGTGGCATTCACGATATTTTTAATCACACATTGTAAAAAAACTTCACAAAGACTTTCAGGACTCTGTCCGAAAGTAGAAGGAATGAAAAATGGCCAGGAGGAGAATTTTGAGGAGGAGTATTTTGCAGAGGGTTAATGACAGTGTGTCTTTTACTGAAATAATTTTGTTTTTTAAATGTAAGCATTCAACAAATCTTTGTCACTGCTTGTATACACAAATGAATCACAGAAGAGCAAAGAAGCAGCTATTCTGAATAAGGTCAATGAACAGAAGATAAGGTTTCTCCTTTCCCATCAGGCTTAATTGCAAGGACAGTAGAAAACTTTGAAGGGGAAAGAAAAGTGCTAATCCACTGTTGTCATATTACTGAGACTTCTTAATGTTTGAGTTTTTCCCCAAAATTAATTATTTTCTTCCTCTATAGTTTATCTGTGTTGCCCAGAAACCACTGACTTCCTGGAATTTTTATTAAGAATTCCACATTCTTGCCATGTTTTTCAGATACTGTGGCCTCTGCCAATAAATCCTAATAAATTTTCACTTCTTTTCTTTCAATAACATCCTAGAGAATATGATTCAGACTCAAATTAATCACCGATCATGTTAATGGCTCCTAGGAGCTTACTTCCGATACCCCTTATTATATTAAATCAAACTTGATAGTGTGCTAGATCATTGCTCAGCTGGGTTTTCATAAAAGCATTGATATTTAATATGATTTATGCCTAGTTTTCTGTTAATATCTTTGTTTATCATGTGCTTTATTTTAAAAACAGACATTCTTAGAAAATGACACTCCTTTAAAATCTATCATACTTTTAAAATATTTTGTAGGAAACATTTTACAGTAAAATCTGTCACTTACTTTATATTACATCACATAATAGCAAACAGAAACAATGTAATGTACAAAGTATTAATATTTTTCTTTTAGTTTTGAAAAATATGTGCACGTATGTATGTTTTGCTTATTTAAAGATAAGTTATATGACAAGATTATTAGAAAATTCAATGTGGTGTATTTTTTTTAAGCTTTGCAGCAAAGGAGGAGCTCTAGAAAAATCCTTTGATGCACGTGCTGACCATATAGCAGGAGTGGCAAGTTTCATTGAGACAAAGCTCGTCACCTGCTATCTACGGTTGAGGAAACCTGACCTTGCCCTGAATCATGCACACAGGTAAAATGAAATGCTACTAATTAAGTAAGTAAGAGTACTAATAAGTACTACTCACACACTTGGAGGCTACTCTCTGAACTTGTCTATCATCTTCCCTTTCATTTTAATTTCAAGATGAAGCAAAAAAATTATAACTGCTTAATTTATGTAAAACTAATCCATCAGGGAGACAAACAGGGATCTTAAAACCTGAGGGAAGAAATAGGCACATAAGCAACAATTACAAATAGTAGTCATAATTCAGGGCAAAATAATAAGGCAGGCAAATATAGCATCAAATTCCTGCAGGAAGAAAGAAAGGAGAGAAGGTAGGTAAGGGAGTTGGTATGTAAGGCTAAGAAGAGTTTCCAAAATTGCAGAGTAGGTAGGGAATGGTAGAAGGGAATTCTGACTTGAGGCAAGACTTGAAATTTGTGGTTTATCTGATGATAGCATAGCTAATTTAAAGGATGCAAGCAGCATCCTTTGGACAGCTTTCCAAAGATATGAAATATATTTATCTATATTCTTAAAGATTTCTTTTTTATATTTATAACCTTCTTAAGAATTCTGTATCATTATATTACCATGTGGGAGATTCCTATGGTTGCCTGGGCTCTCTTTTCTTCTATAATAATGTACCTGTTTTGTGTCCTTTTTTCAAAAGGTCTTGTTCTCATCACTAGCAATCTACAGCAAAGATAAAGTAGTTATGTTATGCTTTTCTAATAATGCTTTCCTAGAAATTATGATACTTTTATCCTTCCTAGCCTGACTTAAAATAATTTACCTAGAACTTTTGTGTTGTCCATTTTTGATCTTATGTTTCCTTTGGATGTAATTAGCAAAACTAATTTCAATATGAGACCATAATATCTGCTTTAGTAATAGACTCTGAGACAGTTATAGTAAGACCCATTAGTGAGAGATCTGCCAACACAGTAAAAGCCATTTATAAACCCACATCGACTAAAATGTTAAAGTTCTGCTCAAGATTTGCACAGCCCTAACAGTGGACTTGAGAGGACATCAAGAACCTATAGGCAATGAAACCTCTTTGAAATTCATAGGATAACTTAACTTGAAAGAAATTCTCCTGCTTAAGTAAACTACAGAATCTAAAAGCATATTCCCTTTGAAACCCTGCCTTCTATCCATCCAGGAACATTTTATACAACCATAGTTTCCAATCCAATGTCAGGATATAGTCTCTCAAAGAATTTTGTTCCATTTCCATTTGAAAAAAGCAGTGTCAGAAAGGTAACATACATTTAAGTATGTCAAAATACTATAATGTCTGGGCTACTTGGGTGACTTAGGAGCACAATGGGAAAAATAATACTTAGACTAGCCCAGAAAATCTATAGAAATTCATTAACAATAATGAATTGAGATATACTGAAAGCCATTATAAGTCACCTTTTCCATGACCTTTGTCACACATCAAAGAACCACTAACATGGCCTACACTGTAAGAAAAATGTCTCCTGGATATCAGAATCATTTGGTGGATTTTTGAATCGTATTTAATAATAACATTTCAATTTGGCCTTTACTCATTATTCTATAATGTGTAGAATGTATAATATATATCATGTATATTTAGTATACATGCATGTTATTTCTAAGTAAAAAAACAAAAGTATTTGAAATGGTATGGTCATGTCAAAATTCAATTAAGTTTATTAAAAATAAATAATGGGAAGAAAAGATCAGAAATTCCACTACAATTTCAACATAAGATGTATAAAATGCTACACTTCCTGAAGATGCAAGAATCAGCTTTGATATGTTCAATGTGTAGAATCAGAAGAGAATTAAATTTTAAAACTAAATGTGTACATCAAAGATTTTTTAAGACCTTCCTCTGTGTGCAGCACTATGTAGAAAGAGAAGAGGAACCACTGAGAAAGGAATATCACATCAGGTGATACAGATCTGGCCCATGTCAGCTTGCAGGACCATCTCTTTCCTCAAGAGGAAAGTCAGTCAGGTTGAAGAAGGCCACAGGTGTCACCAGTGAAACAAAATGCTCTTTGTCCATACCATGCTTATCCACTAGCACCATATGAAGTAGAATGGGACTCACAGCCAACAGCCTGAGCTGCAGAAGTTGGGGTGTAGGCATAATCTTTGCTCTTATTCTTCACTGAGGGTCCAGAACACAGCTTGGTAGTCGGTGATAGAACACTGGTCTAGCATATGTGAACCCCTAGGATAGATCTCCAGGTCTGAAAAAATAAATAAACTAAGCAAACAAATATTGGATATTTCAAGACCTTGAAAATAACTTAGGGTAAAAAATAATAATAAGTAGTAATATGATCCTCTCTACAATTCTGTTAGGATTAATTTTTACATGCTTTTTTCTACAGTAATTTCTGCTTCTGTTTCTAAGTTGAACATTAAGTAGGAAATGCAAATCAATAGAGGTTCAACAGTCAATTTATACAATTAATAATGCACCAATAGATACCAATCATTTTGCTGAGCTTGTCATAGTGCAAACTATAGAAGTTGGTGCATATATTTTTAATATTAAACCATTTTGAAAAATTCCAGATTTAAAAAAACAAAGTCTGAAATGTAATCAGTGTATTCCATAAAACTAATTAATTAATCAGGATATTTAGTCTATAAATACTTTACAACCATTAGTTATGCACTGAATACAGAATTGTGCTTTTGTATTATTATCACATTGTGATAGTTGATACTAATCATGGATCAAAATTAAAATATTCCTTTTTTGCATTTATTTGCATTTTCTGAAGCATCCTTTCTTTAATTTTATGTAAATGTGAGGTCTACTGCATATCTTTAGGAGACTTGTTAACACAATAATTAACTTAAAAACCATCATGTAGTTTTGCTTCTGACAAGAACAAAGGCATATTGTTTTGTCATGTAGAAGACTACAAGAACTATAATGTTTTGGTTTTAAGATCAACAAAGTTACAATTTGTAATTAATCAACTATGTATTCCCAATTAAGCCTTTATAAAAATTGTTTAAAATGGTTTTTCTCCTTTCCTCATAATAAATCCAATATGACAAATATGGATATTGGTTTTAACTTCACCCAGAAGTGCTCCCTAGACTCACCAAACACATTAACTCTGGGCTCATTTCATCAAACTAGTGCCACTATTTACTCTAAGACTGATGCCTAATTAAAGCTATCTTATCAAGAAGAGAAATTCTGATATAACTCCTTTTCTACCAAGTAATTATATTTTGATGCACATCATTGTAAAGATTCTAATGTTGCACATTACTTTTTGTATAGTCCACACTATTAGATTTTGTATAATGCAGAATTTTGTTGACACAGGTGGCAGACAAGTAGAAGTCTAAAGTTGCAAAAATGTGGAAAAGATCCTATCTTTACCATGGCTTTATAATAAGAGCATTTATTATATAATTTATTCATTTAGAAAATATTTTTGTAATAGGAACAAAATCTTTGTAAAGAGGAAGGACTGGAGGGGTTGAAG
>NW_004624730.1:51018783-51058069 GCF_000247695.1 Heterocephalus glaber | reverse complement strand
AAAAAAAAAAAAAAAAAGACTACTCACATTTCAAATTTAACCAACGCAGGTTTTTGGGAACTAAAGCTTAATCCCACTGAACCACTTCATCCCAGCTAAACTGTAAAATTGGTATTTATGTCTAGTTCTCAAAGCAACTTTCCTCAAGGTTTTCCTGCCCACTCAGCCCTATGGCTCTCTTCTGGGCCTACACCATATATGTTGCAAATAGCAGGAGAAACTCAGGTCAAACCAGTTTTTTTCGTTGTTTGTTTGTTTGTTTGTTTGTTTGTTTTTGGTGGCAGATGGAAAACGTGGCTGTGCTGTCAATCCTTATTCATTTTATAGATTTTGCCAACTTGTTTTTGATATTAAATTCTCTTTACTTCCTTTCCAGAGAGAAATTTCTTGTTAAGCATGCTGAAATTGCTCTCACACTAATAGTTTATCTTAGAAGATCTGACAACCTGACAAATATGAGTATGGCTCTGCTATCTTTTGAGTCTTCACAATTCATGTATGTGAATGTGGTCTGGCTAACCCATGTATTTTGCATCATTGCCAACATAGTATTAGCCTGATGAACATTTTGCAAATTCTATGGTGGCTTTACTGTTACTGCTATTATTTCCTTAATCCTTCCCTCATTTCCTCTTCTGTTACTGTGGCAAGAATTCTTCATATTCATCCTCTTTTGGACATGTGATCTTTTCTCATGTTTCATAAAAATCTGAAGAGTAGCTATATGTTAAACTATAACACATTTAGTTTGAGAAGAAATTTCATCTTGGTGCACTACCTACAAATTCACTCCCCAGCTAGGAATATATACTTTTCTTATCAGTCTCCTTCACTGGAAGAAATGCAGGTCATGTGCCTCTCTGAAATCATCCAGGCGCAATAATTTTCTAATTGGATATAAATTTTCTTTTGACATTACCAGTTCTTAAGCTCTTACCAAGTACAACTCTGACACAACACAGTTGAATTCACAGAATTCAATTTTTGAGTATTTAATAATAAGAGATTAGCAGAAAAAAGAATTCCAATATATTACTTCACTATACACTTAGCCTCAGTCCTTTAGCTTTTTAAGGACTTCTCTGAGCTCCCCTTACATATGCTAAGGTAAACTTCTTTGAGCTAACCTTTTCCTATTAGCTTTCCTTGTTCAGCATGTACAGGCTCTGAGAAATAGTTCTTGGTTTCTGTGGAAAGAAAATAAAGTGAGGTATTATTGAGAAGCTACATGCTTGTACCCAAAATAGGGGTAAGAGTATTTTGATATTAAGAAATAGGGCAAAAAAAGATAGTGTGCTTTAATGCAGATTATCAAATAAGTATGTTCTTTGTGCCTCTTCAACTTCATTTTTATAGTTAGAGGCTTCACCAAATTCTATTTACTTGTATAGTGGTCCTCGAACTTTATTCTCATCACCCCATTATACTTTGAAAGATATTGAAGATTCCAAAGTGTTTTTGCTTAAATATTTACCATACAGAAACTAAAACTTTTATTTGTTCATTCCTTTAAAATGACAAGAAGCTCACTAAATATTAAAATAAATATATATTTTATGAAAATAACTATTTTTAAAAAACATGCATAAGAGGGTTGGTATCATTTCACATTTTTGCAAATCTGTAAAATGTTTGACATCATAAAAGAAAGCTGAGTTCTCACATCTGATGCTGCATTTAATTTGCTGTAATATGGTTTGAATTATATGAAGAGGGGCCGGGGATTTAGCTCAGTGGTTCCGCCGCCTGCCTCGCAAGCACAAGGTCCTGAGTTCAATCCCCGGTACCAAAAAACAAACAAAAAAAACCAAATGAATTATATGAAGAAAATCCAGTCTTACAAATTATGTACTTAGAAAAAGAAAGATATAAACTTACTAGGCTTTTTAGATAATATTGAATATTCTTTGATAATATAACAAGACTTGCTAAGTGGTAGTTTCTTAAAAATTAATTGCAATGTGGATTCTTACTCCATATCCATCCACCTTTGTACACTTTCTCTAACATTAAAAGCCTTGGTGTATTTTGCCCTTTGCACTTTGAAGGGATTGTTTACCCATCCTGATTGGTCATGTGAAAAATATAATGCATAGTTCCAAATGTTGCCATATTTCATTATGCAACAGAAAATGAAAAATCACACTTGTTAATATCACCAATCTCAGAAAAGCCTTTAAGCATTGGGAGTCTGTCGAACTCACAGTGACAGATGTAACTTTTCCAAAATTCTAATTTTTGCTTGAGAGCTCAAATTTTTGTCACTGGCAATAAATACTGTCAGTTGTGTTCCCTTAAGTGACAAGCACACATATTTAACTTTCCAGAAAATGTCTGCCAAATTCCAAGTCTGATAATCATAATTTGTTAGTTCTTTCTCCAAGTAAAACAAGACTTTTCATAGAATCACTATGTCAGCTCATAAATGTAAAAATGTAAACAAACAAACAAAAAAAATGAAGTGCTTTTCCTTGGAATAGCCACCATATTTTAGTATGCAGAAGTTCTTGATCAGAAGTCCTGTCCTTTCACACCAAACATTTGAAAGGCATCTACCAGGCCAGGGATTTAGCTCAGTTGGTTTTGCCCCCTGCTGCTCAAGCGCAAGGACCTGAGTTCGATTCCCCAGTACCTAAAAAATAAAAAATAAAAAAATAACAATAGTAAAGTAAAAGACATCTACCCAGTGACTGAGATTTATAAAAAAAATAGGACCGGGGATTTAGCTCAGTGGTGCCAGTGCCTGCCTGGCAAGCACAAGGTCCTGAGTTCAATCCCCAGAACCAAAAACAAACAAACAAAAAAATATTGGTACAGATGAGTACAGAGGATGGTGAGAAATACACCCAATGATTATTGGGAACAGTTTGATACCATTATTTTGGGTAGATAGAAGCCTTAGAAATCTCTACACTACACTTTGTTTAGTTCATAGCATTCTTGGTATCCTCCCAGCTTTTTTATCTTTCATTTTCCTTCAGTCTACTACAGTTATCACATTCTAGAAAAGTATTTCCACCATGTCCTTCCTTAGTAATCCATGAAACATAAGTAAGTTTTTGTAAAATTAAAAATTATTTTAATAATTAATGACAATTAGTAGATGCCTTTCTTGATCAGTAGACAACTAGTAGATTGATGTATTGCTTTAGCCATGCAAATTTATATGAATTTTTAAATGGTTCATTGTTTATCATCAAGTCATTTTTGTACTACTCATCCAATTTGGATTTCCCATCTATCTTCCCCAAATATGACCACTTCAAAACGAAACTCAAAACTCCCTTCCTTCTGATTTTTTACATTAAATTTTTTCAAAGTTTAAACTCTCTTATCATTGGGAATCACTTTTTCAAACCTTTCATCTTTCATCTCTCTACTCCTTTGTATGCAACACAAAACATCACTGTTTCAAGTGTTAGTTTCTTTCTGTATGCATTTTTACGATTTTTTTACATTTAGGTTAATACTTTTGTTTGAGGAATAACTTCTTTTCTAACATAACTTTTTAAACAAAATAACACTATGTATGCTGCTGTTATTTTATTCATAGATATAAAACCCTTCTAAAGATATCTGGAAAATACATTCTTCCGGCATAATGTGCTACAACACTTTATGTAATACAAGTCACAACAGGTTGAGACTCAGTACATTGAGCCAAAAAAGATAGGATATCAAAATGGGAAATTTTTATATCTCTATCCACAAACAAAGGAGCATGTATTTCAAAAATAAATGAGTAATATTCTTATAGGGTTAGTAATTAGTACACTTTGCTAATTGGGGATCACTTTGAGTGATAGTAATTTGATGAATAACTAAACATTGAATAGAGCAGTGAAAGCTTTTCTTATATCGAAGTCCATATCCAGGATATATTTTGACTTTACACTTGCAAAAAACAGTATATACTCTAGGAAGTTAGCTAGACACTGTATACATAAGCACAAGGCCCACTGTGATATAAACTCATTAAATTTGCTAATTTCACAAGGAAAACTTCAGATGATTGTCAGAAATCCTAATGTTTCACAGAGCATGATTACAGTCATATTTCTCTTTTGGTAGAAGGGCTATGAAAGGCCTTATAGTAAGTAATATATTGTTGCTGGATTTAATTTATGACTCCACCAATCCCACCCCCAAAAAATGCAGTTAATACGAGCAATTTTAGTACTTAATGATAAAAAATGGTTTTATTTTTCTATCAAAGGTCCCTCTAATTCTCAGATTCTAAAATCAAAAATCCCTCTAATTATCATATTCTAAAAGAAATAAATAACCCATTTTATGATTCAGTAAAATTATATAATGGAGCCCAATATAACTTATTCCCGTTCATTTTAAATATTCTTGCATAATTTGCTATTTGAAAGCAGTATAAAAAGTCATAGAATTCAGGCAGACATTTAGTATTGCCATACAATAAGGCTACTCAAAATATCAGTTTAAGTATGTATTTACCCTTCTGGCTCTTTTCTTTAGAACCCGTACAGTGTCTGGAACATGGTTTACACCCAATAATTGTTGCTGAATGAATCATAAATGAGTTCTTGTAGGTTAGAACAGAGGGGAATTTATTAATTGTACTTTTCAAAGTAATCATTCTAAAATGCACCCCACCCAAGTAACACAGAGAATAGAAAACCATGGGAAACTTGACACACTGTGCTTGAGCCACCACCGCCTCAACTCCTCCCTCCTCCCACTCAGTATCACACCGACAGATGAATAGAGCCTCACATCTACATCTCTGGTTTCTGAATCTTGATGGTTTTTCTATAAGAGAGCTGATAGTTGGTATTTGTAACCCAGACCCTGCAGAAAAGATAATGGGCCCAACTCATATTATTTTTAAGAGAAAATGTCAAGAACAAAAAAATTTAAATGTCAAAAGATAGGTTGATTTACTGTATTACTTAAATTCGATTTTGTTGGGTGAACTGACCAAGTGATTTACTAACAGCTATTTCTGGACACTCTTTGGATTCCAATGTAGATGAAAAATAAATGGGAATCCATTTCATGTTTATTCTATCTACACATTTGACAGGAGGGATGAGGAGATACAGTCTACAAAAATGAGAGCTTTTTTTCAGGGTTTCAAATTATGAAAAATAATTTTATACTGGGAGTTTTTTCAAAAGCCCTACCTATCTATCTCAATTTATATATCCCATTATTACTTTAATTGCCTTTCCCTCCTGATCACATCTGCACAAAGGTAAAGAATATAAGATTGTGTGAATTTGATATTCAACCAGAATATAGGTACAAAAATCAATGGAGAACAGTCCTCAATATATTTAGGTCACAATAGATGTAAGCCTCATTCATGAATCTCAGATAAGACTAGAATGTTTTCTGGCTCCTAGACAAGAGTATTGTTCATCCACTTCATTAAAATTTGTTATTCCATAAATATTGATTGAGGTCCATTCAGTGCCAGGGATTCACTAGGCACCACACATATAAAAATGAATAATATTAAGGAGTATATGTTCCCATTGTGGAAAAGTTTCTACTGGATGAATAATTAACCAAGTAAAATAGTCAGATTTCAAGAAAAAGAAATGTTCTTCATTGATCACGAAAGCATATCACTGCATATTTCTAAATGTCCTGTAGAATACCATATTTATTTTTGATGTTATATAGTGCATATTCACTAACAATACTCACTAGGATGAATAGTATTAAATACTTAAAGCCCTAGAAGACTTCCTTCTACAGGCTTCTGTTTCTTGGCATTGAACCATTAAATTAATTATTTGTATCCCTTCATCCTCATTCTACTTTCCTAAACAAGCTATCATATTAAAATACTACAGAAAAATAATATTTAAACATGTCTTTACTATGGTTAATTACTAGTTCTGTAAGCAGTGACAATGTATCAATTTCCTTCTGACTTTGTTTTCAGTTTTGTGGCAGCACAGAAAATTCTTTGAAGTATTTACCAATAAATTCTTGGTCGTGTCAATAAATAAAATACTGTTGTTCATTTGAGAAGACACTGTAGTTTAATATTGTTCACATACAATTAGTTGTATAACTAACTGGATGTAAAACACAAGAGATGATGTTTGAGGTACTTTGTTTGGCTACTTCTCCAAAACTCGTCTTTTTTTCCTGAGCTACGCTCACACTAAGACCTCAAGAAATAATTGATAATGACTTCTGGTTACTGTTTCCCTAAAGAATTAGGTTTTGCTTTCATGCTTTTGTAAAAACCTACTCTGCTACTCCTTTGACAGAACTATATGCTTTATTTGACAATGGTCTACTGCAATTTTCTGATTTCAAAACCCAATACTTCATATGTCATTTTATGCTCTGATACTTTATAAAATTGATCCATTCCTCATGTGTACAGAAAACTGGGCCATTACATTTTTCTGCCATGTCAATGGAAGATATTTAAAATGAGTACATGGACTTCTTAATTCTTCTCCAAAAGTGGTGGGCTGTTGTATTTTATTTTAGCTTTTAATTTTAATATCAATCTTCTATAGCAAACCAAGTGACCAAAAAGACACATCACTATTTCTCTGAAGCCCTGTGTCATGATGTCACTACTGTCTAGTTTTCCTTCTATTCTCATACTTCCAGCTACCCTGGAATTTAGGTTATTAGATTGAGATTTGGTACTGTGTTAACAGTCAGGGTTGAAAATCATTCTAAGAAGAAACAATATAGAGAGTGTACTGGTTCTTCTGTAAAACTATTATAAAGTATACAGATTTTTACCTTATAGGACATCTTTGAATAAACTGATTTTTCTGGGTTTGCTACAAGAAATATTTGAATTCAGCAAGTGGTTTGTTAAAAGTGTGTGTTTCTCTCTCTTTCCACTAGCTATCAGCAAATTGTGAAAAAAAAACTACATAGTCTATCCAAACCAAACTTTTAGGATCTTATGACACATATTTTATACTATCCTTATCCAACTTCATTGTAACTTCTCACTCTTAATCTCACTTTCCTCGTTTATTTTGTTCATTTAACTATGACTTTTAAAAAAAACATGCAAGGAAAGTGATGCTAATAATTCACATATTTGTGCGACCATACTGAACTTGTAAAACTAAAAGCCTGTTCCCATTAAAAAACAAATCCCTGTACCCCTCTTCATCTAACACGTGGCAACCACCATTCTATTTTCAGTCTGTGTGAATTTGACTACTCCAGATTCTTTCCATGCTATGATTTGGGTGGTCTCCCAGTGTTTGGTGTTTGGAATGTAATCCTCAGTGCAACAGTGTTGAGAGGTAGGACTTTGAAAAGGTAATTGCCAAGAAACTTGCTCCCGTGAATTGATCAATGTCATTATCATGGCAGTGAGTTAGTTGCAACAGGATGAGATGAGTAGGATGAGTCTGCCTCCCTTTGCATTCTCTTTCTCACAAGCCCCCTTGTTATGCTTCCCACCACTTTAGAGCACAGCAAGAAGCCCTCACCAGATGCAGCTGTCTGATCACAGCCTCCAGAAGATGAGTCAAACAAACTTACATTGTTTACAAATTACCCAATCTGTGGTATTGTTATAGCAGCATAATACAAAGACGTCATATAACTGGAATCATACATTATTTGTGTTTTTGTGTGAGGCTTATTTCCCTTACCATAACGTCCTGAAGTTCCATCCATGTCATACCATGTGCATTGATTTTTAAGGCTGAATAGTGTTTTGCTGTTGTTGCCACATTTTGTTTATCCATTCATCTTTCAATGGATGCGTGGGTTGCTTCTACCTCTAAAGTATTGTGAATAATACTGGAATGAATATGAGGTATAAATATTTCTTTAAGACCTTGCTGGATTTTATACTAATTCTATGATTATTTTATGGTAATTTTAAGGATCTGTCATACTGTTTTCCTTAGAGGCTGTACCATTTTACATTTTCACAATAATACACACGAATTTTCTGGGTTTGTTTTTTTGTTAGTAGTGATCTAGTGTGTGTGAGATGATATCTCATTATAGTTTTGATTTGCATTTCCCTAATTATCTGCAATGTTGAACATCATTTCATGACCTTATTAGTCATTTGTACATCCTTTTCAGAAAGTTATTCATTGTAATCCTTCATCTTTTCTAAAAATTTGTTTCATTATTGTTGTTGAGTCATTGGAGCTTCTTTCATGTTCTGGATATCGATCTTTTATCAGCTACACAATTTGTAAATGTACTTTTCTACTCCATGGGCAGCCTTTTCACTCTATTGAGAGTACGTTTTGAGGCATGAACATTTTTAATGTTGATATAATCCAGTTTATCTGTTGTTTTCCGGGTGGATTATTTTAACTTTGATTTAACCTTGTAAGTATTCTGTAAGTTTCCTAAACCTTTCTTAAGGGAGAGCATCAATAGATATAAACATAACCACTCTCCCTTCAATACTCATTTTCCTATCTTTTTTTCTTGGATCCTTTTTATTAATAGTATGAATGTAACAGTGTTTACATATCTGGATAGAAGTAATCTATGTAGGGAAACAATTGGTACCGCATCTCCTACGTGTTTGTATGTCTTATGTCCAAAGTACTGACAGGCCTTTGCATCACACTATCTTTTCAAAGATGGCTGTACAGGAAATTGCCTTAGAAGAAAAAATGAATATACTGCTTCCCTACAGAGCAGAAGACAGGCATGCTTCCAGGCCAGTATAAAAGATTTTCCTTCCTTAAACCCAGTATTCTTCACCTGTAAAGCAGCCTACTTAAGTGAAGACGTCATGTGCCATCACCATCTGGGAATGAGGGCCAGAAAACCAGGACAGGAAGAGACCAATGCTCTGGATACTGTAGTTGATATGAGTAGTTAGTTAAGTGCACTTTGTCTTTATCCTGGGAACCTCATATCTTCTACCAGCATCTATGAAATTATATCAGGGCAACCTCCTGGCCTGAAATTAAGGGAAAATATGTGACTCTTCACCATTCAATAATGTACTATAAGGGATCTTTTTGAATATACTTGAAAGTCATTTAGACTAATCTGTACTCTGTACAAAATTTTTTTCTACATATTCTGACAGATGGCACTCTATCACTTAAATATTTCAATAAAAAGAAACTTTTCTCAAAGGCTGTTACATCATTGGTTATTAAGCCCCTCATGTCGAACTAAACTATTTGTAACTTTATAACACTGCTTTTTGCCTAGGCTCATCTGGTATTACATAGAATCATTATTCTATTTTCTACATGAAAGGCCCTTAAACTTTCCTACATGAGCAAATTTTTTAAAACTGACCCTTTAAATCTATGATATAAGCTTTATGTTTTTTAACCAGTCCAGGTCATTTTGAATTTCACTTCTGTCATCAGTGATATTTGTTCCTGTTTAGATAAAAGTTATGCTACTAGAAAATTCCATAGACACCATTTCAATTCCTTAATCTTAGTCACTAATGGAAATAATGTTCATAAAAAAGCCGTGAATTGCCTTTTTTCATAGCCTAGACCCTACTTCAATAGTGGTAGTTATTCAACTAGCTATAATCTGAGTGATGCTATTATCCAGCATAAATGTCACCATCTTTTCCACCAGGATATTATGCTTTGTTGAAATTAAAATACATCATTTTCCTGGCATCCTCTAGATCTAACAACTCTTTTGTTTTTAAAGTCCAGCACTTTATCAGGAGAGTAAGAGTGTGTGGTCCTAGGAAAATAAGTCAATCATTACTTTGTTAATGATCCAAAAGGTAAAGGGAGCAAGACTAAATATCTTTGCTTCCCTAAGTAAGAAAGTGCTTCCCTAATCTCATGTAAAGCTAAAACCTTAAGCTACAGGTAACCAATAGTAAATAACTCTCACTCACAGAGCCCAGGCAAAAACCCATTGCTTCTGGTACAGAAGTGCCACTGTTGGTAAGGAAGACGTAGGAAACTCCCTGCCTCCATTGCCTCTGAAGGTAGAGAAAAGCATTTCCTTTTGTTCCTTGGAAAATAACAGTAACCTCTCTTAGGCCTAGCAAGGATACCAAGTGAAATTCTAATGCTAATAGGCCAAGAAAAGAAAAATCTCTCAAACACGTAGCAGATCACACATTCAGTACCATTTGGCTGCTATGGGGAAATTTTCCAGAAGGGTGAGAGGGATGGAAAGGGATGGCAGAAACAGATGATAGGCAAGAATTTTCAAAAATTAAAGAGAAAACAATAAAGTCCAGTCTGAAACTCAGAGAACCATAAGAGAATAAAATCAAAAGAGCAAGAGTAAAAAATAGTACTCAAGTTTCTAAATAGGGGGAAAAAAGAATCGAAGAAAATAAAAGTCATGGATTGAAAATAAAGAAGTAAGCCATCTTTATTTGCAGAAGACATGATCATTCATGTAGAAAATCCTAAAGTATCATTGAAAAAGCTATCTAAACTAAGCGAGTTTAGTAACAGCAGAATATATGGTCAACATACAATATTCAGGTATCTATAAGGTATTGGGTTTCTGTAAGTTAACCATAAAAAATGAGGAATAGAAATTGAAAAATTATTGCCAGTTGCATAGCAAAACATATCAAATACTTTGGGATAAATCTAACAAAATTAATACAAGATTTTTTCATACTTAAAACTAAAAACTATTGAAAGAAATTAAATAAATTCAAAGTTATGGAGAAATGTAGCATAATTATAGATCAGCAGATTTAGTATTATTAGGTTATCAGTACTCCTTAAATTTATACATAGATTTATCACAATCTCAGTAATTTCAGCAACTGACATACTATTTTCTAAATTTTAAGCAGAAAAGTAAAAGACTTTTAAGAATTCAAACAAGTATAGGGAGAAAAAACAAAGTAGAGGAAATTATACATTCATCAATTAAAAAGTCTTTACTGCATAAAATAAACAAATTCAATTCAAATAGTTTATAGACCCATTTTATTTTTAATATATTTTAATTAGTATATGTTTGTAATATATAAATAATTACATTCATTTGGGGGAATTGGTACATATCCATATGACATCTTAGTCATTTTACTCACCCTCCTGACCACCATCATCAAATTCTGGTGAGGGTACCGAATATTATAATTGTTTTAGAAAAAGGCTTAACAATTTCTTATAAAGTTAAACATATGTTTAGTTAGGGCCCAACATTCTCACTCCAGGTATTTTCCCAAGAGAAATGACTTTCATCAAAAGTCATACTTACAGCAACTTTATTCATAATGTCTGCCAACAGAAACAACCTGAATGTTCATCAACTGATGAATGATTAAACAAATTGTGGAATACACTAATAACTTAAAAGGCACTATAAAAAGAAACAAATTATTAATACATGTGGCAATATAGATGAATCTCAAAAGCCTTATGCCAGTGAAAGGAGGCTTACACGTGAATCTATATAGTATATGACTCCATTCATGTGACATTTTGAAGAAGATAATTAAAGACTAGGAAGAAAAACTATAATCAGAACAAAATATATTCTATTATTCTTAATATGGCCAAAGCTAAAATAAGTAAAAAATTCAAAGAAAACAAATTTCTATACCTAAAATAAGAGAAAATTAATTGCAGAGGGGGTAAAAATTGATTAATAAGTACCAGTCTGCCCTCTATATTTATGGGTTCCATTGGTGAATCTAACTAGATAGAAAATATTTTTAAATTTTTTTCTGTACTGAACATGTACAGACTTTTTTCAGTGTCATTATTCATTATAAAATATAATATAATATAATAAAAATACTTGCACAGCACTTTGCGTTGTACTAAGTATTATTAGTGCAGGTATTCTAAGTCATTATGTTATATGGAAAGAATACAGTATTTCATCTGAGGGACCAAGCATCATAGATTTTGGTATCTGCAGGGATCCTGGATTCAATTCTCCATGGATATCAGGCATGATTTTATAACAATACAAGTGAACTAACTGAAAAAGCAGAATTAATAGCTAAATTTAAGATTTGGTTGAAAAAAATTAACAAAATTTAAACTAGCAATTCAATTATAGTATAATGTTTTATAAAAATCACATTATGATTTGTAAAAGGCTAATTTTTAAGACTAAAAAACTTAGATTCAGATCTTTTATGTTTATTCATTTCTTGTCCGGGCTGTAGCTTTTATTGTTCATTTCCCTAGACTTTGGCTGTAATATTCTTTTTAGTAATTTTTATGGTTTTGAAAATTAGTCCTTAATTTATCACTACAGAAGATCAAGGGACATGGGTCAGGGATTTAGCTCAATGGTTCTGCCGCCTGCCTTGAAAGTGCAAGGTCCCGAGTTCAATACTCGGTACCAAAAACAAACAAACAAACAAGATCAAAGTCTATAAGATTATTTTGATAACTTCAAAAGAAATTTGAAAAAATTAAATATTTATTTCTGATAACTCTTTGAAAATAATAATACATGTATACTTGTATTTTTTCTCAAATTGATCTATAACTGTAAGTATCAATGATATTGAAGCATTCCTAGATCTTCTCATTTATTTAAATTATTCTTTTAGCCTATGGATTAAGAGAAGAAAAATATATATAAATATTGAAAAGCAGTAATCAAACATGAATATTAAGTTAAAAGTACAAGAATTAAAAGCTTTTAACACACATACCAAATGCTATCAATAAGAAGCCAAGAAACAGAATAAAATCTCATTCTATATGCAGTGACTCTCAAACATTAATATGTACACAGATACTCCTAGATCTTTTTTAAATGCAGATTCAGTAGGTTTGAGCAGGGAATCAGTACTTTGCATGTCTGATACAATCTTAGGTGATGCTGTTAATCACTTTTTAGTAGTAAGACATGTATGTATAGTATGTATGTAGATATGTATGTGTGTATATGCACACATATGTGTATATGTATTTATACTCTATTCTCATGTATAATTTTAAAATTTAAGAACCAGTAAGACATTAGTAAAACTTTTATATTTAGAAAGTTGAAGGATTAATACACTACTAGGTAACATAAAAGAATATTTAAGTGAAGAAGAGAAATGTCACATTCTTGGATGGGAAGAAAAGAGTATAAAATGTCTATTCTTTCTACTTAATCTAATACCTTTAGTTTAATACCAACCATCAAATAATGTTTTGACAATTTAAATAAAGATTATAGAGTTCATCAGGAGGGATAAATTTGCCATATTAGATAACTGATTTTTCACAAAGAGGATATTAGGTAGTTATTTCCTTTCTAGAAATTACAATGAATTTTAAAATAATAATAATTAAAACATGTTCAACCATGGAAGTAGACAGATTAAAAGAACGAGTATAAGGTCCAGGCAGAGACTCAGGTGTACAGATGAACTTAGTATATGACACATCACTGAAAGAAAGGTGGGTTATTTGACAAGTGAATAAGGAAATCTGGGACAATTACTGAAATAGACTTACATCCTGACCTCAGTGGTTTTTTTAATAAATTTTATTTTATTTTATTCCATCTCCCCCCTTCAACCCTCCTACCCTCCCTATGTACAAAAGCTTTGTTTTTATTTTTTTCTTCTATTTTCATTTTTTTCTTGTCCCTTCCTTCCTTTCTCCCTCCCTCCTCCCTTGTTCCCCTTCCCATTTGAACATTTTGTTTTACAAACTTAGAACTTAACACAACAAGCATGTACACATGTAAAGTTATGTGAACTTTAATATAAAGATAAATTTTAAAGCATCCACAAGTAGAAATCATTTAAAGCATAAGACACAAAACAGTTATAAATTTGTAGGGAACAGGGAAAGGGGACATTACCAGAACCCCTGTAGTGGGCCCTGGTCTCCTGTGAGCCACAACAGCACAAGCCAAATTAAAGAATAAAGATGGGAAATGAGACTTAGAAAAGAAGCTGGGTTCTGGGCCTGATCAAAGTTGCTCTGGGCAGCAAAGATGAAGGAAACCTGAGCTTGCCACTATTTATTGGGTTCATAGGGAGTAACAGATGACCCAAAGGGCAGCAATAAAGCTAAATTGACAAGGATCTTATAATTGGAGGAAGTATCAGATGTCTCAGAGGGTGGCAGTAATCCTATGACTATGAAGATCTTATGCTGATAAGGATCTTAGGTCAATGAGAAGCTTATGTTGATTAAGATGGTAAGATGAACAAAGACATTCTTACAACAGTAGGTAGGATGAGTTAAGCTGATAAGGAATTTGTTGGGCCTGGGATTTAGCTCAGTGGTACAACTGCCCACCTCACAAGCACAAGGTCCTGAGTTTGATCCCCACCAAAAAAAAAAAAAGGAAGAAAGAAACAGGAACTTGTCCCTCCCCAGGTGAATCACCTTTCTCTTACTATTCAGTTCTCAAGGAACCAGGATGTCTTTGGCTGATGTGTCATGGCATCACAGGACCATTGAGGTCTCAGCTGTGACAAGAGGCAAAAAGGGAGTTATGTTTTGGCATGTCATAACCAGCCAGTTGGCAAGAAGACTCGGCCTAATTATAATTTAATTGTGAAATGATTTTTCCCCAAAATTATGTAGAAAGGCTCTGACATAAATTGATTTTAAAAGTAAATTTTTATGTCATAAGGTTTATTTTTGTACATGATCCCATTGTCTTATAATGGGTTGATCAACCAAGTGAGTGAGCAGTCTTGCCTGTTACTGACACTAACTTTATTCTCCTAGCAAACATTCTATCACTTCTATGATTTAGCCACTCCGTCTAACATGGTTCTCATTTTTTACCAAAAGCCCTATCAGCATAGCTAAATCAGTTATTTCCTCTGTGATAAAATCAAACTAATCAGCACAGCAACCTCTCTCTGATTACAATTACAGTTTTTTCCCCATAGGCCAGTAAGATTGTCCATTTTGATCACAGACTGCCTCTTGCAACTACTCCAAACAGCATTGAATGATAAACGATTAGGAACTTTGTAAAAGGCAAATCATCATTTCCTCTACAAGTTGCACACAACATAAAATACACATTTTAAAGGATATGTCAGTTTTGAAAGCATCAATAAATTAATAAAAGTGTAAAAACTAAGCTTTACAACCACCACTAGCACCACTAGCATTGGCTTGCCAAATATCTAACAGGGGTATATTATAAACACACAATGAAAACTGCAATCACTGTAAGAGTCAAAGATAATAGATTACCAGATATAACGTCTCTTCCAAAACTTCCGAATACTCTTATAATTTCACCTTCAAGGTAGAGACTTGGTCAGGGTCTTCTTTGGGCCTCTCTTACTACACTAGGACTCATGTTACAGGGGAGGTTATGGTGATGGCTGAAAGAACCTAGTCCAAGACAGGTGTGATGGCACATGCCTGTAATCCAGCTACTCAGAAGGTTGAGAAAGACAGATCAAAAGTTTGAGCCCAGGCTGGGCAACTTAGTGAGACTGTCTCAAAATTAAGTAAAAGGATCTGGAAATACAGCTCAGTGGTAAAGCATTTGCTTATCATGTGTCAGGCTGAGTTCGATCCCTAGTACTACAGAAGGAAAATAAACCTAGTCCAGTCTAACAATATGACTCATATTGTCTGCTCATATTTCTCCAACATCATAGAGGGCTCAAAATTACAAGCTAACTTAAACTTATCTTTTTTAAAAAAATCACATTGAAATAATCCCTACTGTGTCCACCTTACCAACTGTCACTACCCACAAAAAAAAATCTCCTTGACCTACATCAAATGGCACTTTGAGCCCTCCTTTCCCACCTCTGTCTTCTTTTTTTTTTCTTTTTACCTTTCTCTCACTATTCTAGATCACAGCACTCCATCCTTTGCTCTGACATAATCCATTTTGGGCAAAAGATCTGGTCTGGAAAATAGTTTAGCAAAGGCAGAATACTTATCATGGGCAAAGAGATGTTCAAGTCTAGAAGTATCACTTCATTAAAGACTTTATTCCATCACATTTATAGATGCTTACTAAATTTTCTTAATTGAATGAATGGTTATAAAGTAAGAGGAGGGAGTAAATTGTGATATGGAAGAAAAAATTCTCTTCCAAATTGGAAAACCCAGGCCTTTAATAGAACTCTGCTCTTAACCACTCTGGTTTGGTTTTACAGGGATAAAATATATAAAATGTTTTGGGAATATACTTCTTTCTGAACTAATAAAATGTATGAGTGGCAGACATTAATAGTTTTGTATCTACTTGATATCAAAGGAACCTACATCATAGTTCTTAAATCTCCAAAATTTTAATCAGAATTCATCAAAGAAAATGACCTAATTTCTTAGAGAATTAATTTTTTGGCACAAATCATTAGTCATAGAGTACAGCAAAACCTCAATAACTTACTCCCTCCTAATTCAGAAGTCCTCATATGTGAGGCGGTAATGTACAATACAATGGCAATGTATAATTCTCTGGCTAGAGATGTTTACGGAAAGCACCTGACCAATTTGTAAGACAAAGTTGAAATAGCTCTTCAACTAACTAAGCATGTATACTTTTAGAAAGTTGTCTTAACTCATCTTGTTTCTGCTTATTTGTGTTTAAAATGAACTAAATTATATAATCAATCCATTTCATCATCATATTATTCTGCAATTCTTCACAAGACAGAGAGATGATTTTCTCCACTTTTGCCTTTTCATAAGCAGTGTTTCTGGGAATAGAATTATTTTAGTCTGCATGTTTTTTTAACCCAGAGTTCATGAATAGCCTTGAAAGGGTCATATGAGTTCCCTAAAGTTAGGCGACTATATTTATGGGCATTTTTCCGGATGGAGAGTCATAGTTTTCATCTGATTCTCAAAAATCTCTATGCACCGCTCAAAAATAAAAGAGGCTAAGAACCACTTACTTCAATAATGAACTAATTTCAAGTGATTCTCATTAGCTTGCAAAAACAGGAGCACATAATGTTACTTAGTAACCCTGTGTAGGTTCAGTAACTTTTGGAATCCCATATCAACAAGCATAGTGGAAGCTACATTGAAATTTTCATTAATGGTGCATCCCAATTCCCGTCTGATGATAGGTATGGATTGCATCTGTCTAGTTCACCTCATCACATCAAATGCCAGGAATGGTGCCCAACCTGAATAGGCTGGCTCTCAAGGAAGCAAGCAAGAGGATGTCTACCAGTTTATCTCTAGGGGAAGAAGACAGCAGGAGAGTAATAATCTCCTCATCTGGATTTGAATAGACTCCAGAACTCCAGGACACAGGGGAAGAGTCAGCAGACAAAGATGAATACAACATCTTATCAACAAGTCAAACCTTGTAATTTTAGTCAAGAGACAGAGGAGGCCCAAAGTAAGAAAGGCTCATACCCAAATGGGCAAGATCAAGACCAGCTGCCTTATCTTATCATACAGGGTTTCTTCCAAGACACTGCATGATCCAGCTGGGGGAAAACACAGAGCCTAATCAGGCAATTCAAATGTACATGTCAACCAAATTGTAGTTCCTTTTAACTGAAATTCAGCAGTTAACAATCTCCTCTTTCATTCAAAATAGACAAACCATATGTAATCTTATGGGTTTTGCCTGATTTATTAACACCAGCAAATAAAATAGCACCATGTCTTGTATCTAATGTAAGGTGGATTTAAATTCTTTGTCATTATTGGATCTATAAAACATATCAGTATTACAAAGTTGGTTTTATGATGCAAACTTAATTTGTTTTTTAATAATGCTTGCTTATTTGCCTTAACTGAGAATTACAGGAAAATAAAGGGCTTCATTCATTAGTATCTTTTAAAATAGCATGTAAAATTGAATGCATGTGATTTCATTCCTATAGGTTTCTGGTAATTATCTTTTAAAAGCCTAATAACATTTGCATTTCTTTTAACTTTTTTTACAGGAGCATTGTTTTAAACCCAGTCTATTTCCGAAACCATCTTCGTCAAGCAACAGTATTTAGATGTCTGGAGAGATATTCAGAAGCTGCCCGGTATGTTTGTTATAATTTTGTGAAGATTTATTTAAAGTTAAATTAATTTTATTCTCAGATTCTGGTAATAGCATAAGAGGACTTTCCATATCTCTCATGGAATATAATTTTACCCCAATTATTGTCTTATAAATGTCAAACCAACAATTATTGACTATCTTTTTCTTTAATTAAGCTATTCCATGTTCATAGCTCTTAGCAAAATTCAAATTTTCCAGCCACAGGGTCACTGACAATGATGGGAAAGCTTCCATAGATATTAGAAATGAACTTGGCCTCTTACTCTTGAGGATGTTCCCGGTTCAGATTGTAATGATACAATTCTGTGAGTTTTGGAGATGAAATCTAATCACATAGAAATGATCCTAGACGTAACAGTGTTGAAAGATGGAACAGTTAGAACCTTGAAGCTGTGATTAGATCACTAAGGCAGAGCCCTCAGGAGTAGATTAATGCCGTTATCACAAGAATGGGTTAATCACCACGGTAGAGTTTTCATAAAAAATTAGCTCAACTTCCTCCACTTTCCCCCCACAGTTACAGGTACAAAAGTTCAAGCTCTCTTGCCCACCTGCCTTCTGCTGGGTCATGATAGAGCAAGAAGGCCCTTGCCAGGTTTGAGGCCTTCAGCTTTGGATTTCCCAGCCTCCAGAACTGTAGAAAATAAATCTCCACTTTTTATAAATTATTCAGTCTCAAGTATTCTGTTACAGCAATACGAAACAGACTACTCTACTGAACTTGCCTTTTTCTGTTCTTTCTCCAAAATGTCTCCTTTCTAAGGATTTGCACCATCAAGATTAGCATAATTCCCCAATATAATCTTTGCCCGCCTTATAGTCCATTAATATTAATATTAATATGTCCTCTCAATGCATCTCACAAAATCTATATGCCCTGGGTCCTCCTTCGTGATGCCATTGTTTTAACTAATTGGTGAGCACATTTGCTTTTGTTTTATTTCAACACTGAGTTTGAGACTACTTGGGATATTTGAATTTTCTGGGAAATCTGCTGTCTGGATGAGTGTGCAATGAAAGCCTCAAATGACAGATGCCTTGAAAAGCAGATTATTTTAGATTATTTCAGTCATGCACAAGATATGAAACATTAGTGCATGAATTTTTCAATGACATACATTCATTGTTTGGGGTTTATTTAAGTGGCAGGGTGTACAAGATTTGTTTCTTTTTTGCAAGGCGCTATGTTTTGATTAAGCAAAATTAAGTAACATACTTTAGGATACATTAATTTATGGCTACCCTCACTGACAAGCAGGATATTAGAAGTTAGCATAGAGGGGAGTCAGTAGGTTTCTTGATAGCCGGAAGTTGTGATGTTATGGTGTTACGGTGTTATTTTTTTTTCTCATTAAACTTTGTTTTAATGGGTCTCAAAATTCTGTGACAGATTTTTGGTCAAGTTGTTTCCATTAAAAAGTGATTTTAAAAACTACTAACTTAAAACTGTCACACACAAAAAGAATATAAATGGTCCACAAAACATTCTCCTTTCCTCTTGAAGGTTTTACGATGCATTGTTATCATCAGCCAGTCTTTTACTATTAAATTTAAATGGCCAATTGGGAGAAACAGTTCTGAGACCTATCTTCCACCACTGATTAAGACTGGGGTGGCAGGTGTTAGGGGTGATGTTCATTTAGTCTTCTGAGCTTTTGGGGCAGACTTGGTGACCTTGCCAGCTCCAGCAGCCTTCTTGTCCACTGCTTTGATGACACCAGAGAAATGACCCAGAGGTGGAAAATCAAGAGAAGCTCTCGACACACATGGGCTTGCCTGGAACCATGTCAACGATGGCAGCATCACCACATTTCAAGAATTTGGAGCCATCTTCCAGCTTCTTACCAGACCAGCGATCAATCTTTTCTTTTAGCTCAGCAAACATGAAAGCGATGTAGAAGCATAGCCAACACTGATCTGGCCTGGATGGTTATGGGGGTTTTTTCTTTCTCCTTCCTTTCCTCTTCTTCCTTCTTGTTCTATTCTTCAAAGTTGGTCCTACTGGAAATTATATATATATCACAATCTACAAAAGAGTGATTCAGAAACAAATTGGAGTGCTCAGAATCTAGTAAAATAAAACTGATTTTTTTTGATAAGCAATCACTCAGGATCAGTATTATAAGAGCAAGAAGGAAAAACTGTGTCAGCTTTTGCAGTGTTACGGAACTCTATGATTTTAAATGAAATCATTATGTATCTTGCAAGGGAAGAGAACAGTCTGACAGGTAGACTCCAGACAAGTGATTCTGAAGAGATGATAGTAGTGTTAGTTTATTTGAACTAGTTCTGATTCAAACACAGGGGTAAAGTGTATTTCTTCAGCATGCAAAATGCTAAAAATACATCATAGATTTTTTTGTCTAACAAAAGTTCTCATTTATGACTAAAAATAGATTAAATGAAACCTGTAGGCTAATTTTTATTCTTAAACTAGCCATCTGACTAAAAGATCTTTCTCTTTACTGGGCACACTTGGTCATTTTCAAAGAAGATTGTGTGTTGGAATATCATGTCGAAGGATAAACATGATAATTCTACCATTAAGTGACTTTCCTGATCCCTAGATATCACAAAGCTGTATGAATCCTAACATAAGCATTGCAAAAAATGTTGCATCTCATTGTGGGATATCTAAAATTGACACTAATAGAGACATATTTAGTAATTTCCAATGGATTAAGTCAAATATCTCATTTTTAAACCACAGTTCATCCAGTTTTCTGGTAATAGTAGAGATATAGGTATCAAGGGAAACCTTGAAGGTTAAAATATAATAAAGCTTCAAGTTCATAGCCATATCTTTTGTCTTAGAGATTTAAAATTGCAGAACTGTAAATGGCTAATCTTATAGCAAAAAGTACTCTTTTTTAGGTTTCAGTGATAACAGGTGGCTAAAGAAAAGCAGGCTGTCTTTTAAAAAATTAGAATTTTGTTCCCTTTCCCATTTGAACATTTTCTTCCTACTTCCCAATATCTGTCCTGTTCTAAATTATAAGTAAATTATTGCAGGGATACATAATCTTCTCCCTAAAAATATAGAAAGATCTTTTTAAGAACTTAAGACTGTTGATAAGGACATCCATAAATCCATAAGAGAAAAACAAACATTGATTGACTTTGTTAATTCTTCCATCCTACACTGATGTTTATAATAATAATTGTTTTTGTTACTTTTCTCTTTTGAATGGCATGCATTATTATTTTGTATTCATATTACCTCTAAACTTTTCTAAAACAGTTTATTAATGCTAAGTTCTTGGACTGAGTATACTTTCTGCAAATGTTGGTTGTCTTATTTACATTTCTCATTACTGAGACAAAATATCTGACATCCAGATTTAAAGGAGGAAAGATTTATTTTGACTTACATATTGTAGAGGTTTCAGCTTACATTTGGGTGGCTCCAAGGCAGGGTGGCATGGCAGAGGGGCATTGCAGAGCAGAAACAGTTCATGGTGGGCAGAAGCCACCAAAGTAGCAAAGAAACAGCAAGTGACAAGTGACCCCAGCAACCCTCTTTCTGTCCCTTATATTTTATCTGTGCTACCCTTAGGGCAGGTAGCACTCACATTTAATTCTATCATCACACCATGAGTCAATCCCATGATGACATTGATCCAAGCATCACATGCCCTAGATCCAGCCCCCCTCCAAAAAGCCTTGCCTATGACTGCATGAGGCTTTGAGGGGATATCTAGATACAAGCCATAACACTGATCTATAAAACTGGTGGTGGAGTACACAAAAAGATGTTTTTCATTTGCTACAGGTCCAGCCTTGCATCTTAAAATAATGAGTGGAAACAAAGAAAACTACATACAGAAGAAAATGTGTAGGCCCCAAGATACCATGTTTTATACTTGAAAAAATAAAGATCACTTCCTTTTCTTCTCCCTTTCAATCAGACTGTCCACCTTATTCTACATTTTTTGCAAATACTAGAATGTAGAGAATCAGTTAAAAGTAGAAATGTTTAATCCAAAGCAATTGAGGTTTAACTCTGAGAGTTCTTTGCTGTTTTCTATGTGTTGCCAAGTGAATTAGAGTTTAGTCTACAGATGCAAAAAGTATGATAAATATATCTAACCTCTGTGTTTTCAATTTGAAAATTGGAGATAGTAACAGCATCTGTGTCACAGAGGTTTTATGAGGATTAAGTGAAACAATTTATATCAAGCACTTAGCACAGTACTTGGCACATCATAAACTCCAATAAAAATGAGCTATTATCTTTGTCATTGTTGTTGCTAATAATTAGAGTTCTTTGAAGACAGATGATGCTACCTGAAGAGAAAATGAGTTTCTCAACATTGAGACCAGATGTTTTGAGCAATCACTTAGCTGGGGTATTTTACCACAAGACTACTAAATTCTGTCTTGCTCTGAGAGTCAATGCCTTTGGAAAGCCAACTATTAACATAGAGGTTGAAAGGGCATGATTCTGGCTGGTATAACAAATGAAAGGAGTGAGACTATGTTTTTAATACTTGTGTATGAATACATCAAGAATTTTAGAATACTGTTTCATTTGAATAATAGTTCAATCATTCCTAAGGAGTATGGAGTTGTCAGAGATAGGAAAGTGGAATTTCAAACAGATAAAGAAGAAAATTCAGATCAACTAGTCATGGTTCCAAATTTTCCTTTTTCTCTTCTCTTCATTTCAGTCAAAAACAGCCAAGAGTAGGCTGAAATCCTAACAGCACACTGTCAGGAACTCTGACTGAAATTTCTTACCAATTTTTTAATGCTGACATCAGTTCATCACACTATTATGCACATAAATTAAACTGGATTTCACTAATTGTGAAGATTGCTTATAAGACAAAAGCACTATTTATGAATATGTCTGCTAAGGCATCATCTCTACTAGAGAATTATAGTCAAGAGAAAACTGTTTCACTCCCAGAGCTATAAATGACTAGTTCTGTGTGACCTTGGGCAAGTTAATTAAGCTCTTTGACTTTCAATTTTTTCAACCATAAAATGTAAATAAGAATAGTATGTTACAAATAATAATGATGAAAATTAAATGAAATAATGAATCTAAAACACTAAACTCAGCACATAGTAAACCTTCAATTAGTTATTGTTCCTGTTTCTGCTACTGCTGTTGCTATAAGCTTTGAAAAAAAGATGTTTACAGCCCTAATGTATTCAGACGGAATGAATTCTGTTCAATGAAACTTTGGTATGAATATTTTATTCCTGTCTATACCCTAATTAAGTCAGTTTTAACAGCCATCATCTGTGACCCTCTCTATTTTATGCCAAAATTTGTCAGTTGCTTGTTGTGCATTGTCTTTGTTCCTCATAACTACAAAGAAGTCATATGCTGCATTTAGTAGGAGAAGAAATTGTAGCTTGAGTTTAAATGACTTGTCAAAGATCACCCTGCTTATAAGAAGAAAATTTGAATTTTGATTTTAATTTTATCTTAAGACCTGGACTCCTGCAATTAGTACTGTCAAACTTCATGTTTGCCATTTGGCTGAGTTTGGGACAGTATTGTCTTGTTCTCAATTGCATTTATGGATTGCTAATGAGCATTTCTAATACATTTATTTTGTGGTTTTAATCATGTATTAGCCAGGATGTTCCCTCTTCTGAAAAATGCTCATTTGTACCTTTGTCTTTTGCACATTTTTATTAGATTGTTGTTTGTTTATTATTGACTCTTAGGGTTCCTTATTAATTCCATATATTATAATTTATAGCAATATGTATAACATGCAATTTCTTCCAATTTATGAAAAGATATTTTTTGAAGTATCTTTTTTTTTTTTTTTTTTTTTTGGTACCAGAGATCGAACTCAGGACCTTGCACATGCGAGGCAGGCAGTGGAACCACTGAGCAAAACCCCCGGCCTTTCGTAGTATCTTTTGATGACAATAAACTTAAGGTTCTGGCATTAGTATAGTCATATTTATGAAATTCCTTTATGATTTGCACTGTGTGAGTTTTAAGAAATCTTCTATTCCAAGCTATTAGGATAGTCTTCTATATTGTCTATAAAAGTTTTATAGTTTTCCCTTTGCCTTTAAAATTTTGACCTAATGGTATAATGATTCATTTTAATATATGATCTGAGGTAGAAATCTTACTATAATTTTACCTCATTGGATAACCAATTATCTTGATTTAATCTTACTGAATCTTTTTGCATTGATTTTTAATGTTGGTTCTGTCAATATCAGTTTCTATATATGAACATGATAATTGTTGGTCTCTATTTGACTCATATATCTACTTGTCTACTGGTTTTTCAAAACCACACAATCCTACCCAGGATAGTTTTATAATGTCTTGATATCCAGCAGAGCAAATCACCCCAACAGATTCTTTTTCAAGAATGCCTTTTCTCTTTTTGATCTTTCCCTTTTTCACATCAACTGTAGAAAGAATAAGAATTACAAACCAGGGTAGTATATGTTCTGGTTAGGAGTTCCCAAGGAAGATTACTTACTTTCCTGTGCTCCACCAAGATCTAAGGCTAAAACTGGTATTAGCATCACCATTTTTCTCCACCAAGTTTTTCCTTATTGTTTCACTGAACTAGTTATTTTGTAAGGAAATTGTTAAGTAGGTGATCTATTCTATTCTCCTTTTGTTCAGGTTGAAGACTTTGTCCCCTTCTTTCCATGTTTTTGTCTTATTAAAACACAGTTGCAGAGCTGGGCGTGGTGGCACACACCCGTAATCCCAGCATTTGGGAGGATGAGGCAGGAGGTTGCTGTGAGTATAAGGCCAGCCTGAACTACATGGTAAGACCCTGTCTCAAACAAAACACAGTTACAAGGCTAGAACTACGATTTAACAGTAAAGTACTTGCTTCAATATGCACAAGGTTCTGAATTCACTTTCCAGTACTGAACACACACACACACACACAAACATGCACACATGCATACACAGGAGGGAGGAGAGAAAGAGAGATTAAAACACTGAAGATTAGCAAATTTTTCAGAAAAAACAACTCTAGTGTTTGTTTATCGAATCCTCTTTATTTATATAACTACGCAGGGATTTTTTTTTTTAAATGCCTATTAAACACAAGAAACTAAACAGAAGGAACTTGCAATGGCCAAAGTTGAAATAATTTGAGTTTCAAAGTAAATATTGATAGAATCTGATTATAACTCTTAGTGTGAAATGAATATCTATTATTCAAAAATAATATTAAATAATTTAATAAATACAGATATGAAGGATAAAGAAAACTCTCCCTTACAGAATGCACAACTAATAAATGTAGAAAGAATGAGAGAAAATCAATATGAGCAAAGAACACAGTGATAGTTATTGCAGGCACTGAGGAACTTCCTGGTTCTCAGCTCTGTGTATAAGGAATTTAGAAGTTACCATTCCAGACCACTAAAAAGCAAAATGCTGAACAACTAAGAATTCTCTTAGAGAATCTCTTCTTAGAGCCTTCAGAGAAATAAGGGCAGAAGGAAAAGAAACCATTGTAAAATATGCCAGGGCATTCTGTTCTTAATGCGTTCCACCATCAGGAGAAACTATTTGGCCAGAGTCCAACCTGCTGAGGTCTTTAAAAGGCCTGCTTTTCCTGGGTGAAAGAAAACATCCAACTCCACCTAACCATCCTATTGCACCTAAGGATAAAAAGAAAAAGGCAACAACTAATAATCACTGCTGAAGTTCACATGCCACAGGTACAGGCTTACTAAAAGACTGAGATCTAATCAAAGGACTGAAGAACACTTCCCCTCCCCTCACAACTTAACACTAAATCCATAAAGGGTTGCCTACTAGAGTTTCTTTTACTATGTGCATTATGTCCACCTTTCAATTTTAAAAAATGTAAATTACATTAAAAGACAAACCACAGTTGGCAGAGACTGGCTGAACAAGCATCAGAACCAGAGTCAGATGTGGTAGATATGGATTTAGCAGACCAGAATTTTTTTCAACTATGATTAATATGGCTTTAATGGAACAAGTAGACAGCATGTAGGAATAAATGACCACTGTAAGCAGAGAAATAGAAATTCTAAAAAAGAATCAAAAATAAATGATACAGATTTTTTAAAATATCAGAAATGAGTCCTTCGATGTGCTCATCAGCAGAGTGGGCATGGCTGAAGAAGGCATCTCTAAGCTAAGGAAATGACAATATAAACTTTCCAACCTGAAAAGCAAAGAGAAAAAAGGACCAAAAAGTAGAAACCAGAATAGAATATCAAAGAACTGTGGAACAATTGCAAAAGGTGAAAATATGTGCAATGGGAATTCAGAAGGGAAAAGGGGAGAACAGAAAGATGTGTCTTCACAGTGAGGAAAGGGCAAAAAAGAGATGAACTCACTCCCTCCACCCCTCTATATGGGAAGCAACCCCATCCAAAAGGGCCCATTCACCAGGGCTCTTATGCCATACAAAGGTAGTTGAGGGATGCTGTGCTGATATATGCTGTGGAGGCTTCAGGCAACCTGGCACCGAGGTCCTGTTGTTGCCCAAAGCTCCTGTCTTGACGCAGTTCTGAAACTCAAGGTCTGGAGTGGAGGAGCAGTCAGCACCGATCGCCTCTGATGTGCTTCTTCCCTTGTCTTGATGAACAGCATCTGGCTTTCACCTCTCCACACTAACCTAAATCTGCTTGGCCATACCCTGGGTGTTGTCTCCCAAATACCCTTTTCCCTTTTCTACAATATGGCCAGGCTGAGAATTTTCCAACTCTTTAAATTCTAATTTCCTATTCATTATAAATTAATCTGTTCCTCTCTTCTCACATTTTACTACCAGCAGTCAGGGAAGCCATGCCACACCCTCAATGTGTGCTTAAAGATTTTTTTCTGCCAAATAGCGTATTTAATTCCTTAGAAGCCCTTCCTTCCACAAAACACTAGGACACAAACACAATTTAGCCAAGTTCTTTGCCACTTTATAACAAGGGTGACCTTTCCTCTAGTTCCCAGTACCACGTTCCCCATTTCCACCTGCGACCTCATCAGAATGTCCTTTACTGTTCATATTTCTTTAGATATTCTCTAAAGACAATGATACATTCTCTACAGCTCTCTTCTGAATCCTTAACAGAATGACCTTTAACACTCTATTCACAGGAATTTTTGATTTTGCTAGCATTCACCCCCAAATCTTTCTAGCCTCTGCCTGTTAATGAGTTAAGTGAATAAACAAATGAAGATAAAAGAATTTTTATTTTTCTAACTCTTAATTGATCTAATAAATAACAACTTGTTCAAAATAAGAATAGCAACAATGTATTGGACTAGATATACCAATAATCAGGTTAAATATCAATACATTAAATACATCAATTGAAACACAGAGATTGTCAACCTAGATCAAAAACAAGACCCAACTCTGTGCTTCTATAAAAAAGTCACACAACATATATATCTATGTGGAAAGGGTGGGAAAATATATATCATGATAATAGTAGTCAAAAGAAAAAGCAAGAGTAGTAATACTAGTTTTAGACAAAGACAGGAGAAAATATAGTTACCAGGAATAAAAACAGATATTGCATATGATAAAACCTTCGATTCACCCAAAAGACATAACAACCCTTAATATGTGTGCACCTAACACCAGACTGTAAAACTATGTGAGTCAAGAACTGGTAGATAGGCCAGGAAAAATAAGTGAATCTACTATTGCAGTTGGAGACTTCAACACCTCTCCATCAGAAATGCACAAAGCCATCAGGAGAAAGGACATAGTGAACTCACATCAGCAACTGACAAATTGTCAATAAGCCACCAATAAATACAATGAATACCTATGACTTTTCAGCCAAAAACATAGATTAAACATTTTTCTCAAATTCAAATGGAATATTTACAAAGATAGACCACATTCTATGCCATAAAACACACCTTAACAAATTTAAGCAATGAAAATCATACAATGTATGCTCTTAGATCATAGTGTTATTAAACTAGAAATGAACAAAGATAACCAGAAAATTCCCAAATACTTAGAGATTGCACAGTATATCTCTATGTAATACATTGGTTAAACTCTCAATAGAAACTTTAAAAAATATTTGAGTTTAAGGAAAAAAATAACACTACTTACCAAAATCTGTGGGATGTAGTGAGATCAGTGTTAGAGGAAAATTTAAAACATAAAATGCAGATTTTAAAAGGAAAAAATGTAATTCCAATTACCTAAAATATACAAGTGATCTGAACAGACACTTCTCAAAAGAAAAAATCAAAATGGTCAATAAATAAATGAAAATACTCAATATCGTTAGCCATCAGGGAGATGTAAATCAAAACTACAGTGAAGTACTAGCTCACCCTTGTTATAATAGCTATTATCAAAAAACAAACAAAAAACAATAAATGCTGGTGAGGATTTAAAGGAAAAGGGACAGTTACGTACTGGTGGAAACATAAATTAGTACAACCATTATGGAAAACATTATGGAAGTTCCTCAAAACCCTAAGATAGAACTACCATATTATCCAGGTATTTCACTCCCAAGTATATTTCCAAAGATAATAAAGTAACCATACAAAAGCCAAACTGACACAGTCATGTGTATCATGGCATTATACACAATACCTGATATGGAATCAGTCTAGGTGCTCATGGTTTATACACACAATCCAGTATTATTCAGCTGTAAAGAATGAAATATTGTCACTTGCAGCAAAATGGATGGGAGCTGGGAACTGGAGGACATCATGTCAAGTGAAACAAGCCAGACAAAGTCTCTCCCATATGTAGAAACTAAAAAAACAACCTGAAAACCAGAAAGTAGAAGAGTATTACTAGAGATTACAGGGATTGGGAAGAATGCTGAAAGGAGAGAGGGAGGAGGGAGAGGAGGTGAGGGTAGAAGAAGGTAGATGGACACGATCATTGAACTACATATGCATGTATGGAAGTATCAGTGAATCCCATCGATTTGTGTAACTAATATATGTTAATAGTCACTATAATAATTTAAAAATACCCACCATCTAAGATTCCACCTTAGGAAACATTATAAGGAGAAGAAATTCAATCCAAACTAAACAGAAGTAAATAAATAACCAAAAAATAGAGCAGAAATCAGTGAAACTGAAAACAGGAAATCAATAGAGAATTTTTTAATCAAAACCTGGTTCTTCTAAAAGATTAATTAAATTGATAAGTCTGTAGTTGAGCAAAGAAAACCAGTGAAAAACACAAATCACTGATACCGTAAATGGAAGAACTGATATTACTACAGATCCTGTTAAAAGGATAATAAATATTGTTAATATCTCTATGCCCACGAAGTTGATAACCTAAATTATATAGACTGCTTCCATAGACTACAAACTGCCAAAATTCGCTTTAGAAATGGACAATATGAATAGCACCATATTAAAGAAACCAAATCAATAATGTCCCAAAGGAAAGCAGCAGGTCCAAATGGGTTTAATGGTAAATTCTACCAAACTTTTAAGGAAGAAATTATACCAATTCTTTACCATCTCTTTAAGAAGACAGATGCAGAAGAAATATTTTCTGACTCACTCTATGAGGCCAGTATTATTCTAATACCAAAACCAGACAAAATATTATAACAAAACTATAGACCACTATCACAAGTAGAATTTAAAATTTAAATCATATTACTATTTAAAATAGAACCCCTTCAAATAAAATACTTATATATAAAAGTAAGATATGTGCAAGATCTATATTAGGAAAACAAAAAAGTCAAAGAAGGATGAAATAAATGGAGAAATATTTTATGTTTATGTAAGACTCAGTATTGTCAAAATGTCATTTCAGCCAATCTTGATCTATAAATTCAACATAATCCTAATTAAAAGTCTAGTACTATTTTGCACATACCTACAAACTGATTCTAAAGTTGAGAGAAAAAAAGATCTAGGATAACCAATTCCATATTGATCAAGAACAAAGTCAGATGACTTCCCTTTAAAAAATAACTCAACTATAAAAAGATGACATATGAAAAATCTTTGATGTAACAATGACTTTTCAGATACCATATCAAAAGTGTGATCCATAGATGAAATAATTGATAGGCTGAACTTCATTAAAATTAAAAACTTCTACTAGTATGCAAGACACTCACAAATGAATAAGAAGAGAGACGGTGTGACACAGTGGTAAAATTTTTTATCTCTAGCATGACAAAAAAGAGGAGACGGGAAAAAAATATTTGCAAAAAATACATACCTGATAAGGGGCTATTATCCAATACATACAAAGAACTCTTAAAACTCAACAATAGGAAAATAAATAATCTAATATAAAAATGACCCAAAAGCCTTAACAGTCAGCTCAGAAAAGAAGACCTACAGATGAAACCTAAGCAAAGATGCTACGCTTTCTATGTCATCAGGAAACTGCATATTAAAACAACAATAAGATACCACTGTACACATATTAGAATGGTCAAACTCCAGAGCACTAATGACATCAAATGCTGATGAGGATGTGGAATAATCATTAACTCATGGGACAGCAAAATGGTATAGCCACGTCAAAAAACAATTTGATAATTTCTTTTAAAATCAAGTAGATTCTTACCAGGTAGTGCAGCAATCATGCTCTCTGGTTTTCATACAAAGAAGCTGAAAATTTACATCTACACAAAAATTTGCATGCTGATGTTTGTAGTAGCTTTATTCATAACTTTCCAAACTTGAAAGCAGCCAAAATATTCTTCATTAGGTGAATAAACTGGTTCATTTATTCAACAGAATATTACTTTAAAAATGAACTACAAAGACATGAAAAAACTTAAATGCATATTGCCAAGTGAAGAAACTAGTTTTAAAGGCTACATACTATATTTTTCCAACTGTATGACATTCTAGAAAAGGCAAAATTATGTAAAAAGATCAGTAGTTGCCAGCAGTTAAGATGGTAAGAATGATTAAGCAGACATGGAGGATTTGGGGAGCATTAAAAGTATACCGTATGGTAATACAATGGTGAACATTTATCATCATATATTTAATCCCCATAGACTATATAACACCAAGAGTGATCCCTGACACACATTATGGACTGTGGATGATAGTGCTATGTAAATAATCAAGAATTATAACAAATGAATAACATTGATAGTGCAGGAGAGAAAGATTCAGGGGGTATATGGAACACTGCTTTTTGATTAATTTTTCAATGAATATAAAACTGTTCTAAATAACAAAGTTTGTCAGTTTTAATTGATTAATTTAAACAACCATTAATGAATATTGGTCACCGGGCAAAAGTTTGAGAAATATATTGACAAGATCTCAAATATCTCCCCAATTAATTTATCAATTGCAGAAGGAAAACTGGTAGTTGTGTGGGTAAGAACTTCAAGGAATTCCACTTTAATAAAATAACTACATTTGCTATTTGATAATAATGATAAATGATCAAGCAAAATTATTATCACCAGTAATAAAATAGCACCATCACAGAGCTCCTGATAGTATGCCACTTGAACACAGTATTACTGTGGTGGTATTCTTGCCTAAAATCTAATCATGAGAAAACATCAAACAAACCCATCTTGGGACACATTCTACATAATAACCAGCCAGTAGTCACCAAGAATATACAACTAGATAGGACACTGGAACAGGAAAAGGACACTAAAGGGAAATACAATAAAAAATTTAAAAGTCTATAATTTAGTTATATATTTATATATCAATATTAAATTTCCTGGTTTTGTTGGGTGTAGTATGGTTATATAAATTGTTACTAGGAAAAAGAAAATATATCAACTGTACTATTTTTACAATGTTTCTATAAATTTAAGATTCTTTCAAAATAGAAAGTTTTTAAAATGTTTTTTCAGACCAGTTTATTGAAGACTATTGGCTGTACTGGGTAGGATTTCTTTAATTATTTTACCCACCATATTCTCAAATTTGAAAGCCAAGACTTAACATTTTCGAGACATTTTTATCAGCTTTCTCTCCTAGTCTATTTTGGGATATCCTTCTTTGCCTACTATAATTTAAGAACATGTTCTTTTCTATATATTATATCTCCTACATATTCTGTCTTAATTTTAGCTTTTGAAGCTTATTCTGCTATTCTTTTATACTCTCCTTCTCTAATTACCTGAATCATAAAAGTCTATTGCTAACTCAGTTAAAATTGAAGCTAGCATATCAGAATTAGCAATCCAGTTTTACTTGATAAAGTAAAATTGTGTTGATCTTTGCATGACATTTAATGGCTATGGAATGGGAAAATGAATAATGGTAGTAATGTTTAGTCTCATCTCTCCAAAAGTTGTTATGAGAATCAATTCTTTCTTTTCCCTTGGATTCCTTGACTTCCTACTCTAGATTTCTCGCTACTCTCGTGACTTTTCCTTTCTAATTTATTTCCAATGGTTCTATTCCCTTTAGTCTTCTTTTATAATTGTACATGTACTTTTCATAGGCCATTAAGTTCCTTTTTCTGACTTTAAGTAATTAACATACTGATTGGTAACTTTATACCCACATTCTCAAATCTTAGCCCCAAGCCCTACATTTATACATTCAACCATCTTGTGGATGTCCCTCATTTGATAGCATTATATGGATCTTAAGAAAAACAAATGCTAAATTGAATTCTTTATTGCTCTCAAAAATGTATGTCTCCAATATTTTGATTTTCTAACATAGGGGAATGAATAAATACGGAGAATACAGAATACAATGTAACTAATTTAATTAATGGTACAATTTCATGTTTACTAATGTGGAACATATCTTCACCATACTGTTAATTTTAAAAACAGGTTTAAAAAATATGTGTAATATGCTTTATGTACAGAACAAATAAGAGCATGTCTCTCTCTAGACTAATTACCTTTAATGCTCTCCATAATATACAAAATAAATCCTGGGAAAAAAAATGTTTGAAGTCTCTTATAATTAAAATTGTCAGTCTGGACTCCACATCCATCTCAAACACAAACACACACACACATAACACACATACACACACAATTTCAGTATTAAAATAATCCTTAAACACAGCCTGGTATTTTACACTTTTGCCTATTTTCCTATAACATCTACCCCTCAAAATAGCTTCTGCTTTTGGTCCCTCTGAAGCCTTCCTCAGACTCTTCTCCTCTGGGAAAGTTTCTTTGACTCCACTTTGTCCCAATAGAATTGATTACTCTTTTTTGTATTATTTATGTGCCTTGTATAGCCACTAATGCATAATCTATGTAATAATTGTCTCTCTAAATACCAGTTTATCTCAAGAGTCTATGAGTTTCCTTGGAATGGAAAATTGGCCACCTTCTTTATCATGATTCAATCACCTTAATCACAGTATAAATATTTGTAGAACTGAAATTAGACAACAAATGAAAGCATCTAATACACCATGGATAGAATGACCTGAAGTGAAAGATGATATTGTTGCTAATTAAATTCACAGAAGAAGAGTGACATTCTATGTCAACATTGAACTCTTTGAACTTTCAACTCTTTGAAAGGAACTCCTTATCTTTAGCATGATTTGGGCATCTAAATCTTGAATCTAATGAAGTAGGTAAGATGCACTTAGGACAGGTTTCCATCTACTGAAACTCAGAATAAAAGGAGAGCTCCTTATTCTGGAACTGTATAAATCTCAGCAAAATCACTTAGGGGAAAGATATAAAGCAGAATCTGTACTGAAAACTTTATGTTAATTTTTTACTCTACATCTCACATGACTTGATCTTTCCCCCAGCCTTATCAACCTGTGAACCCAAATCAAACCATAATAATGGCAACAACTTTTAAGTTGTATATTAGCTTATAACCTCAATAGTATAAGACTTTACACATACATTTATTTCCATAATTCCTGGGGGCCAGCTCACATGTACTCCAGTCAAGGAAAGGAAAGTGTGGCACCTCATTATATATCTCATTATATGGAGAGATTTGTTTCTGTTCTCTGTCTTAGTTAGCTCTGCCTGTCTGTACTGCTAAATACATGACACCCAAAACTCAAGAGAGAATAGGTTTATTTGTCTCATGGTTTCAGAGGTTTAGTCCATGGTTGTCTAGATCCAAAGCAGAAACATTGTAACACAAAGATATGATGAAGCAAAGCTGCTCATTTCATATCATCTAAAAAGCAGAACACAGAAAAGCACCAATGAGAGATATCCTGAAAAACCACACCTCCAATGACCCACCTCCTCCAACTGTGCCCCACCTCCTAATTGTACATTGAGCTGTGAACAGCAGTGGATTTCTGATGGGTATGGCACTCCCATGATCCAATCATCTCTCCGGGAGTATCTTAATCCAGTCAAGCTGACAACATGATTAACTAGCAGTTTCAGATGTCAGCTTCTACAAAAGAGAGAGTAACATCACAAATACCATTAAAGGTCCTTTGTATTATCCATTCCCATATGCATGGATTTATTTCATATATACAGTGTATGTACAAATAAGCTTATACAAACTGAATGCTTATTGGAATTTTCAGTATATAATAGGGAGATTACATTCAGAAATCATCATGCAAGGATTTCCCTGCTTGGACCATTTCAGCAAATTAATGAACATTCTGTTCTGTTGGACTTTTCTGATCAGCATTCATCATTTCATCTCCCATAATGACTTATCTGTCCAAATAACTTTTCCTTGGCCTTCAATTAATTATTAATTTTTGAAGGTCCACTCTCTTGCCTGGCAGATGTTTGATTTCTTTGCCATTGATCAGGGAAACCCTTAACATCTTTCTCATATTTTTAAAATATGTTTCAAACTTGCAATGACGATTGCTGCTTTGACTGACTCCTATTATTGTCTATGGGGTTAAGCTTATTGAGTTAGAATGGCAAGTTGACACTTGCCATTATTTAAATTTTCATTTGCTCTTTTGTTGTTGTAATAATATTTTGGAATCCAGCTAGGCTACATGCGTGCATAATGTGAACCTGCAGTTCACAGGCTCTTCACATCAGTCTCCAGCCTCTAGATTCCTCACCAAGAAACTGAAGATCACCCCCAACTACTAGAGCCAAAGGAACTCTCTCTGTGTCTCTGTTGATATGGTCTGGACCTCTCTTAGGAATCCCATAACATTCTTTTCCTAGGTTTATAATGTTTTAAGTATTATTACTCAAAAGATTGCCCTTGAGCTGCCTTTATCAACTGATTTCTGTGAAAGGTGTTGCTTTCCTCAAATAAATGATGTTAAGTCCTGACCAAGGTAGTAAGTTGCTAAATCTATGCCTCTCTCCATGATACAAAAAACTGCATTATCTCTTCAGGGATGCAATCCCAAATCTTTTGATGGGAAGAGTCCTTTCCTGAATCAGAAAGAGCTGAAATGAATCCCATTTGGGCCAGATGTTGAGATTTCCTGTGTCTGCCTTTGATCATTCCCAGGTCTGTTACAACTGCTCAGAAGTACATTAAGAAGGAAAGTGCATTACAGGGTTCTATTCAGTCTCTTCCTCCCTGGTTAAATGGAGTATATGAAAGTGATAAACAGGGTCTCCTCTATACTCATCATGAATATTTTTTCATACAATGTATCTAACTCCCTAACCCTCTCTCCTCTCCAACAAAGCTATATATGCCTTGGGATTTCTCACCTTCCTTCAAAGGGCACACATATTCTCCTCAGGTCTTTGTAAAATTTAGAATTTTATTAGGAGGCTCTTGCTATATGGTTTCCTCTTCAGTGAATTGGTGCAGTATGTTTCTTCATGCTCACATGATTTCCTTCCTTAAAAACAACTCACACAAGAATAAAAATCTGCCAGCTGTCTGTGCTTTCTAAAATTATCTATTTATATTTTAATTTATAAATATGGTGCCACTACTTAATGCCTCTGGGCACATTTGCAAAATTAAAAAACATAATTACAAAAATAAGACAAATATCATGAAAACTGTGATCATTATTAAAAGGGGGAGCACAAAGAGTATCATTTTTGCCTGCATTAATCTTCCAGCAACATCCAAAGACACAGGTGATTATCACACTGTGCCCCAAAAAGAATGTGTATGTTCCCTAAAATCAATACTATGAACAAGCTTAAGGATACCACCACTTGTCCTAGGAGAGAAAGGGCAATGACCTTGTAAACCAAACAAGTACGGTGCTTGAATCTTACAACCAGTTTCCAAATTCTTTTGTATTCTTCCACCTTTCATTCTGCCTCAAAATCTCAATAATATAAATACTACTTATAAATGACATATAGTGAGTGGGCAATAAATGTTTTCATTCAACATATAGAACAGGCATACCATTTTACTTCCCAACACTATAAACTTTCCTTACTCTATTCATCATATTTACCATCTCAGTTTCTCTGTCTCTCCTCTCTCTCTCTCTTCCTCCCTTCCAGTGTATAGATGTGAGTTTCTCTTATTATCCTACTTGTGTATGCTTGAATAATCTATGAAGTATTAAAAATGAGTCAGTGTTTCTGAGGTTTTCTGATTCAAATTTACAAATTAAAAGCTTCAAGATGTGCATTTTAAAAGCACAACTTCAGCATAAAAATTAAGATCCCTATGGACTACATCTAATAAGTTCCAAGAAAACACTTAGTAAGTCCAGTTGACCTAGGATAAATATTTGTTATCTCCAAGAAAATATACATTGTATAGGAGAAAAGGGCACATTTATATGCATTTTGTAATAAGCTTGAGTCAGGAAAATTAAATATAACAATATTATAGTCTCCCATATAACCAAAAAAAGAAGGAATAGAGGGAGCAGAAAAAATGAAATTTCTGCTCTTGAAAGATTTACAATCCTACTAGAGAAAGAAAATATAATTCTTATTACAGATTATTAAACAGGTGTATTTAACCATGGAGTGAAGGTTGCACTAAGATATCTTCCCTGAGAAAACTTTGAGACCACATAATTCATGAAAATTTTGATAACAAAAAGGACCCCTGAAGAACAGTAATAGGCTAGCACCATCTTAGGACAACTTAGGTCCCAAGGTTGGGACCATGAGTATGGGCATCATAGTGAAGTTAGCTCCTGAGCAGAAAAACCCTAGCAAACATACTTGGGGCATTTTTCTATCCAGGAAGCCTAAAGCTAAGAGGAAGATGAAGAAGGAAGACCTATAGAGAATGGAGTTCACTTTAATTTTCCCTGCTGCTTACAGCTTCTCTTTTGAATGTCCTTGCTCATAAATCTGTACTGCTAATCATGTGTGTTGTGACCAAGGGACCAGATAGCCTCAACACCCCCTGACACTTGACTACCAACTCTGGTCCAAATAGAAAGTACAGCAAGTTCAGCCAGACTTGCTTGCTCATTGGAGTCATGAGCAAAGCCATGTTCTTGTAACTGGACTGGCTGAGGCCATCGTATTTCACTCCAGTGGGTAAGAGTAGCACACTTTACGCCAACACTTTAACAACTCATGCATAAGCCTTGTGGTCAATATCTTAATGTCCCTTCACCATCTGGTGCCACCCATCATCAGCCAGAGAGTTCTTCACAAAGCATTTAGTTGAAGAAGTGAGGCTATAGACAGAAATACAGTTTATATATGATAACTATCAATACCTTCCCCTACCTCAGAGTTATAATAGCTCCAAGGAAAGAAGCAAATGTCACAATCTAGGATCACAGTTTGATTTTCTGATGGAGGAATATATTTTATCTAGAGGAATATATTTCAAAACGTTTAATGGAACTCTGTGCTTAAGGAATCTCATATTTATAGTCCATCTGCACCTCCTTCCATTTACCAAAATATTCCACAAATATTTATTCACCTACTCTAAACACTGCCCAATCACTGCTCTAAACATTTGAGGTTAGAAGTAGCAATGAGCAAAATTTCAAAGTTCCCTGCCCTTATATAGCTTGCAAATATTCACTCAGTAATCATGTAGCAAATGCCTACACTGTGCAAGTCTCTGGTGAACTCATAATGAGTGAGATGTGATCCCTGGCCCTACAAAATTGTACCATGTTGAGGATGTCATTAAAAGGTGCCAATAACTACTCTACAAGGCAGCATAAAGGGCTCACTGGGAGAAGACCTGAGCAAAGTGTAGTGGCAGGGTGGAAAGCAAGAATATCTAAGTATAATAAGGGTTAAAGAAAGTATAGTATTCTCGTGGTATGCTCACAAACCTACACTATCTGCATTAGTTATACACTGCTATATGGTATTTAATAGCAAGAAAAACTTTAATAACAATGAGAAAATCAATACACTTTTATTTATTTATTTATTTTGGTACCGGGGATGGAACTCAGGTCCTTGCACTTGTGCAGCAGGCTCAATACACTTTTGAAGCAGTCTAAATAAGCCAGTTTGTGTGTAAGATTTTCGAGGTAGCAATGTGTATTTCATTTTCTTAACTATCAGTGTTAACACCTGGGCAGAATAATAATCGGCAAACTAACACTTATCGAGCACTTTGCAAGCATCAGGCACTGCTCAATATTCATTACATGTAACAGAGTATTTAATCCTCCTGACAGTCTCATGAGGTTGGCGTCTATTACTGTTTGCCTTATAGTATGAGGAAACTGAGGCACAGAGAGGTTAAATAACTTGTTCAAAATCACACAGTCAGCAAAAGACGGGGTGGGGATTCAAACAAAGACAATCTAGTTTCAAATCAACTTTTAGCCCCTGTGATGCATTGCCTTTCTTGTTAATCTGATAAAAATACCTTATTCAAAGTTAACAGTCAGTGATACTGCCTTCACCTTCCAAGGAAACGCAAATGTACAGTTTCAATTAGTAGTTCAACCTGCAGAAAAAACTGTGTAATTTTGTGGCACATTGTTATTAAGGCAAACATTTTGAGCATGGTATTTTCTGGTGCTTCTCAAATTAGTACTTATTTATATATAGCTGTATTGTACCTTGAAAAATTAGACACAGGATGGTTATGCTTGAATGAAAGTTATGAGAGAGACAGGCAGGTCTGCCCACAACCTACGGAGGTCCCAAGTCTCATGGAACACGCCGAATCAACCCTCTGCAGACAGGCAGGTCTGTGCACGCCCTACCGAGGTCCTGAGTAGGGCAGAACATGCCAAATTGGCCCACTCCCCTGCAATAATCCACTGGACACCCCCCCCGAGTGCTCCTCTGTACAGCCACCTGGTTCCACACTACAAAGATGCAGAGGACAACAGACCACTAGACCATGGTACTGAGTCCCGCTGCTGCCAGGCCAGAGGTAGGAGCTTCTGAGCCACCATCCCACTGCTCCTGGTCCAGAGGAAGGGGCTTCCCGGCCACCATTGCTCCCACTGCTCCCAGCCCACATGAAAGGGCTTTTGGGGCACCATCCCTACCACTGCTCCTGGCCCCTGTCCCACCTCTCCCAGCTCAGAGGAGGTAATCTGTGCAGGCATTAACAGCCCGCCACCCCAGTCAAAATGAGAAAACACATAAATAAGTCTCAAAACCAGACTTCCAG
>NW_004624730.1:51003214-51013734 GCF_000247695.1 Heterocephalus glaber | reverse complement strand
AAGAACCAAGATGCATTATGTAAAGGTACAATTCCCAATGAGAAATGTAACTGTGTTGTATACCTACATTGTACCAATAAAAGAATTTAATAAAAAAAATTAAGTTATGAGAAAAGGAAAGGTTGAATCCTGTAATACTTACTGCAGGGCAGGCCTAGTGGAGTTTCACCATGGGAGATCTTTGGTGGCCAGAGTATAAGCAGAACACATTTTAAAGAAAGAAAAGTAGTGCCAGATCATAAACCATGGATTTTTCAAAGGGGTCCAGAAATGTGCTGAGAGAAAGTCTGAGCACAGCAGAATTTTTTCTGATGCCCACTCTGAATATATATCACTCATAAAAATCAGCAAATGCCTATAGCCTTCTGCTATTTTGGAAGAATGAGCCATTCCTCCTCCAGGAAGCTGTTAACACTTGAAGAACTGATGCTGTATTGTGTCTTAGTGGAATTTTCTACAGAGTCATCGTACAAGAGTCATTGTTATCGGTGGTGCTGGTGGTGGTGCTGGTGGTAGTGATGATGTAGTTCTTACCATGTATTAAATTCAGAATGCTACATATAAAATTATTTTAAAGATTGATTCTTCCTGGGTTATAAGTGTTCTGTGTAACATTTATTCCTCCCCACTCCTTCTTTCTTCACCAGAGAAGCAAAGCTTGCCTGAGTTGAGAATACCCAACCTTCACTCTCTCCACATTCATCCTCAGGTTGACAATAATAATATCAATAACAATGTTATCAATATGAAATTTAGAGATAATTCCATAAATTTAAAATTGTTTCACATACATTCTTAGTTATAATCATACACTTTTAGAATAAAAGAAATTACTGTTTTTGTGTTTATTCCAGGAATGGGCCATAGAATGTCAGGATGAACACTTGAATTTGTAACTTGTCCAAGGTCAATCACTGCCTGTAAGAATAGAATTCAGGGCTCCATTGTCCGGGTTCAGCCCTCACATACGACTGTGCAAATGATGCTTCCTCCATTCTTTTTCTTCTTCACTATTTGTGCTTGGATTATTTCTACCTCCGGAATATTTTTCTAAAATATACATACTCTTCCAGTATCTGGTAATTTTCTTCTGGCTTGTCTTTTTTGTTACATTTGAGAGTGAAAATTTATGCTGCTCACAACTGATCAGAACAATGCTCTTGATAATGTGATCCCACCCAACTCAAAGAATATTATGAAGTAAAACTCAATTTCCAAAAAATTAAAAGCCTGTTCCATCAGATTTTACTGTGCTTATGACTCACCTTGGAGTCTCCATGAACATCTTTGAAGGCTTCCCAACCCTTCCCAATCTCCTGAGAAGCAAGCAAGGGTGTTTGCTTTGCCCAAGTAATTGGCAAGTACTATGGGCGCATGCAGCAGGGTCCAGAGATGCTGAGCTCCTGCAATGCTCGGGATAGCCGCACACAACACAGAATGCAGCCACACAAAATCAGTGAGCCTGGTCACTGTTGAGAAGCACTGAAAAGAAAACCTGCATCTGCAGCTAGGAAATTCAGAAGTATTAGGTCAGTTCACTATTTTTGTTTGGTTTTGTTCCATTAGCAAAACACTGCATAACAGTTAAATGTGTAACAGTTCCATAAATTCTGGGTTACAGGATTGTCTGTGGGCTACCATGGCAACCTCATCACAGTGGAGCCCACCTATACTTTGGAGCTCCTAGAAAATGGATTCCAAGTTTCAAAGAACTGTCTTCCCACACTGCCCCTACCTATGCCCACCAATCGCACTTTTCCTCACTCCTTTTCTCTGTCTCTGGGTCTCAGGCTTTTGAGAAATAAGCAACTGTGCTTATGATCGTGACTGGATCGTGTAATATGCTAAATAATTTAGATATTTTATCAGACTGTAAAATCCCTGCGTATTCTGAGACTTTTTTCCTATCCATGCAGAGATCAGGAGACAGACTGGCAAGCAGTGACAGTATGCTTTGATTTCCCTATTTCTAGAAAGTAACAAGACAGTTAGTTCTGGCTACTTTCACTGTAAGCTGTTCCTCTGCTCTGAATGGGTTTATTTTCTGCTCTGAGTACTCTTATTTCCAACTGCTTTACATTTCATACTGGCTCCAGAAACTGCTGGTATGAACTACTAGAAGCAAAATTAAATTCAAGATTATCTATTTTTGTACAGCCAGACTCTCCTCCAGCTTTTGTCCCTTTTAAGGATGGCCTAAGATGACAGTCTTCATTTTATCCTAATTATTCCCCTTCCTTTGATACTTCAAGAAGTTGAATAAAACTGAGCAACGATGTTCACGAGTAGAGAAACATGTGTACTGGGTTTTCATTCAGACCAAAATGTGAGGGCTCTTCTGTGCTGGTGGAGAATGTACCAAAAACGAGGGTCCAGTTCTGGATGTGGGAGAGTATCCTGGGATCAGTGTCCCCTGGAACAGGAGATGGGGAGCAGCAGGAATACTCAGTGGGAGAACGCTCCAGAAGGAGCCTCTCCAGAACGTGCGCTAAAGAAGCTTCTGTGAGACTTTCCAGGCACATCAATGCTCTTCAGAGAGTCAAGTGAATACATTATTTAATTTGATGTTGGCCAGTCAGTGTCCCCTGTAGAGGTACACAGTTGGCTTCAAGCCATGCCCATTATTGTTTTATTATTTATAGGTTCCTTGAACTTCCCATATCAGTTTATTCATCTGGAAAAAGAAAGAGTCAGCTTTAGGTTTTCCTTTTCTCATAAGATTAATAAGACACGCACCTGTGGAAACTACCCCTGGTCTGAGACAGATCACACAAGGACTGGAATGTACCACATGTGAGGTCTTGAATGCCTTCTCCTCACCTGCTTTTGTTTTCTGACCTTGTCCTTAGAAAAGGTGCGATTACCTTGAAGTTCTGTTTTCCTACTGTCACTGCCATAATTTAGGTATGTCTGATACCTCTCAAAGAACTCCTGCAGTGTCTTCCTTAAATGCTCTAATTCAGCAAGATGGTACTGTTGAGGTTTCCCACTCCTCCCCCTACTTCTAACTTCTGTACCTGAATTCAAGCTGTGCTCTAAACCTGAGCTACATTCTCCCTTTGCTTGGCTAAATCTTATTCATCATTTTAAGCCCCTTTCCTGAAAACCACCAGGCCTCACAGCTACATTAGTGCATATATTGATTATTTCACTTTATTCATTGTAATATAATTATCTCTGTGCATGTTTTCTTCCCCATTAGACCTCAATAATAGGAAATGGCTTATTCATCTTAGATTCTAATCTTTGAAGAATTAATGAATTTATGTTGTATCCAAATATGAATCTAGTAAAAATAATGTATTCAAATACCTTATTATACCCATATGACTCCATCGAGACCCTAGTCCTGCAGACCATCTCTTGATTCTGGACACCAAATGGAATCCAAATATCAAGGGAACTGCTTACAAACCTATCCCTTAAAAGCAGAGGCACTGCTGGAATGATCCTAGTGTGGTCAAAGGCTGTCACTGTCTTGATTAAATGCAAACCTGACAGGTCCTGCCTGGGTAGGACCTTCTTCCCATCGTGGAATCTGGACTATCAGTGGCTGAGATTTCAAAACCAGAAGTTCCCATAGCACTCCACCCTATTAAAATGTTTTCAGTTATTTCTCACATCAAACAAAGTCCAAATTCCTCAGTCTGGAATCTAAGGTCTATCATATTCTGTCCTCAACATTTTCCTTGCCTCTCTCTCTCTCTCTCTCTCTGTCTCTCTCTCTCTCTTCCTCTACACAAACCTTCTGCCTCCCCTCAGATCCTGCATTAATGATTTTTTTATCTTCAATGTTTTCACATGTGCTACATTCCTGATCAAAAATAAATGCCCAATTTACTTTATCACCACTTAACAAAAATGCTAGCCATTCTACAATTCTCAGAACTGAGTAATGAAAAGCACTCATTTCCCTCTTTAAAAATCCTATAACACTATGATCCATACAGTTTAATTCACATTACATAATCACTGTTTGCATAGCTATTTATGGCTAGGCAATGTCTTATATTTTGATTATTCTTTTCAGATGTAGATATCACACCCATAGCCAAATGAGAAGCTTATAAAGCTCAGACTTGTGTTCTTTTCATAGTGCCATGATTCCAGCCCTTCCTATTATAATAAAATAATAAACATTTACTAATAGTTGGGCTCCACACAGAAAAAAATAAAATCTTCTTACATAATCTGAAATGACTACTATTCATTCAGGTGTCTTCAACCAGACATTTTATATACATTTTTATAGAGATAACAGCACCTTTTTTTTTAACATGGCCAGGAGAGGAAAAGTTGACTGTGTCCAATTAATAAACTACCTGAAAAGAACACATATCTGCTGGTAAGACAAGCAGAGCTGGGGACAGGGGAGAAGGACCTGCATCAGAAGGCAATCTTCGTGCCACACTGTAATATAATTCTAACTGGCAATATAGTTTTAGGCTATTGAAACCAACAGTCAATAGTTCAGCGAGAAATTAACATCAGGAAAATCCAACAAAAGATAATGGAGTCAAAAATGCACAAAAGAACAATGGCGACATGGAATAGCAGTACAGAACTGTGGTAAGAGGCAAAAATGTGGTGCCAGATATATCTACTTTTTGGAAAATTACCCTCTACATCTCAGTTTCCTCATTCTGTAGCTTGGTTGTAAGAATTAAATAAAACCGAAAAGCACTTGCTACATCCATAATCAGTACTCAGTACATAGTGGTTGAGGTTACAAATCATAGTAGAAATTGTATTGTGGTTGTTGCGTGTTGTGATTATCAATTGCAAATCTAGAATCAAGGAATATTGGAAATATCAGACAAGTAGGCAGGCATTGAACTTTAAGAGAATCTCTGATCTATTGCTGGAAAGTCTTGGAGGAGGGACTATAGCTAGAAACCCAGTAATAACCAGCGTCTAGAACTACAATCAAAGGAGGAAGCTATTAATTAAATTAGGGGTGCAAAAGTAGGCGTTTAGTCTCAGTGATAATTCCCAGATATTAGAATTAAGCACGGAGCATGAACTGTTACAAAGATCTAAAGGTGAAACTATAACTTCTTTAGTGCCTGTCAAGTAGTGAAATGTGGAAATCCAGAGCGCAGCAGAGCTGGAGCCTCTGAAAAACATCACATGACTTGGAGTAAAGGAGTAGAGGGAAGGAGGCAAGATAACCATGGCAAAGCTCAATGCAAAGCAGTGATACACTATTCAGTACCTAAATAGATATCATTTTGACTTTTTAAAAAAGTCATTGAGCACCTGCTATTTACCAGGTACTATAATAGTAGGCCCCCTGGCTCACAGTCAAGAGCAGCACTGTCCAGTGGAACTTCCAGTGAGGATGAAGATGTTTTGTGCCACTAAGCACAGTAACTACTAGCTGGTGGCTACTGAGTACTTGAAATGGACTTGTGTAACTGAAACACTGAATTTAAAACTTGAACTTTTTTCATGTAAATCAGAAATAGCCACATAAGACTAGTGGCACCCATATTAGACAACACTGGTTTAGAGAAGGCAGGCAGTAAACAAGTAAGCCAGTAAGTAATTATGAACCGTGAAGCTTAGGCAAGGCAAGGAAAAAGGTTTTGGTTGAGGATTGGTAGGGCAGAAGAGCTTGATTGGCTGGTGATAGAAAATCTGCTGTGGAGAAAGGCAAGGTCAGCTTAGCATTGTAGGCCACCATGGGAGCTTAGATTTCATTTAGGTCATTTATGTTTACATTTTTTAAAAGATCATTGCAGTTGGTTGCTATGTGGATAATACTTGAACCAACAGAAAGATGCTTTCTCTATGTGTATGTATGTTTGCTTGACTTAATTTGCTACTTCACCTCTTTTTCTGATCAGAATAGCAACTCTCATATCAGTGTATATTTATATTCAAAAGGAATATAAGTTTTGCATCAATATTAATTCATCTAAAATTAATGAATATATAGACATACATATATACATATTCTGAGCTTTTTGAAGTACAGGAGAAAAAAATCTCCTATGTGTGCTAATAATACCATATGATTAAAGGAAATAGCTATATACAAAGACAACAAGATAATCTGTAGACTGGAGAGAGGTCAATTTCCAGTCGTAGAAGGAAGAAAAGGAAGAATTTAAACAAGTCAAAAAGACAACCGTGAAACTGACTAATGGAAAGAAAAAAAGTACTCATAGAGAAACATTAAAGTAACTGAGGTTAATTAATTAATCTAGGGAAAGAAGATTAATTGTTTTGTAAAGATAGTTAGAATGGCTATGCTGAGGCATTAGCACTAGAGAGGGAACTAAAGCCAGCAGATTAAACTGCGGAAGATGCTATTTATGTCTGTGAAACCAGAATCAGTGAGGAAAGGAGAGCAATGTCCTTCTGTGGAGGTCTTTAAAACAGGATAGATTCTCATCAGTCTCATCTGAAAGGTTTAAGTGTGAGCCTGCCTAAAGGCAAGGTGATGAACAGAATGACTTTCCAAGGTCCCAGCCAGTCAGCCCAGCGAGACACATGGCTGATTGGGCGCTAAGATTTTCTTTTGTTTACCCATATCTGATTGTTTTACACCACCATGTGGCCACACTGAGTAGAAATGTTAAAAATTTTGATTTGGAAACAGGCATTGAGAAATGTCAATTATACAATCGCACAGCCTGGTTAGAAATATTTAATTGGAAAAATCACCTGCCATGAGTATATTTATACTCATGATCCTTTCGTGATCTTAATTTGAAAATTAAAACTTATACACACCTTGTTAACAATAACATGTCTTGTTTCTTTTATTGTGCATTTGCCTTTCTATATGACCAGGATTTGATTCACAATAAGCTGGGTTCATGTCATAAAAACCTTTATATATATACATATATATATATATATGTATGTGTATATATATATATATTTAAAAGCCAGATTCTGACCCTTTTACATTTAGCAGAGATATTAAGTAAATAAATGTGTCTTCAGTGACAATTTTATGAAATGAATTCAAACATAATATCAAAACAATCGTAGGTTTGCTTGCAGTAAATACATGACTAAAAGCATCATGTTAAAAATAATTTTAGACACAAAACATAAGGTCAATGCATTTCCTAGTACCTTCTATCTTTAATTTATGTAATGTAGATTCATCAGCATCCATTAGCATTTATTACATTCTAACTTGCACTGGATTCTATATTGGACAAATTAAGTTGTCATTCCCTTATCATGCCACTTCAAGTACAAAATCATTCTGTTAAATATAGACAGTGAAATAGCCATTGGGCCAGGCTGCCTGGGATAGAATCATACAAAGCTATGTAACTCTAATAGCTTTAGGTTCTTTGTAGCATAGAATTTAATTTAAAGAAATAAACACAAAGTGGATTGCTATTTCAACAAATATCTATTGCATGACTACCATACTGGTGTTCTAGGCAATGGAGAAAGAGCACTGAATTAAAAAGACTAAAATCTCTGTCATCAGGGAGTGTACATTCCAGGGGAAAGCCAGACAGTAAATATGTTAGGCTTTGTGCGCCACAGCATCTGTCATAACTATTCAATTTTGCTACCATAGCACAAAAGTAGAAATATGTAGAAAATATGTAAACAATCATAGAAAATCTATAAACAGTACACGAATAAATGAGCATCCTTGCGGGCCATTGCAACTTTACTTACAAACACAATTGGCTGGCCCACAGACAGCTGCAGTAGAGGAAGTTAATAGTAAATACCACCAAAACAAACGTGTATTCTTTTGAATGGGGATAAGAACTATAGAAAAGGTAAAACAAGTACAGATATGGGTGGTGTCAGAGTGTGGTCAAGGAAGTCTTCGCTGAGAAAAATGCCATCTCAGGAAGTGAGCCAGAAGGTCATGGGGATTTCTAGGCGATGAGCTCTCCTGGACAGGGACTGCCAAATGCAAAATCCCAGAGGCAACAGTGTCCTTCTTTTGGAGGAGCAGCCAGCAGCATGGACAGTTTATCTGGACCAGAGTGAGTTAGGAAATGGCAGTAGGAAGTGAGGTCAGAGAAGTAATATGTAAGTACAGGACACAGGACTCAAATGCCATTTTAAATTTTGTTTTTATACCAAGAGAAATAAGACTGAAGTTTTAAGCAAAGGAGTAGGCTATCTGGCACACTAAGTTGACTGCTGTCACTCTGGGTGCTGTGCCAGAACAAACTGATGAAGAAGCAGAGTGTCTAGTTTACAGGCTGTTTGCAATAATCCAGGTAAGAGATTGTGAACCAGGCTCTAATGCTGGAGGTGGTGACAAGTAGCAAGATTCTGACATCTGTTAACAATAATGTGACCAAGATTTTTGTCTTAGATCAAATGAGGAATGTGAGAAAATGGGGTCATCAAGGTTTTTTGCTTGAACTAATACCCAGCAATGCCACTACTGAAGAAATGAAAGCAGTATGGCAAAGAGAAGTCTCCACTTCCATGCTTACTGTAATATTTATTTACAATAGCCAAGATCTGGAATCAGCCCATGATACCACCAGTGAATAAGTAGATAATGTCATAATATACACACCAAAATACTATTAGGTCATTAAAAAAAGATGAAATCACAGCATTTGCAACAACATGGGTGAACGTGGAAGACATCATGTTAAGCGAAGTAAACTAGGCATATGAACATATGTTCTCAATCATTCGTGGAAGCTAGAAATGATTTCATAGAAGTAGTAAGAGGAGTTATTACCAAAGGCTGGAGAAGATAGAGAGAGGAGAGTTTGGGGATGAGAATGATCAATGAATATGAAGTTACAATTAGGTAGGAGAGTAAGTTCTGTGTTCTAATGCACAGTAATGTGATTATAATCAGTGATAATCTATTATAATTTTAAAATATCTAGAAAAGAAAATCTCAAATGTTTTACCACAAATATCTGAAAAATGTTTGGGATGATGGACCATTACGCAATATATACATGGACCGTTACACAATATATACATTTATAGAAATCAAAACATCACATTGTATTCTATAAGTACCTTAGTAACTCTCTTCACTGAGACAAAATGCCTGACATGCATAACTTAAAGGAGGAATGATTCATTTTGGCTCAGGTTTCAGAAGTTTCAGTCCATGCATGGTGGCAATCTCGAATGCAGAAATGACATGGTGGAAAGATCTGCCATGGAGGAAAGCTGCTCACATCATGGTGGCCAGGAACCAAAAAGAGAGAAGAAGAAATTGGGAAAGAGATACACCCTTCCAGGTCACACACACACACACACACACACACACGCACACACACACACAGACACACTCCACCCGACCAATTATGACCCAGCTCTTCTGACCAGACCCCACCTCCTAGCAGCGCATTTAGCTACATTCCTAATAATGTCCACGTGATCCAGTCACCTTCCATACACATGAGACTTGCAGAGCCAATAAATATGTACAGTTATGTGTTGCTTAAAAATAAAAGTGGGCCTCAAAATGGAGGTAAAACCGCCGCCCGGTCGCCCCCAGCCCGACTCCGGCCGTCGCCGCCGCCGCAGGGGGGAGGAGGGCCATGATCCAAAGGAACCAGAGCAGTTGAGGAAGCTGTTTATTGGTGATCTGAGCTTCGAAACTACAGATGATAGCTTAAGAGAACATTTTGAGAAATGGGGCACACTCACAGATTGTGTAGTAATGAGAGATCCCCAAACAAAACGCTCCAGGGGCTTTGATTTTGTGACTTACTCTTGTGTTGAAGAGGTGGATGCAGCAATGTGTGCTCGACCACACAAAGTTGATGGGAGTGTAGTGGAACCAAAGAGAGCTGTTTCTAGAGAGGATTCAGTAAAGCCTTGTGCCCATCTAACAGTGAAGAAAATCTTTGTTGGAGGTATTAAAGAAGATACAGAAGAATATAATTTGAGAGACTACTTTGAAAAGTATGGCAAGATTGAAACCATAGAAGTTATGGAAGATAGGCAGAGTGGGAAAAAGAGAGGATTTGCTTTTGTAACTTTTGATGATCACGACACAGTTGATAAAATTGTTGTTCAGAAATACCACACTATTAATGGGCATAATTGTGAAGTGAAAAAGGCCCTTTCTAAACAAGAGATGCAGTCTGCTGGATCACAAAGAGGTCGTGGAGGTGGATCTGGCAACTTTATGGGTCGTGGAGGAAACTTTGGAGGTGGTGGAGGGAATTTTGGCCATAGTGGAAACTTTGGTGGAAGAGGAGGCTATGGTGGTGGAGGTGGTGGCAGCAGAGGTAGTTATGGAGGAGGTGATGGTGGATATAATGGATTTGGAGGTGATGGTGGAAACTATGGCGGTGGTCCTGGTTACAGTAGTAGAGGAGGCTATGGTGGCGGTGGACCAGGATATGGAAATCAGGGTGGTGGATATGGTGGAGGAGGAGGATATGATGGTTACAATGAAGGAGGAAATTTTGGTGGTGGTAACTATGGTGGTGGTGGAAACTATAATGACTTTGGAAATTATAGTGGTCAACAGCAATCAAATTACGGACCCATGAAAGGGGGCAGTTTTGGTGGAAGAAGCTCTGGTAGTC
>NW_004624730.1:50982778-51002964 GCF_000247695.1 Heterocephalus glaber | reverse complement strand
AAACAGGAAACCCTTCTGGTTCAGGACTGTCATAGCCACAGTTTGCAAAAAGTGCAGCTATTGATTAATGCAATGTAGTGTCAATTAGATGTACATTCCTGAGGTCTTTCATCTGTTGTAGCTTTGTCTTTTTCTTTTTCTTTTCATTATATCAGGTATATTGCCCTGTAAATTGTGGTAGTGGTACCAGGAATAAAAAATTAAGGAATTTTTAACTTTTCAAAAAAAAAATAAGTAAATAAAAGTGGACAAAAACAAAAAAGGAAATGGACAGATGGAAAAACTACTCAAGGTTGGAAAAGAAGAAATAAGAAAACTCAGAGTCTAAGGTATGATTACATTAAGTCTAGGATCTACTTAGAAATCTTAGGTATCTAAGAATAGAGATGTCGAAAAGCTAGCTTCTAGAAGATTTTACAGATTCAGTAAAAGGTTAGACTCACACTATAAAGATATGAGTTGTCAACATACTTTTGGTATTAAAAATCATGAAACTTGCCAGTTACAGTGGCATATGCCTGTAATCCCAGCTGCTCTAGAAGCTGAGGCAGGAGGCTCTCAAGTTCAAGGCCAGCCTGGGCAACTTTGCAAAGTCCTGACTCATAATAAAATAAAATAGCAACGGTAATGAGCTCACCCAGGGGGTGAGTGTAAAAAGAAAGTGAGGTCCAAGCATCGCTCTCTGGAGTACCCCAAAGTTGGGAATGGAGGGAGATGAGGAGCTAGCACAAGAGACTGAAGTGAGCAACCAGGAAGATAGGAACAAAACCAGAAAGAGTGGAGTTGTGGAGCCAAGTGGGTAAGTATGAGCTAGATGAAGGAGGGAGTAGACAGTTGTATCACTTGCACCTGAAAGTGCACATAAAAGGAAGACCGTGAATTGGCATTTGGCAACCTGGAGACCACTAAGCACTGACAAGAACAGTTCCAGGGGAGCAGGTAGAATGACAGCCCTCCTGGAATGAGTTGCAGAGACAAGATGGAGAGAGACAGGGCGTACACACAGCTTCCTAATGGAGGTGATTGTTTTCTTTTATAATAACAAAGAAAAGAAGATAATAACTGAATGTGGGGAATGGAGGCAAAAAAGGCTTTCTATGTATTTTGTTTGGGAGAAACAACAATATTTGTGTGTGCTGGCAGAAAACCTCCAGGAGAAAAGGGGAAACTGAAAGAGAAAGAGAAGAAATGAGACAGAATTGCTAGAGCACTTTCCATGGGTAGGTGCAATTGGATGGAATCTAGTGCAACAGTAGATGGGCTGCGTTTACATTCTACTATACAAAGTTCTTAACATGCTCTTTAGCACTTAATAAAGGCTCAAAACTGACAGATATTAAACCACCAAATGCCAACTGAAGAGACTAGGATAATGGGATCTTTCAGTTGCCATGCAGCAACGACACTGAGTAGATTAAAGAAAGAAAGATGAATAGAATAGTGACAATGAGATGAAGATCATCAGAAGCAACACTGAATCACAGTGACTAGCACTTAGGATATTGATCTGATAGTGAATGGTACCTAACAGAGAGAAAAAAGGAAGAATTATTTCATGGGGTGAGTCTGCCATAACCATGATCACACATGGCACTTGACTCCTCAGAGATGCTTGCTGGGTTGATGACTTCATTATCTTGCCCTTTATAAATTTGGCATGATGAAAACCCATTGTCTGTTACCTCACAAATGTTGAATTCATAATATTATTTCTGTGTACTTTTCATATTCTTCCACTGACTTTTACTGATTCATAAAAGGCTGAGCAGTAAAGCAGTGATGGAGAACCTGAAAGGAAGGTGGGTGGTTAAAGCTTCGCTGCCTTTTCCCCTGGGAACCATATGGGTTGAAACAATGACAGTCTAACTTATGTTCCTAGTATGAGCCCAACTATATGCCAGGCTTTGAATGAAATACAGCACACTTACCTCTCAGCAAATATGAAAATTTAGGAAGCCACATTTTGTTATTGAATACTAGTATTTGTTCACTCTTATAATAATTGTACTTCACTGAGATATCATGGGTAATGAATTCAATGCATCATGTTGCTGCACTTAATTCAATATAAATTTGGAATTCTATTCTTCTGAAAAAAAGCCCCAGGCCTAATAAAATCAAACTTAAGAATATGGCAAACAATATGACAGCACTTCATTATAAAAAAAAATCAGTATAAATGTGAAAACTTTCAATTTTACAATGCTGAACTCAAAAACAAAACACCAAAAGCATTATAAACATAGAAAGCCTTACATATTCACTGTGGAGATACCCCTGTTTCTTTCTCACAGCTCTTTCAGTCCTAGGATGACTGCCACTGACGTTGTAGAAACTCTATCAATTTCCTTTTTACTTAACTCAAGTCATTGGGTCTTTAATCTAGAATTATCTTTTTTTCATGTTTCAAAATTGTAAAGTTTATTTCCTGAATTTTTTTCAATAATTTTAGTAAAAATATGTTATTCCTGAAGAGCAAATGATCAACTACACTATGCGAGAAGGCCAAAAGCAGGAAAGCAGGAAGTTGGCACTTAACTGTGGATTGGCCGTTATACAAATGGCCACTAGAAAATTTTATCTTAGAGTTAGACAATTACCCTAAATCCAGCCCACTACATGGATTTAGTAAATAAAGTGTTGTTGGAACACAGCCATGCTCATTTGTTGATATATTGTCTATAGTTGCTTCTGCAAGGCAAAGTTGAGTAGTTGTAAGACCACATGGTTTACAAAGCCTAAAATATTTGCCATCTGACAGTTTACAGAACATCTTTGCCAATCTCTAGTTGAACTAATAGGTGATAGCCTTGTCAAGCAATGTTTGTTGAGTATAATTTTGTGGCCATATATTACATAGCCAAATGCCAGGCAGAAGGAATCAGATTATGGATCAAGTCATCACCTAAGAGTATTCAGCTCCAATAAAAATAATATGTGCTGTAATTGAGAGTAAGATTTTTTACATTTCGCATCGACTGCTTAAAATCAGGATTTATCAAGTGAATTTCTAATGGGTAGCAGGCATCTACAAATTAAATAAACTTTCTTTTTAGGTTGTCATGGAAAGAAAATTTTTCCAAATCTCTATATCAAAATGCAAGCATTTGAAATGCATTTTTGCCCTTGTAAAGTCTATGGTTTTTATAACTTCTTTCTACTCCATATATAGTTTCAGAGGATCAAAACCTCCCAGCACTTTTTACCTTACCATTAAGGGTTTTGGAAAATATGAGAGAATTCTTAAAAGATTATCCTTAGATATTGTCATTTATCTGAAATGTCAGTGTGTAGCTTCTTTCCAATGCCACATGTGCATGGAGAAAAATATGGAGCTGAGTAATCCACCAAATGCTGGTTTGTTTCCATTGTGAATTTTTAAAGTCCTAATTTTTGTCTGTCCTAAGCAAAAATTGAAACATTTTAATTCCTTGAATAGAGTACTATAGTAAGTTTATAGTTGCTGTATCTCAGACAACCTATATTTAAGGAAAGAACATTCCTAATTCAATTTACACTGATGTCTAGAAACAAGACGTATCTGCAGGCAAAGATAAGAAAAACATGCAGGGGTACACAGTGATAGCTCTACTTAAATAAATAAAGTTTGGGTACTAGTGATTAGGTACACAGGATTATTATATGTTTAATTGGCTAACATGCCAATTTGGAATTACTTCTAGTCACATTTAATTGGATTTGGAATCTCTAGAGAAAAGAAATAAAGAGAGCTAGCAAAGAAATAGTCATAAAAGTAAACTGTTTTTATAAAGGGTGTGAAGCAATGAATTAATATCCATTGCATGATAGTTTTTTATATCCCCTCAGCATAAGACTAATGCAATGATTGTACACACTAGATACTAAAATGAATTCAATTATACACAAAGTTGGGGGGAGGGGATTGTTTGTCCAATTGAAGAATTTTTATTTTTAATTTTAAGAAGGTTAATTTAATCAGAGATGAGTAATCTGTTACTGTAATAAAGTCTGATATATTTAAATATCTGCCTAATAATTGGTGATATATGCTATACTAGGTTTGAAGACATTTAATCCATAAATATATTATTCTATAAATGCTTTGAAGCTTAATACAAAACAACCAAAACAAAGCGTGCCCTTACAGTCTTTAAACACTCTTACACTGTGCAATAGGGAAAGCGTCTAGAAGATAAATGGCTTATTCCTTCTCTCTTACAGTTTTAGTTTGGCTACAGAAAAAATCACACCTACTTTCTGTATTCTAAAATGTGCTTTAGGTTTTTCTTAATTTTAGACAAATGGAATTTATGCATTACAAAATCTTCTTCAGTATTTGTGCATTCTGCCTATTATGGCTTTCCTTCTGCCTTATAAATTTGTTTATTAAAAATGTGTTCTCATTCTTAGGAGTGCCATGATTGCTGACTACATGTTCTGGCTCGGTGGAGGAAGTGAACAGTGTGTAAGCAACCTCATCAAACTGTATTGGCAGGTAAAAATTGATGTCCCAACTAGGGAGGAGGAGCCCATCTCATTTTTAGAGCCAAAATGAAGGACTGGTCCTTAAAAGACTGTTAAAAAAGGTGGCTCTGGGAATATCAATCAAAAGGACACTTACCCAGTAGTAATGTATTTATAATGAAGTAGATCTTTCTGAGACTAATTTTAAGGGCAAAATTCAAGGTTGTTAACCCTTAGCCCATATTTCAGTTTTACAACACAACATAAATTTTAGATATCTCGGGAACTATTTTTCCAGGCGTGCTGTTATAATGACATGATTTTTTAAATATGGACATTTTATTTTCACAGATTCTTATTAATCAATGGCCTATGAAAGCATTTGTAGAAGTAATATCAATTACATAATGAAAGATAAAGCAAATATCAGATGCATTGTTGGGTAGCTTTTACTATTTAAAACACTTAACCAATAGCAAGTTTCCTTTTCATTTATTATTCAAAACAGTGGCAAGTAACTGTATTAAAGTTCAATTAGATGTCAAAAATAAAGGCATAATTTCTTAGAATTATAAAGAGAACTTACAGTTTGCTGATTCAGTCTCCTTCACAACATATGAATCTGTTTTTGCCCTATCTTTCCCAGACAAGTTGTCCACAACCTTCTCCTAAAATATATTTAAACTGAAGAGCTCACTTGCCTCACCCCCTCAGGAAAAAAAAAAATTCAGTGTAGTAAGTATCAAGGTTTTTCCTCACTTTAAGTGGCTTTTCACTCCCTAAGAGCTTCCATTCAGTGGTTCCCAGTGGAAAACCATGGACCAAATGGAAATTCATTTCCAAATGAAATTTTTCATATATTTCAAAATTTAGCTACACATACGTACCCTCTCTTACATATCTTCACTTCTCCAGACTACGTGAGGATTTTCTGCCTTGTGTTTCAGGATGGTTTTATGTGATTGAATATGAGCCATTTGAATCAACTAGAATAAAAGCTGCTAAACCACTAATGGGGAAGTAAGAAATAATGAGCAGCAGCCTTCTGATGCTTCCTGATTTTTCCCACACTTCCACTATTGTATCTCATCCTTTTAGTAAGCAATATTGTTTGCCATATAAAATTCCTGGTAATTTCTATGGTTCTATCTAAATATTTGAAGCTCAATTTACCTACTATAAAAGATATAGTCCTAGCATACTTGAAAGCTGTGGGTTTTTCCTTTCTTTTCTTTTTTTTTTTTTGGAAAATGGTTTACTTTCGGGGAGACAGTATTTTCTTTTCATAAAAACCATCGATTTTCTGGTAATTCTCCAACTTTCCTAAAAGAATCTGTAACATACAAACTGAAATAATTGCCTATGGGCATGTAACTAAATAATTGTAAAGATTTAATAGGTGTAAAAAATAAGCAAATAATATGGGCTGTACATATATGCAAAAAAGACTAAGTATTTTAGACATTTCTTGAGAGAGGCAAGAAAAGAGTTGAATCTTATGGATTAGGCAATATTCCACATGTCTGCCCTATAGTAGGTTCCCAATAGATGTTTGGCTCAAATTGTTAATTTAATATTGTTAGGTTAAGCAAACATAAATTGTGTACCTGCTGCACTTTCTACAGTGAACTAGAAAATAATAGATCTGATACTGGTATGCTGTAAGACAAATTAAGAGCTTGAAAGTTTTATAAATAAAAGTGTTTTCTGGTTTTTTCCACTTTCAAAGAACATTAATATCCCTATTGTATTTACTTCAAACTAAGAAAATAATCTCCACTTATGAATACATGCATGTTTATAATATAAAAAGGAATTAAAACGAGTATTTTACTACTTACATTAAAAAATAATAAGAAAAGCATACTTTGCATTATTCTTCTCATTTAATTAAAAGTAACCTATAGAGTAGAAAAGTGTTCCTGTCTGAAGCCAGTTATTATTCAGCATAAGCTCTAACATCAATCAGTAAGAGCACCTAGGCGAGGTAATTTCTTGCTTTGGCTAAAGGAGCTTCAACTGGAAAGTAAGGGATAAATGACATAAAGTATTTGAGAGATATATTCTTAAAGCCCACTTTCCTAGTAAAACTGCACCCAAAATTTTAGGTTCATCCAAACTAACATCACAAATTTTAAGGAAAAAAGAAGCAACGTAATTACAAATTACATCCTGCAGTTAAACTCCACATACTACAACCCTCTACTTAGGCCCAAACAAGCAAATCACACCATTCTCTCATCAGTGGCACTTTCTTCTGCTCCCCTGATCTTCATTCAAAAGTATATATCCCACCCCACCCCCAAACCTGGTTCTGTCCTAAATAAGGATTTTGGATATGCCATGGAGTACTCAGTCCATACATCTATAGAAACAGAGATGCCCTGCTACCCAGTGCACCCTGGAAGTTACACTGATCAATTTAAGAATATTCGCAAACATCACAGACTAGAGATTTTATCTGCACATATGATTGTAGACATCCACTAAGTCTTAACAGACGTGCACTATTTTCACCTACTTTGTAAGATAAGAAGTAACTATGTACAGACAGTCCCAAACTTAAAATGGTTTATTTATGATTTATTGACTTTACAACAGTGCAAAAATATACCTGCACAACCATTCTTTTTCACTTCCAGTGAAAAAGTAACTATTTTTGTTACTATTGAATGCTATACTTTTCTAGTACACCATTCAATAGTTAGAAGAGGTATTCAGTATTTTATTATGAAATATGCTTCACATTAGATGATTTTTCCAAACCTGCGCACATTTAATGTAAACTAGGCTAAGCTATCATGTTCAGTAAGTTAGATGTATTAAACACATTGTCAACTTACAAAGGTTTATTGGGACATAACCCCATTAAGTGTAGGATGACCTGTTAATGTCCTTTTCAAGTACATAAAATCCCTACCTCTCTGGTTGGTTAATCTCTCACAGATTCTTAAATACAAAAGAACATATCTTTGCTTTGGCAAACTCAAGAACACCTTTCAATTGTATTAGGAACACTTTTCATATCATAAATCTAGCAAGGGGGAAAAGCTATAAATCTCTATACTATATGACAGCTCACACTGGGATATATCACTCCAAATAAAAGTGTTTGCACATGTTATTCTATAATAGCATTGCCTCTACAGAGCTAGAGAGGGTTGAAAATAACTTGTGATGACTCTACTTGAATACAGTGCCTCTACAAACTGATACTCAATCTTCATTTATCAGCCGTCCTCCTAGAGAATACCTTGAGACCTCCTCACAAGTCTACACTAATTATCAAAATGCAAAGTACCTAGTTATGCTAAGAATTAGAATAAAAACAGCTACCTTTTGGTATTTATATATTGATCCTGAAATAATATTATTGCAAGAATTTGTCCAGTTAGGCCTATATCAAGACTATCTCAGTAATTTGTTCCAATTTTCAGATCAACAAAAGATAAACCTCATAAGATATAATCCATTTGCCAAGTGTCCATAGATTTTTGTTCCTGGAAAATCCCACTTCCCATTTCCCAAACCCTTAGGTCCAGGACCAAATTTAATAGCATCATGAAAACAAAAGCTCTTCCCTCCTTTTCCACTACCCTGTCCCATTCTCCCACATTCACTTTCAGCCATGTTTTTATCCACAAATTTTGTCACATATGTGGCTTTCTTTTCTGAAATTTGAGTAACAGAACTAATCCTAGTCTGCACTGCTCAACAAAGTAGAGAGAAAAAAATGCTAACAGCTAATTTTGTTTCAGAAGTCCACAAAATGAGTGCACAGAGAAACCCCATTAAACAGGGGCAAGCTGCCTAATCAGCTCATTCCCCACCTTAATTGTACTCTATTTTTTATGCAGTTTGCCACCTTCAAACCTTAAATCTGAAATCTCAGAGTCCTCTGAGAATCTGATTCAGTTTACAAGCATCTATTGGAACAACACTCATACACACACACACACACACACACACACACGCACACACACACATGCACGCAGACACACTATTTACCTCACTGCTTTGGAAACTGGTCTCCACGTCAGTACCAAAGCAGAATTTACAGAGAATTGCGGCTCTCCCACTATTGTAAGAAAATAGTTGTGATTTTTTTCTGGTATAAGAAATTGAATATTTGACATCATATCAATTTCAATATTTTATTTTAATGGCCTAAAATGTAAAGCTCTGATTCACAAAATCTGTTAGCCATAAAAGAGAGTCAGAACTCTGATGGGCCATAACATCTCATACGTGTAAACATCCATCAAAAATACCAACACTTTCTCATTGAATTCATATTACATCATTTTGTTTGTCCTCAAGTCAATGAAATCATCTTTGCTAGGCCTATAGCAAGGCTCTCTATGTTGGCAATTTGTTCCCATTTTCACAGTAACAAAAAAATAACTCTCATAAGATATAAGCTATTTGCTAAGTGTCTAGATTTTTGAACCTGGAAAATCTCAAGATTTTTTTGATCTCACCTCTAGGACTGGGAAATTCATGTTATTTTCCTCCTGCCATCTCCTTTAAAGTAGCTTGTCAGCCCAAAAATGCTCATGGTTCAGCATTTTCAATCCAAGAACTTGCCTCATTTATGACATTAGCCATTATAAAGTTAGCCCTTCAATGAACTTCTCACTATCCAATTGTTCTGAAAAGTTTTCTTTCTTCTTAAAACAATAATAAAAGAATTAACCAAACTAAATCATATGTAAACCTCTTTTCTGGATTCCTATGAAATTCTCTAAATAGGAAAGAAGTTCATGGTGTGCTCTTGCATCTGGACAAAGAGATCCTGAAAATTCACTGATTTGCGCTTTTGGCTCTGAGGAAGTTGAAGGCTTTCATAACAGGAGAAAGACCTCTTTGGGGATTGCTGGAAGAGCTGTTGACACTAACACTGGCCCATGTAGAGAGTCTGACGTGGAGCCTCTTTCTTCGGTGAAGCAGTAAGGGCTGAGGAAGTGCCAGCACAGGTCCTCCATCTGTGCAAAGAACAAGAATTCCCATCCAATTCAAGTTGTACTTGGCATTGAAATGTTCCCCATCTCAAAACTATGAATGGCCTTCATGGTTTCCAAAGGCAGCTCACCGGATAAAACCAAGAGCTAATTACAATGAGAGACAAAAGATTTTCCCCACCTATGTGCTCAAAGGAGATAATACACAGCCTATGAGTCCCTCAAGCCCTCCTAAGACCTCAGGGGTTCGCAGGCTATGAGTTAAGACCCCTACACTATTCCTTCTCTTTATATCATTCTTGCTGTCATAAGAACCCCTTTTCTCCTTGATATCAGACCTCATAAGAGACATTTGCTACTTCCAACACTCAAAGCAGAAAAAGAGAAAGAGAGAGAGAGAGAGAGAGAGAGAAGGAAGAAGCTCCAGAATGTTAATGTCATATAGAGCCTCCATAAACTACATGGTAGTCATTCAAGTTTGAAACCTTTCCAACTCAGTGTGTTCAGACTCCTTTTAAGTCAATGAATAATGTTCTTCTTTACTCTCAAACTGTATTTGCCATTCATTTACCAAGTATTTATTGAGTGCCTATGTGTAAGGCACCATGCTCTGTGTTGAGGTTATGGTATTGAACAAAATACGCATTGCTCTGTCTTCAAGGAGCATACATTATGTCCTTTCTTATCCACAATTTCACTTTTTTTAGTTTTAGTTACCCATGGTCAACAGTGGCCTCAAAATACCACTTGGAAAACTCTAGAAATAAACTATTCATAAGCTTTAAATTGTATTCCTTCTGAGTAGCACAAAGAAATATTCAGCCATTCCACTTCACTCTACATAAATGATCCTTTTTTCCAATGTATCTGGGCTGTATATGCAGCCTATCCATTAGTCACTTAGTAGCATTCTCAGTTTTCTTATAAACTCTCATAGCACTTCAGTCCTTGTGTTCAAGTGACATACATACTTAGCAATGGCCCCAAAGCATAGAAGTAGTGATTCTGGCAATTCTCAATGCCAGAGAAAAGTTGTAAGATGCTTCCTTTAAATGAAAAGATAAAAAGTACAACAAGATGTTTAGAGAGACAGAGAAGCTACAGTTATAAAACTTTTATGATATTCTTATAATTTTTATTTTATTATTGTTGTTATTCTCTTACTCTTCCTAATTAATAAATAAAGCTTTATTATAGCTATATACATAGAGAAAAAAAACTATTCTACATAGGGTTAGGTACTATCTGCAGTTTCAGGAATCCACTGAGGATCTTATGAGTAAGGAGTCTAATGTATTTTACCACAAAATATTTACCAGGGAGAACTACTAGACTGTAATGTAGTTAAATTATCCATTACTTTTTGTTCATCTTTCTTCCATGATACCATCAAAATGCATAACTCAAAAGTTATTTTTTAAACCAGTCCATCACATTAAATATTGATTTGATATGAAATTCAAACCAATAATGCCTGACATGAAAATATTTGGCCAGCATAGTTTTGTAGTTAAGAAACTCAGTGATTATGCAAAGAAATGTTAATTACTCTGATTTGCTCATTATGCATTGTATATATGTATCAAATTATCATATTGCACCTATACCCAATAAATATGTACAATTATTTGTTGATTAAAATTTACAGGCATCTATATATGCAAGGGATGATCTAAAAATAGTCATTGCTGGCTGCTTGGTAACAATGGGGAAGATAATGGCTGCCTGAGCAAGGTCTGGAAGCAGACGCTGGGGTAGAGGCGGGTCTCAGCCAGCCACTCATCCGAGAGAGCTTGAAAGAGGTGGCAGCCGAGGCGCGGAAGAGCCTCAGCGGAAACGGCTGAACTAACCAAGTCCGATCCTGACCTTAAAACTGAAGCAGAGTGAAGAAAACTAAAATCCAATTTATTGTATTTCAGTACTATGTCATAACAGTCAGATAATTTTCCACTTGTTCATCAAGATGGAAAATTCAGATTCTAATGATAAAGGAAGTGGTGATCAATCTGCAGCACGGCGCAGAAGTCAGATGGATCAATTGGATCGAGAAGAAGCTTTCTATCAATTTGTAAATAACTTGAGTGAAGAAGATTATAGGCTTATGAGAGATAACAATTTGCTAGGCACCCCAGGAGAAAGTACAGAGGAAGAGTTGCTGAGAAGACTACAACAAATTAAAGAGGGTCCACCACCACAAAAATCAGATGAAAATAGAGGTATATTTTTCTTTGGGAGGTGGTGATTCTTCAGAGGATGTGTCTAATGGTGACTCTATAATAAACTGGCTTAGTTCTGTCAGACAAACTGGAAATACGACAAGTGGGCAAAGAGGAAACCAATCTTGGAGAGCTGTGGGCTGTACTAATCCAAACAGTGGTGATTTCAGATTCAGTTTAGAGATAAATGTTAACCGTAATAATGGGAACCAAAACCCAGAGAATGAAAATGAGCCATCTTCAAGACGTTCTGGTGGAGAAATTACAGAAAACAATAGCCAAAGGCCAGTGGAAAATCCACGATCTGAAGCAACATCTGCAAGACCATCTAGATCACAACGAAATTCAACTGAAACATTAACAACAGAAATCCCACCTGCTAGAGGTCAGAGGAGGGCAAGAAGTAGGAGCCCAGACCATCGGAGAACCAGAGCCAGAGCTGAAAGAAGTAGGTCACCTCTGTATCCAATGAGTGAAATTCCACGAAGATCTCATCATAGTATTTCATCTCAAACTTTTGAGCACCCTTTAGTAAATGAGACCGAGGGAAGTTCTAGAACCTGGCACCATGTGACATTGAGACAACAAATAACTGGACCTGAGCTGTTAAGTAGAGGTCTTTTGGCAGCTTCTGGAACAAGAAATACCTCTCAAGGAGCAGGTTCTTCAGACACAGCCATCAGTGGTGAATCTACAGGATCAGGACAGAGACCTCCAACCATAGTCCTTGATCTTCAAGTCAGAAGAGTTCGTCCTGGAGAATATAGACAGAGAGATGGCATAGCTAGCAGAAGTCGGTCGAGGTCTCAGACACCAAATAACACTGTTACTTATGAAAGTGACTGAGGAGGTTTTAGGCGTACATTTGCACTTTCTGAGTGGGCAGGTGTGAGAACCTATGTCAGTACCATCAGGATTCCCATTCGTAGAATTTTAAATACTGGTTTAAGTGAGACTACATCTGTTGCAATTCAGACCATGTTACGGCAGATAATGACAGGTTTTGGTGAGTTAAGCTACTTTATGTACAGTGATAGTGATTCAGAACCTAGTGGCTCGGTCCCAAATGGAAATATGGAAAGGGTAGAGTCACAGAATGAAAGAGGGAGTTCTGGTGGTGGTAGCAGTTCTGGTTCCAGTTCAAGTTCCAGTTCCAGTTCAGGTTCCAGTCCTAGTGAGAGGGTCAACATAGGGCCCCAGTCACATTTGATGAAAGTGGCTCTTTACCCTCCCTTAGTCTGTCTCAGTTTTTCCTCTTAAATGAGGATGATGATGACCAACCCAGAGGACTCACCAAAGAACAGATTGACAACTTGGCAATGAGAAGTTTTGGTGAAAACAATGCATTAAAAACCTGTAGTGTTTGCATTACAGAATATGCAGAAGGCAACAAACTTCGTAAACTACCTTGTTCTCATGAGTACCATGCCCACCGCATTGATCGCTGGTTATCTGAGAATTCTACCTGTCCCATTTGACACAGAGCAGTCTTAGCTTCTGGTAACAGAGAAAGTACTGTGTAATTAACATCCGAACTCTCAGCTATGTAGCTGGTGTAGTGATGGGCAAACAGGAATCACTTGCTTTATGTCCACTTTTTGAGTGGTGCTTAGCTTAAATGTAAAGTAACATCTGAATTGAGTCATTTCTTTCTGAAAGAATTATGTCCTTCAGTTTTCATTTCAGAATAAAAAGAAATATTTTTTTAAAAATAAAATACATAAAAATAAAAATAGTCATTGCTTAAATTTTAAAAATAAAAAATACATTACCATTAATCTCCCTCAAAAATACTCTCCCTAGACTCAAATACACTTATACCATCATTCATGCCATTTTCTAAAGCAGTTCTGGAAGTTTTATTTCATGTTTACAAAGTGTAATCAAAAATACTCTGGGGTCGGGGATTTAGCTCAGTGGCACCGCACCTGCCTTGCAAGTGCAAGGTCCTGAATTCGATCCCCGGTACATATAAAAAAAAACTAATACAAAAATACTGTGAATGGTGCTGCAAAAATGATCCAATGGAATGACAGGCTTGTAAAAACATCATGTGTCCTCATCCACTTTATTCACCAGATCTGGCACCAAGTGACTTGTGGCTCTTCCCCAAAGTCAAAATGATAATGAAAGGCAAACATTTAGAATCATTTCAGGACATTAAGTCAGCCACAACTGAACAATTAGACATGAAAGAGGTCTTGGAGACATTTCAGAAGGTGGCAAGAACAGTGTGTTTGAAGTGAGGAGGAATATTTTGAAGGGGATTAGTAGCAATTTTTCCAAAATATTTTTAATTTAAACACACACCATATTTTCCTGTTACACTTGATGTGTGTGTATAAAATACAAATATATTGTGTGTCTATATATATTCACATATTCAAGGAGAGGAACTAAGCAGGTCACAGTGGCCAGCCTCAGAAAGCAAAGATAAATATCTCATGATAAGTGTACACTGTCTTTAAAATTAAAAAGAACAAAGGTAAAAAAGAAATTCAGTGATTATGAATTCAATGAATGTTTCTCTGTATGTGCATGCGTTTTAAGTTCACAAATATGGACAAGTTTTGTGCTTCTGTTAAGATTGAATTCACCTGAAAATTTGGAGAATATTACAGATTTTCAAGAGACTTTAGGCTCATGGTATCTGTGCTCATGGGAGCTTCCATGCAATTCCAAGCTTTTGGATATTAGTTTCTTCCTTCCAACATGACAATCAGAAGAGCAGCAAGCTAATAAATGTCTCTGCATGGACCAGAGATTGATGCAGGATAACTTAAAACTGCATTTAGGCTAATAATGAAGACTAATTATTTCTCTCCTGTTCTTTCCAATTTTTTTCTTTATATTGCAAAGTCATCCCAATATTAGTCATTTTCTTGGTGAAAATCTTGATCTCAACCTCAGAATAAAAGTAATATCTTCAACATGAAATTACAGGCAAAGTAAGGTCAAAGAACCAGAAACATTTGTTATTATCCTTCACAAAACACCTACATTTTCTGGAGAAAAAATATGTGTTTGCTCTAAAGACTGGCTTCTGTGTGAGAAAGTTTTCCACAGAGAAGAACAAAATAGAAATGCCATATGAGCATTTCTCTTAATAGCCTATATTTATAGTCCATTTATTTATTTATTTGGCCTTTTCAGATAGAGAGTTTATAAAATATTTGGACAGGAAATGTCTGAAAGCAGCGCAGGCTCTACAGAATTTGGGTTAGACATAACTTGAGAAACACAAAAGCACTTTCCCAAAAACATTTCACCAATCAATTGCCATGTATTGGGTTTAAATTCTCACTATTTGTCAATAAGTTTTAGTCTCTTTCATGCGCAAAATACATTTTATCTGGAAATGCTTGACTCAGTAATAGGTGACCTCTTTACACAATTGTAGAAATCAGTTTATTTGGGATTTCTCAGTTTCCTTTGAAAAGTGAAAGCAGCATCTTGAAGTAAAAGAAAAGATAAGCTCTGATTAGGAAAACTGACAAGTGACCCAGACATAGGGTGTGTGGGCCAAGCAGAAGGACCCTATTAAGGCATGGATATCTGAGCTCAATTTTTGCAACAAAGGAAGCAAAAGGAAACAGGCAGCCTTAGGCAGTAATAAAAAATCAATCCTGAGATTCAGGACAAGAACTTCTAGTTCAATGCTGCAACTTAATCTTGGATAAGTCACTTCATTCCTGTATGAACCAGCTACTACCATAATAATGCTGTATAACAATCCACTCTAAAACTCAGTGATTTACGATGCTAAGCAGGTTGGCCCAGGTTCAAATGATGAAGACCAGCCCTGGCTAGGCTTGGCTCCCAGCTGCAGAGGGCCAAATGTGTTCCACATGTAGTTCTTCCCCCTTCCAGCAAAGGTTTCAGGCTATATGTTTTTCTTATGACAAAATATAGGCTGACAAGCAAGAAAGCCACACTATATAAACATATTTTAAACCTCTCCTCATATCATTCTGGCTAACATCACAGTAGCTAAAGCAAGCCACACAATCAAACCCAAGGCCAAAGGGTAAGTTCTTCCACCTACCACAAAGCTGTAAGAAAAGCATGTGTTTGATACAGCTACAGGGAGGTAAAAAATTAAGACCAACAATTCAATGTAGCACCAGGGCTCTAAGCTTCTGCTTCTCTATGATGAAAAGTTGGCCTGGATCAGTAGTTCTTAAACACTGGCCTACTGTCCAACTTCACTAGAGTTATTTGGGAAAACATTTAAAATATTATATCTGGTGGGGCCCTGAATACTGTACTTTTTTCCTATTGTTCCTCCTCTCTCCAGGTGATTCTGATGCATAACATGTGTCTAAGACCATTCCAAAGTTTTCAAACTAATGACCAACTTATGCTATCATACATACAGTTTATCTGGTGCTGCCCTTGGCGCAACAATAGAGCATCAGATGCCCCCCACACATGATTCCACCTACCTGGCAATGCAGCTAACATAACCATTAGAATGAGATTCTCCCCTTCATCTCTCACGATGTAGATAACCTGCAGAAGGTCAGACATCTTCTGCTTCCCATTGTTAACTGTTCCTAACTGCTGCACCCTTCTCACCATGAGATACCAGGTTTTTCTGCCCACCCCTTGGCCCCTAAACAAAGTCCTTAGCTGTTTCAGTATCCTTCCCTGCATTCAGTGTTACCTCTAGATGACATGGGCTTTGTGATATTTTTAAGGCACTTGCCTACAAAGAGATTTGTCCAATAATATAGGCAAATATTAAAATTCCCATTGTATAAAGTCACGTATTTTTCATTTAGAAGACAGATCAAAGAGGAAGTCCAAATTGAAATGAGAGGTAAAAGAGAGCTTCCCTTCCTGGGTCTTGGTAAAAGATAAATGTAGAAATGAATTTCTCAGCTAATTATTCATTCCTGTTTATATATTCTTTAATGATATGTTTCCATGGTTACCAGCGTTGTTAAATGCTGCCTGTGTTTCATTTTGCTTTGATGCTATTTGAGGTAGTATGCCAGCAGGAGATGTTCACTTTTAAATGAAATATGTAATTGAGGCATATATTTGATCCAAGGTTGAGTGTTCCTAGGAGGGAAATAGTGACCGTGACATTATTTTCTGGTTGTGTAATTCTGTGTAGTGCTCTTGATGTTCTGTGAGAGTGTCCCAGGCATTAGCTAGGGAAGAAGAAGGGAGGGAAGGAGAAAGTGGGAGGGAAAGAAGAGATAAGGAGGACCATAAAAATATATAAATTCACCTTTGTATTTTAGTACCATAATATATATTTGATTAAGCCAAACTGTCAAAGAGGGAAAGCTGCTTTTTATGCCCCCTTCATCCCTCCTTTTCAACCTCACATGTACATACAAGACCCAAAGCCGCCTTCCAAAACTAAGTCAAATATTCAGTTACTTCACCTCAGTGCGAATTTCAGCAAGGGTGCCACCTCTGCCGAGGCTGTTTGCCTTTGAGCCCCTAATTCTCACTGAGAAGTAAGTGGCTTTGGCCCCTGCTAAGGTGTATGAGACCCCCAAGCCAGACAAGAATATGCCAGTGCCTCTAAATGTGCCCTGCAGGGGGCATCATAGTTCACTTCACTTCTACATCAGCCTGCCAGCAGCACATAGATAATTCAAACTCCATAGAAAATAGTGGTATCATACGAAGCAAAATTAATTCTCAGCGACTCCTGAACAATATTTAATTGGTACTCTCCTTTTAAAAATATGTCTTTTTTAAATGGCGCTGGTTTGGCTTTACAGTAGTATCAGTTGGTGAAGGAGAAGCCCAATCCATACCATCAGCTATTTTTTGCTCTTCTTTTTCTTTGCTTCTTTCTTTTTCTCCCCCACCCCCAACCCCCAGTCTCTGGAAAAGCTTTTTTGGTTCCTAATGGCTTTTAAGGGAATAAAAAAGTAACCTCTAAATTTCTTTTCATTTTGTCTCATTTGAAAATGATACGTGTTTTAGAGATTTAAGGCAATTTAGGCTTTCTTTTTCTTGAACAAATTTAAGTCTAGCAGCCTGATTCACAGGATTCCTGTGGTTCTTCCAGTAGGTTGCCATAGGTTGTTTTGTTTACATAAAGACTTTGCCTTCCAGTTTAAATTTATAAACATTTTGATCCCGTCTTTGTTTTTGTTTGCCTCTGAAAATCAAAAATTGTTATGAGCAAAACCAAATTTGGCGTTTTTATGGTTATGTTTTCTATTTCCCATAGATGTTTATGGGTTATTGATTTACAAGCTTGCAGAGAAATTAAGGTCACTGATTTTAGCTTTTGGAGATGTAGAATAACTACTCAATGAAAGTACGAAATTTTTTTAAGCTGTGTTCACCAAAGTATAAAACAATCTGTAAAGCTAAAAGCTTCTAATGTTTTTATTTATGTTCAGCCATCCTCTCAGCAGTATTGCACGTCAATTAAAAATAAATTTTCTTCTTTTTTGAATTCATATTATTTCATTTTCTCACTAATTTCTGAAGGCTGCCTATTCTACCTATACCTAAGTTGAATAATTTTCTTACCCATAATAATTTTTGTTCTTCCTAATAGTGATATCCTAGCATTTCAAATGTCTGCCTTTAATGTGTGACATGATTTACCTTTCCCCAGGATCATAAAGTAACTGTTAAGTTAACCTACTTTTATCCAAGAAATCAGAGGTGATACTATATGTAGCACAGTTTAAACTAGGAGTCAACTACCTATGAGGGACAATAAACTCCAAGAAACCCTGGATGGATTATTTTAAACCCAAATCTAAAGAGATATGAAGTACCATAATTAGTATGCAGGTCTTCATTTCCTTCACCTTTCATTCTTCATCAAGTGGAGGTTGGCCTGCTATAACACTCATAATATGAAACAAATCAAGGATATAACCAGGGGCTGGACATAGAAAACTTAGATTATTATACTGGCATGTTTCTTGAACATAGCGCTTTACTTCATTTTGTTTAATATCACTTAAAGTCATGGTTTGTTCTTGTTGTTGCAGAACACATAGAAACATGTGAAATGTACATATATACAAATATATATTTTTGACAAATCTATTGCATTGCTCACAGATACAATTATCCCCTCTGAGACATTTTGATGGTGACATGATGAAAAGTCTTACACATATAGAAGTGTACCTACCCCAAGCATCATCTTCTCAGAAATTGTTGCCTTTTAAAATATAAGGTCCGGGCCGGGGATTTACCTCAGTGGTTCCATCGCTTGCCTTGCAAGCGCAAGGACCTGAGTTCAATCTCTGGTACCAAAAAAAATAAAATAAAATAAAATAAAATATAAGGTCCTCCAGGAGGAGGGGATTAACTTCAGGCAAATGAGAAAGAATAAAAAGTGTCTGGTTGCCAGACAAAGCTGCAACTTGAGGGAGAAAAGAAATTTTGAGGAGTTTAGAGCACACCAAAGACAAAATGAGCAATACTTGCATGATAGAATCATCCTTCCTTAGTTAAATGGTTATAATTGGACACCCCATGTCTAACTGAGGTATTTCTTAAAGTGTAAGAAAAAAAAAAGGTGCCAAATTTAGTGGCTATTAAAAACTTTAAATCTAAAAAAAAAAAATCCTTCTTACTGGATTCCAGGTGGACAGTCATCCCTCCTTGATCTGTATGCCACCAAATCTGCTCTTCCATGGGAAGCAACTTCCAAGATGTACTATTTTCTTGTTGAAAGGCTGTACTAGAAATTTCTTCCCCTTGCCAAGGATTCTACTTCTGTCCTCTAGAACTCTGTACAAGAATTCTTCGTAAACACAGAATCTTATCATAATGTTCCACAAGATTTAGACCCCATTTATGAGTAAGTCTGCATAACTTAATGGTTCAGGGGATGGGTCTCTGACTGAGATATTAAAAAAAAAGGTTTGGAATCCCAGCTCTATCATGAAGTAGTTGTATGAACCATACCACGTTGTAGAATAACATGTTATAAAGATTGAGTTTTCCTCATTTGTAAATTGGGATAACAATGCCTGTTTTCCATGTTATTTTAATAAATTAACATGATGTTTTATCTACAGCACTTAACCAAAGCACAATCAACACTCATTTAATTAATAAATGATTTTTGTAGATTTATCTATAAGCTAAAGGAAGCACACATAGGCAAAGCCCAAGAGCACATTGCTCTTTGATGACAAAAACTTAGTCCATGAACCTAAGTCTTGCCTCCAGGTTAAATATCTTCATTTCCTTTCAACTTCTCCAATACACATTTCTTCAAGGATATCCCTGGCCTATTCACTGAAAGTCAATTCATGCAGTAGACCAAGAGGTAAAACAGGTCCTAAGTAGAAAAGGCAGTACAAGTTTTGGGATTCAGGTCACCTGACCCTGCCATTGTTTGGCTGAGTACACTGGCAAGCTGTATCTTCATCTCAAAAAGACCAGTCAAGGAAGCTCAGCTGATCCCAGCACCCGGAAGGAAGCTCCCTTGCTGCCATCCCAGGCTCCTAGGGCCAAGAAGGTGAGCAGGTCCCAGCACCCACAAGGAAGCTCCCCTGCTGCCATCCCAAGCTCCTAGGGCACAGAAGGTGAGCCACATGGGTGCCAGAAGCAC
>NW_004624730.1:50933821-50971748 GCF_000247695.1 Heterocephalus glaber | reverse complement strand
ATTAATTATTTTTGGTACTGGGAATCGAACTTGGGACCTTGCGCTTGCCAGGCAGGTGGCGGAATCACTGAGGTAAATCCCCGGCCCTAAAGCTGAGCTTTTAAAAACACTGGTGAATTACATTACAAAAAAATTTAAGATGCAACTGGTATTAAAAAGAAAAAAAGGAGGGCTGGGGATTTAGCTCAGTGGCACTGCACCTGCCCTGCAAGCGCAAGGTCCTAAGTTCGATCCCCAGTACCAAAAAAAAAGAAAAGAAAGAAAAAAGAAAAAAAAAAAACAAATGTAGAACAGAAAAATGTCAGAATGCATTCTGGTACTTTATGGAAGTATTATTTCATTTATGTGAATGTGTGTTGGGTCCTTCTGTGAAATGTCATTCTTATTATGGGTCACAGCCAAAAACACTTGAAACTTCTACCTGTCACTAGCTCCCACTTTGTGTCCTAAGGTTCTGACACTGCCTCAGTGTAAAGCTAGGAAAAGCCTTGGAGAAGGGCTTTATCCACAGGGCTGGCACATAACTGGAATAAGAACAGCTAAAGCATGAGGCCTTGTTCTAAGGATACTGTCACTGGGACATGGTTTGTCCCCTGGAGGTTCATGTGCACCGGTTCTGGTGTGGTAGCATTGAGAGGCTTTGGAACCATTAAGAAGTAGGGCCTATCAGGGTGTGTGGTATATGCCTGTAATCCCAGCACTAATTTTCTTAGTGATAACTGCTCTGGACACTTCCAGCTATTCCCTACTGTTTGAAGTATTTCTGAGTTTTGCTTTTAGAAAAACAGGATGGCCTTATATAGCCCACCTCAGTCCTTTTCAGGGGACCTGAACCACCCTACCAAAGCCTTCCTTCCCACTGCTGGGGGACCTGTTGCTCGCCAGCCAGGCCTCCTCTTCCTCGTTTTCTTATGTACTCTTCAAAGATACATGTACAGCAAGGCAGGGACAGCGGGAAAGAGGGACTCAAACTCAAACAGGCTGGGCCATTATGAGTTCAACTGAGACTAAGCAGTAACAAGCTGGGGGAGGGGGCAGTAGGTGGGTGGGGAGAGTGCATCCTCTCCTGTGCATCAGAAGCCCTGTGGCTTCCAGGACATTGTAGGCCTAGGTGCAGGAGAGCTAGAAGCAAAGTGAGTGAGTTCCAGCTTCTGCAATCCGTGCAACCTACCAATCAAATCCTCTCACCTTGAGCTATATAAACTCTATTCACGTTATTTTGTTTATGCCTAAGATTTTTAATACGATGTGGTGCTTTTTGCTTGTGTTTTTGTTTTTGTGGTACCAGGGATTGATCTCAGGACCTTGTGTTTGCAAGGCAGGGAGTGTGCCACTGTGCTAAATCCTGGGCCTGATGTGTTGCTTTTTGATATGACTCTATCATAAACTGGACTTTGGATTGGCACTTAGTATTATTTTATTTTATTTTTTTTTTTTTTTGGTACCAGGGACCTAACTCAGGACCTTGTGCTTGCAAGGCAGGCATGGTGCCACTGAGCTAAACCCTGGTCCTAAGGCAAAGGGATTTGCCTTAGAAAAAACATAGTTACAGGAGAAGACAAAGCGCTTTCTCAAAGATACACAGCAGATTGGACATGGATTTGAACCCATGTCCTTGCCATACAGCTGCACTGTCTCCATGTGACAGAAGCATTAAATTTAGCTCTTATGGAGTCTTATTTTCCTCCACCATGTCTCAAGATGTTCTTCAGGGGGAAGAAACTAAATAAATCTAGCTAGTGGAGAATAATAAATCTCTAAGATTCAAGGGGAATTTGAGTACAGAGAAAAGAAAAGAGAAGAACACAAGTTATAGTGCATGTTATAATGACCACTGATGACAATTTCCTTAGCTTGGACAATTTAGAAGAAAGTAGATAAAAATTCCTTAATTGCTACGATTTATTATTATTTTGTTAGGAATATTTAAGGTTGGTTTTGTTTTTTGTTTTTTTTGAAAGGGCGCTCACTAGTAGCATCATCCACAAAATAAGTCCAGTTCAGCCATTTCCATTTCTACTCTCAGATCCATTGGTAATGAAGGAGTTCATTGAGATCACTAGTTTGCCAATTTCTCTTCTGATAGAGTAAGTCTAGTTATATTTAACCCACTTCAAAGAGAAGTCATGATGATTAATTAATGCTTAGGAAGCATTACTGCTACTCAGAGTTTTTAAAACAATAATAACATTAATGAGCCAGACTCGTGTCTCATGTAAATCCATCAAACCTGTTATCAAAATGAATTATTATCTGCTGGCAAGACAATTCATGCTAAAGGATCTTATACTTTGGAAGAAAAGATAATTATAAGTTACTAATTATTATTTCTATTATGTTATAATTAGTAATTGCTAGAGTATGACAGTGCGACATTAGAACCTAGATGAAAAGACACAGCTTCTGGAGGGAGAACAGGAAGTAGAGAAAGCAGTCCAGAATTTAAATTTCACTGGAACTGGTAAAGTTGTTTTCTCTATCTGAACAGTGCTTTGGCACCAAGCTATTGACATGGTGACATTATTTGTCTCTGTTGTAAAGAATCAAAGGATTTTCCCCAAAACCACTTTCTGGGATGAAGGTGAAAAAACCCTTACTAGTTCTATGCACAGTTTTAGAGGTTTGGCTTCTTTTCCCTCGGGCACTTGGAAGTGAGTGAGGGTGCAGAGCATGGGAAGAGGGAAGGTCAAGTGTTTTCTTTACCATCTGGATATCTCTCCCACAGGGAACATCTTGGATAAGGAATTTACCTATCAAAGTTTCATTGGAGAAGTGAGTTATAAAAGGAGATGAGAACTACAAGAGTCACTGTTTTCTTGGCACTTCCCCAAAATCAGGATTCTGCTTTTATCACATTTGTAGTTTACGTAACAAATATTCGTGCATCCAGAGTACTGTGCAATAATACAGGCGATGTGTGCAAGCATAAGATGCTCTATTCATGTAAAGTGTGCATGAGTTCTGCTCACTCAGTTCTAATGACTGAACACGCCTCCCTGTGCAATCAACTGCATCCTCAAAAACGCTTAGAACCTAGGGTTTGTACGTGTACTCTTCTACCTCATGTTCACCTGTTTGTAGACAGCTCCAGATGAATGCTCTCTGAAACACCTTTGCATCCAGCCACTGAAAGATAATTATTTCAGGAGAGATACTGATACTTCACAGGAAATAAAATACAGTTCTGAAGCAGGGCAAGGTGGGCCATGCCTGCAATTCCAGGACCCCGGGAGGCTGGGGCAGGCAGATTGCAAGATGAAGCCCAGGCTTCACAACTTAGCGACTTAGAAAAATCCTGTCTCAAAATTTAAAAATACAAATAGAGCTGATCCTGAATTAAATTGCCAGTATAACACAGAAGAAAGGAAGGGAGGGAGGGAGGGAGGAAGGGGGGTGGGGAGAGAGAAAGAAAAGAAAGAAAGAAAATTATGAAGTTTTCATTGCAACAAGGGAAATGGAGGCCTAATGTCTAGAATGTCTAATTTATTCAAAGCACATAAACCCCCAATAGTAGAAGGTCATATATCTCAAATATCTTGGGTGAGGAATTTGCCTATCAAAGTTTCACTGAAGAAGTAGCTGCTATCATTAAAATTTGGAGGCTACCACATTTAATTCTGCCAGTGGAGGCTGGCAAACAAACTTCCAACTCAGAAACTCTGCCCAGCTCCAGGTCACCTTCAGCCAGCTTTGTGAGGACCGAGTGCATGCTGGTCACATGATCATGCCACAAGCCCAGCTGCGGCTGGAAGGGTGGTGGTGGTGAGCAGGGAGCAGCGCCCCCAGGCTGTGTGTCCTCGCTAGCCAGCCCACAGTTCACAGTTACCTCTGTCAGGGATTTCTGCACGAAAAACACATGTCAAAGGGAAAAATTAAAAATAGTTCATTTTGAAATTTAGATCAGAGTTTTTAAATTTTTTATGGAAATGAGCCAACCAAATTAGAAATTAGCTATAAAATGATTTCATCATAAGACCCACTCATCCTCAAATGACAGTTACTAAGATTGCCTTTATGATTTCTATAAGACTGATGAGTGAGGGTTGAAATTCAAATTTATCTTATAGGACATTTTGGATTTTATATGCTTAGGAACATGCTGTGCATTGTTTTCTGTTTCAGGGATGTGGTGAGACTCACCAAAATATTAAAGTCATATTATAATAGAGCTGTATTGTATTATATGCTTCATGGAGAAAAAAATAATTGACTTTTTTATGTTACAGCTATCCATTTTTCTTATTTAAGGAAAAATCTACTTTGATTCATGCAGAGTAGTCAGAGTATATAAAACAAATAATAATTCACCAGCCACAGAATTATTATGTTTTCATTTATAAAGATTTTGCTTGTGATTTTTATTCATATATTCCAATGAAATAATGCAATTCTGCATAGTTCTTATTCTTGTATGGTTGTATTTTAATAATAATAATAAAGTAATACAATAAGCAGATTCCATCTCCTCTTGATGAAAACATCAAGATTTATTTGCTAAATAAATAAATATTCAGTAATGGATCTGTACTTAGCAATGTTTAATAGGAAAGTTTTCTAGATCAGATATTAATTACTTTAAAATTTAGGTGGATAGAGTCATATTTTGTCTTTCCAATGAAATTTAACTCCCAAGAGTAAATATGTATGTTCAGAGGAATAATATATTGTTTTAAAAATAGACCTTTAAAAATTGTTTTTCACTGAAATTTATAACCTTGTTCTTGTTCAGTCATCATTTAATAGTGAGAATAATACATTCTTATGTTCTCTACACCCTGAAGTTAAAATTCTTCATTTTGTTCTTTTTTCTCTAAATTATATGATTTCATCGTGATCAAGAGTTTTCCTCTTTGTAACTAGCTATCTCAAATGGAAAATTTATAGAATGAAAGAGCCAGCATCCCCAGTATTATTAGAAAAGTGTTACAGCCAGGTTAGTTATAAAGATGATAAATCAGCTCATATTTGTACCACAGAACTCTTTGTAAAATCAGAGAATCATTCCCTCTTAAAAAAAAAAAAAAAAAAAAAAAAGCCCCTCACATATGGGACGGAAATCTCTGCTCTTAAAGCATTAAAATGTTGGTCTTCTCAGTGTATAATGTGCCATACTGGCATTACTGTATCTAATGGGAGTAGATACAGCAGTATCTAGCAGTTCACTTGTCCTTTGCAGTAGCAGATTATAGCACTGTTTGCCCCTGGTGTCCAGCTTTTTCTCCCCTGAACCTCCTTGGAACTCTGAAGGCTTCTACTCTATGTTTTCTTATGGAATCCACCCAAATGCAATCAAGATTATTGCTAAAGAAATATCAATCAATAGTCCAAAAATAAGTAGAAGTAATGTAACTATTTATTGCAGTCTTTGAAGAGCATCCAGTGGGTAGGTGTAAGAAGGAGCAGTTGAAATGGCCAGAAGCAGAGAGTTTTATGGGTGTTATGTCCATAATGCTCAGCAAAATCTTGAAAGTGCATACACACATAAACACACACACGGTAGTGTCCCTCAAAGATACCTTTCCCACTCTATGTTCTCCGGATGCACTCCCGAAAGTTGCATATCCAGATGTATATCCCTCATGGATAGATGAGCCCCTCCGGTATCAAAATTGTAGCCTTTCCAGTTTCTCGATAATTAACCATCACCAGTTACCCCAATCTGTGTAGCAAAGCCCATAGACCATTTCCAAACAAGCATGGGAGTGGTGAGGTAAACACTCAAATGTTAACCTGAATCCCTTTTCAATGCTGTCTAATGTGGGTACTCTGTGATACTACATTTCATCATCAGCCACTGTTGTGTAACAAATCATGCAGCTGAGCATTCAAATCCCTGAAGACTGAATTCATAATCATACAAAAAAACTCTACTTTCTCAATTTTAAATTAAATGTTTTAAAGTCAATTTTGCCACAATTAGAATTTTTATTTTATACTGTTATAACTTTTAAAATCTATTTATCTAGATTTGCATATGCAGCATATGAGTTCTGTTTATTTCTCCTGAAATAGTTGGCTCACAGTTAATCTCTACCTAAAGGATAGGATTGTTTCTTGATGACCTTGCAGTCCACAGATAATCATTGCACTTTACAGCTAAAATAGAGCCCTCTCCAATTTATTGTTTTTTGGTTTTGTTTTGTTTTCCTTTTACTTGTTTTCTTTTAAGAAAGAATCTCATTGGGAAATATCAGAATGCATTAAACAATGCTCAGCTCAACTAATAGCTATGGACTGGAGGTTAGTGGAGAATAAATTCTCCACCCCAGCAACTGAGAGGACTGGGAAGTGAGTAAGCCAGTCTCACTACCAGTGATTAAGGCCACTGTCAGTAATTAAGGTCAATCTCATGCCCATAGATGCAACAATCCTGAACGAAATGTTACTGAACCTCTTTACTAGCAATTAGCAAAAAGAATAAACATTCCCAAACAGTTCTATTTATGACAGAAAGTTAAGGCTGGTTTCACATCTGAGCCTTGGTCAGTGAGATCACTGGCAGTGAGGCTGGCGTAGCCTCCCGCCTCCAGCTCACCTCCATGGCTGAGGTGCAGGTCCTAGTCTCCACATTGTTCAACTTCAGAGCCATTTGTCTCAGATCAGAAAATGCTCTAGGAAACAGCAACACCAAATTTCACCGCATTCAGTATCTTTCCTCACATCTCTGAGAATAATTCTTCACCATCAGGTTATTTCTTTGGTGCTTTTAGAAAGATCTGTTTTTCATATTTCTTCTAGAGGTTTCAGCTGTCTTCAGAAGGAGAGTTGGCCTGAATTGTCCTGGTATTACAAGAATCAGAAGCTTCTATTTTTTCATGTCATAATCTTTCAAATGTATTCATAAATGTAAAGAATAACATAAGGAACACTTACATAATTCCCACCTTAACTTTAAAAGTATAATTGAAATTCTCAAGGTTTTCCTGATCCTAATCTCCCTCCTCTCCTCCAGAGGTGTTCACTACCATGAATTTAATGTCTATGGTACTTTAGTTTTCTTGTGATAAAATATACCTAACATGAAATGTACCATTTTAGACAATTTTAAGTATACAGTTCAGTGGCATCCAATGTATTCTCACTGCTGTGCACCACCATCACTAGGGTGATGCCTCCAGAACTTTTTCATCTTCCCCAACTGAAATGATTAAGCACTAATTCGGCCACATTCCCTCCCTTCCCCAGCCCCTGAAACTATCCTTCTACTTTCTATCGCTATGAAATTGACTGCTCTAGGTACCTCATAGAAGTAGAATCACATAGTATTTGTCCATATACAAATAGTACCCACCGTGAATATATACACACTCTTCTCATTTACCATTGGAAACTGGAGTTGCTTCCACCTTGTGGCTACTGTGAATAATGCTGCTGGGAACTTGGGTATGCAAATATGTTTTAGCCCCTGCTTTCAGTTATTTTGGGTATATACACAGAAATGGAATAACTGAACAAAATTTTGTAGTAATGGCCGTATCATTTTCCATTTTGGCCACATCATTTTACACTTCTACCTGGATAAATTTAAATCAGTAATAATCTAATAATATCATAAAATGGCATCATCAAGATATATTTAATTTTGCTACCTTCACACTAGCTGTAAAAATTAATAATTCTCAATTCTGAACCTGTTGTTTTTCCTGAATAAAGAGAACATTATTCCCAGAAATTCTACATGAATTACCTTTATGTTTTACACATCAACTCTAATATTTTAAAGAGCTCATATTATTTGTAGATATACTGAACTACTAATTAACCCCCCCATAAAGAATCTTTGATTTCAAATGGTAGGGAGCATAGCTCAAATGATAGGAGGAAGGGTAGAACTCAATGATTTACATAAATGAAATGTCCACAGATGGGGCTGTCTTCAAGGACAGCTCAGCATCTCTTATTGCTCTATTTTCATAGTTTTATTCTGAAGGCTTACCTGGTGCCCTACTACTTGTACTGTGCTCTCAAGTGCTTTCGGGTTCTTAAATGTCACGGCAAACAGCAAAATATCATTACAGATCTCAAATCACACTGCCCCTGAGAACAGTGTGTGTCTCTTCCACACAATTCTCTTTCACATTGGCCCAACTTGCACCATATTCTTATGGTTGAGCCAATAAATAGAGTCAACAGAATGCCATGGACTCTTAGGTCAACTGGGTCTCATAGGAGGGGGATAGAGAAAATTCTCCACAAAGATAAAAGGAGGCAGAGGGATATGCATGTTACGTAGCCAACAAACCAATGATTATTCCAACTCTTATGTAGTGCAATAAAAGAGCTTATTGGAATGATATAAACATTGTGCTATTTCACCAATAGGAAGTCTAATAAGTATTGAAGGGAATAGCAGTATTTGTATTGTCTCAAATCTTTTTTGTGAGGATGGAATTAGGGAACTTTAATGTAATAAAACCCAGAATAAAGATCCAATACAGTTGATTAAACATCACATTTTGGAATCAATAAGAAATCTAAATGAAATAGAAATGAACTGTATATAAAAAAATCCTGCAGAATTATTTGTCTTTCTGAGTTTTTATATGGGTTATGAAAAGAAACTTTAATATACAAAATTGGTCTCAAAGAAATACCAGAAGTCTGAAGTAGAAGTGAGGATTCTTAAGAATGGAAATCAATTTTTCCACTTGCATCTATAACTCTGACATTATAATGAAGGTCAAAGGGAACATATAATTTTTTACATGGAGATTCATTATACGTATAGCTTTCTCATGCATCACATGTAAAAATCAAGATGTTCTATCTATGTTTTTTCAAGTAGAAAGCATTATTTATGAAGGAGAGCAATAATGATAACTTAGCTACAAAGTTGCTGCCTTTTGCTATTTTCTTGCTGATGTGAATTTGTGGATAACTTCCAAGAAAGATGTATTGGCATTAAAAAGAGTACAAGATAAAACTCAGAAATGACTGAGAAAGAGGTAATGACAAAGTGTTGGCATTATCCAGGAGGCTAAACTCTGAAACTGATCAGTAAAAAGAAGCCATATAAAACTTACATGGTCCGATCTCACACTGAACAATTGGGACCTTTAGAAACGAGATTTTGCTGTAGCCTAAAATGTCAGAACATTTTGTTATGGACAAAGGGCAGGGAAATGACACGGACACCAGAAAATAGAGAGGGAAAAAAAAGTTGCAGGAAGGTAGAATGCTAGAACACTAATAAATTTGCGTACTTCTAAGTTTCAAACTTTCTATGACTTTTCTTTCTTAAAAAATTGCTTTGTAGGCTTGGGATTTAGCTCAGTGGTTCCAGCACTTGCCTTGCAAGTGCAATGTTCTGAGTTCGATCCCCAGTACCCCCCCAAAAAAAATTGCTTTGAAATGTTCATTCACAATCTGTTGGCTGAGATTATAATTGGATGTCCAACAGAAAATACTGATGATAATGATATTTATATTTCATAATTTACTTGTAGAGAGCTCAAATTTTATTGTATGGATATTTAACTTCATAACTAATACAGCTACCCCCCACATATAGATGAATCTGTTCATCTACAGTCAATATTTCATGTTTTTGCAGATGCTTTTCTGGTGCTGTCAATGGTTTCACTAAACCAGACTCCATCAATAGAATCTTCTTTTGTGACTAAGAGTTTACATCTTTTTTTCAGAAAGCAAGCTGAAGCAGGGGTACAACCTGTCTATGAAACTAATTATTCCATCCCACCAAAACTACTGTGTTCATTTGAGGTTTTGCTCCACTGTTTCCCAGGGCAGATTATTTTATTTCACTCGCCTTTCATAATGTGGACAGAATCCGTTTAGGGTTTAAGTAAAATGCAGAACAAAGGCTATTGACAAAAATTTCTAAGTTAACTTAGTGATAGAAAATAAATCATATGTCAGGAGCTGTGCACATTTATTAGTTTTGATTTTGTTGTTGTTTTACTCTCATTTGGATCATTAAATATTTGAGATTGGGAAGTTTGTTTCTAGATTCAATTTAAATATGAATTGGGAACCTGATGGAGGCCTGGGACATGAACATAACTTGGAGATATGATCTTTTCTAGAAGAAATTTTTTTCTTTTAAATCTAACTTGATCTTCTTGATCTTCGAGAAGATTAAAATTTGTTGAGGAGTTAAGACAATGATCCCTGTGAAAAGGGAGATTAACTCTGGAGTGAATAGTCTGGGTGGTTTTTAAGAATTTGAAGAGATTCCACTGCCTGCCTTTCAAGTGAAAGGTCCCAAGTTCAATCCCCGGTACGAAAAAGAAAAAAGAATTTGAAGAGGGAAAACTGAAACATTCAGCAAACTCCTCATGGACAAGGTGGAATATAATGTAGGCACATTTGGGAGGCAGGAATAAAGTGAATAAAGGAAAAATGGGAGGAAAAGTGGGTGTTTCTGAGAAAAAAATCACAAAAGTTCAGAGATAGGATAAACATAGGCTGGTGCAGCTTAGTGAAATCAACAGAAGTGATGACAACTGATTATACTAGAAAAAAACAACATGAAAAGTAAGGACTGTGAAGAAGATGCACACAGCTGAAAGATCTGAGTGCCTGAGGAGAAGTCACCAAGTTCCTGAAGGATGTGACAATTAGGGGTGATATTCCAAAAATGTTCATCTGGTCACGGGGAGATACTGGCATAAAACAATACTTAGAATTCCTATGGTTGGGAAGTTCTTTCTGCAATTCAGATGTTGTGTAAGGAGAAATCTGACCAAGACGATAGCAATGATGATGCAAAGAAAGGAGTTGGTATGGGATGAATTGCAATGGGCAGATTTAATTAGTTTTTGAGACTCACTACATGTCAAGGAACAAACACAAAGACAAGTCAACAATGACTTCAAATTTTTAAGCCAGCATAATTGAGTGAAGAATGTCTGTCCAATACATAACATGCTACTGAACATAAAGGAAAAGGGAAATTGTAGACAGTATAAAAATCACTTATGAGGAATAAATTTGCTCTATTTGAGGTAACTTTTGGAATGATGAACAAACAGTAAGAGCCCGTAGATATTAGGAAATGTGTGTTTAAGCTTAGTGAAAATTTGCATATGGGACTATATCTTTGATGTTCAATGTTTTAGTTAGAAATAATAGCAGAAACCTCGGAAATACAGAAATTCCCAAGAGTATATGTATGAAAAGAGACAGTTTTGGATACTGAGAAGGCAGCAAGAGGAAATAGGAAATGGTATGTATACGAGAGGAAGAGAGGCACAGAAAGAGACAGAGGGAGAGGAAGAGAGAGAGAGAGCAGGAGAAAACAACTGAACTCTAGGAAGGTGATTTTTTTTAAAGAGGGGGCCAATAGTGCAGAGATTGAAGAACTTGAATAATTCGAAAACTAGTCAATTCCAGGCTTCAAGGTACAATAAAATATTAAAGGAAATCTAACCTCTTTTGATAAGAACTAGACATCTTTTATGGGGAGAGGTGAACTGGAAAGATTATGTTTTTGTAAGAAATGTAACCTACATAATCTGCCTTTGATACTATTTTTTAAAGCTTCTACTTTACTAATGACTAAAAGCTTAGAACCATGTCATACCTGAAAACTGACTTTTTAATACTAAATTCAGCCATAGTCATCTAAATTTCATTTCCAAATGTGATGAATTGTAAAGGAAGGCATTAAAGGACTTATTCCTCCCAAGTTTTCTTGACAGGAGCAAAAGAGATATTTTTTAAATGAATTATCCATCAGAAGCACAAGGCTTTTCAGATGTAGGTAGAGGTTTATAAGCACAAAATTGAGAACAATTAGCACTCAAATTAATGTTACATGAGATTCAACATCTGGTAAGTATGTTGTCATTTTGGGTCGTAGACCACCTGCTAGGCTAGATGTTCATACAACTGCAATTTGCTCTGCATACAAATGGAAGAAAAATTATACTTCAAATATTTTTCTTCTAATTTAACAGTATGTATCTTAGAGACTTCTCATGTTTTAACATTTCACTTAGAAGCTTAATAATGGGTCAAATACTCATAGGATAAAATGTATAGAATCAAAAGAAAGAGAAAATATTTATATTTTATAAGCATTTCTATATTAAATAAGCTCTCATGATAAATACTGACTTTTTAGTCCATTCATCACTGCCAGTATTACTATTGGTCACCTTTTTTCTTCAACAAATATTCAGGGTCGAGGAGAGGACAACCTCTTAAAGTCTTCATGTTATCTGTAATAGTCCTCAGGGATCTAGCTTAATGGCAATAGTGCTACATCAGGAAACACAATCTCAAAGCTGACTCAGTTGCCTTTCACACCATCCAGGAAAACTGGTAAACTCTCCTCATTAATACTTGGGCAAAATTGTATTGGCTCAAAAACACATGCTATGTCTGTGATAATCTTCTATAAATTTTTAAAGTAAAGAAAAATTTCACATTTTTAAATCAAAACACAGAAATTACATTTTTACATTGTTTATGGAAAGTGAGTCATCCTTTGTAAAAGATATTTTGTAAAGCAAACATGAACTAAAGAAGCATCTAATACTGCAATCTGCATTTATAGTGCCTAAAAATTACTGCGTTCTGAGAACTCTCAAGCATTTGTTGTACTTTCCTGGATAGAGGGTAGTTATCTTCTATTTATTGATGTTTTCATGTTTCTATAACGTGTGTTCATTGGTTGTTATAGCTATGATCCTCAGCATCCAGCTGTTTGACTTTCAATTCTGGTGACTCCATTAGCTCATTGTGTAATCTTAGATGTCTGTAACCTCTTGAAGCTGCAGTTTCATCATCTGTAAAGTGGGAATAATAATATCCCCTGCCCCCCATGGTTGTTGAGTAAAACTGATAATCCTCCTAAAGGATACGGCACAGAAGTGCAGATAAATATCAGTCCTCATTAACATTAAGTCGGGGTAACCTAATCCTAAAGAACTGAAGAAAGACCAAAGCATGCTTGGTATGTTTTTGTTCTGTGTTTGGGTTTAAACAGTACTCAGTGATAATTTAATTCTTTAAATAGTTCCCATAGATTTTCGCTTTCTATTTAACAGACATATCCTATTTATTCAGCCAAACTCTACCAGATAGCTTACTGCAGTGTTTTCTAAACTGCTTTGAAAAATTGGAGTTCTGTGGAGAGGCTTCAGGCGAGGCTGTAGGGATGAGAATGGGTGGTCGATGTCCCAGCCTCCAAGTAAGACAGCTCTACTTTATATCAGCTTTAAGCATGACATCTCTCAGCAAATTTTAGTTTGTACAACTTGTTCTGCAGCTAAAAAACAGAAGTGGAGATAGAGGTTGGCTAAAAACGCCAGTGGTTCACTATGTCTATTATTTTTTTAAGAAAGATTTCAGATAAACAAAGAAGGCTGTATCTTTCTGAATGATTACCATGAGTTTTGATTCTATGTGAAAAATTGAACTTTAACAAAATCATAATTCAAAGATATTTGGGATTTCACTTTTTCCCTCTCTGAGATTATTAATTAACCTTGTGGGACTTATTAAACCTCCCTGTTCGACCTCCTTCATTTAAGAAGTCTTTTATAATAAAACAAAGCTTTGTTGCTCAAAATGGAAATGAATTAGGCAAACCTGACCTTCAAGATCCCATGCCTGACATTTTTCCCTGCCCCAAAAGTAGTGCAGAGATGAGCAATCTCAAAGATAAGTGCAGTGGGTGGACCCATCTCTGCAGTCAGGTAGGTTGCCTGGGTGTGAGTTCTGCTTTTCCCACTTTCAAGCTGGTTTCTTGAGCAGATTACTTCCTGTCTATGTCTCTTAAATCCTTTCTCATAGGATGGGGGCAATACCCCCATTCATAAAGAAGGGGTACACAAAACTCCTAGAACACTAGCAGGTAGAAAATAAGTTTTTAGTAAATATCAACTCTTTTGATCATTAGGAGTGAATGTGCTTTAGAAATGTTTTCATAACACTTGAATTATTCCCAAGCTTAATTACAACAGTCTTGCATTTATCATTTGAAATTTCTTTCTGTAGCTATAGGAAGGATAATAACTAAATTAATTCTCCTTGCATTTTAATTCTCACCTGGTAATTTATCTTCCCTTTTGTTTCCTTACATTTTAAACTATGAACGGAAAAATCTTTCTAACAAAGTTACAGAGAAAAATATTAAGCCTGTAAACTGGTCCTAATTGTCCATTATTTTGAGAATAAGGAAAATATGGCCACATAACCTAGTCATATTTTATTACTATGCTTTGTTTATGCATAGATTACTAGGAAAAATTAATAGTGAAATACCTTTTGATACCATACTTTCACTTTGTACCTTTAATGTTTGTTTTTACAATTTTTCCAGATATCATCCCTAAATTCTAGGAGAGAGACCCTGAATATAATAAAACTGCATTGAAGTCTCTTAGCTCTTTTTCTGCATATTTCAGATCTTTGTGGACTCCACGTGTTGCCTCAGACAGCTAACTGGTCATCTTTTCCTTCTCAACAATATCTCTTGACTCTTGGCTTCAAAAACAAAGATGATGGAAAATTTTTAGAAAAAATACCAAGTACAAAGCTACCAACATTTACAGGTAAGTCACTTGGATTTGTTATTATCATTCAATACAAGTTAGGAACTGTGCATTACTCGAGTCTTATCATCACAGGGCTCCATGTGTAATAGGGCCTAAGCCCTCAAAAACGGTTGGCTATAATTAGCTCTTTCTTATCTGTGCATTTGTCAACAATACCTAGGCCTCTAATTTCAGGAAATCTTTCCCCAGGAGCACACACAATTATGGAGGACCCACTTCCCTGACTCCAGACATCTCACTCCAACTACCTCTATCACCAGTGCTTAGGCAGAGAACACTTGAAGAGTCTAAGGAATTTTCATGATTAGTTAGCAAATGTGAAACACAATTATGCAACAGAATTGTTCCATGAAACAAGATGTATGGCTAATAGCAACTTTAGATCACTTGGATCCTCTGATGTTATATTAATATATTTTTCTTATGTAACTAGATACCTTGAGCTTAGATCTCTTGAGGAATATTATAGTGCAATGGTATTCAGAAATCCTAGTTGAAATTTTGAAAAAAAATCAAGGAAATACTTTCCTGGAGTTGAAGTCTGAAATTTATGGATGAATTCATGACCAGGCTAAATTCACCCCACCAACTCTAACCACATACTTAAGAACTGGTGTTTTGCCTGTGCTGTATCCTCTGAGGCTTAGCTCAGTTTCGAGCTACATTCAAAGTCGAGCTACATTCAAAGACACTTGAATAATACCTGAGATGAACAAGACAAGAATCAGACACATTTATGATGACATTTTTTTCACAACTCAGGCAAAACATACACTGCAGAGATAGGTGAATTGTTACAGGCCATCTCTTCAATCTCTCAATCAAGAAACACAACAAAATGAGGAAATGACAGTTTCTAAAGGGCAATGTCTCCTCTGCCTTTCTCATAGATCTGTCATTGTTATACAGATGGTATAGGAATGGGACTAGTTTCTATACCAAAGATTTCATATCTATTAATATTGAGATGTCCTTTTATAGCTTGCTAAAGAAAACATTTTTGAAATGGAAGTCTGGGAAAACAGTATAAAAGTTTATTGTTACAATTTCTAGATCATAAAACTCCTTTCAGTCGGCTGACCAGAGAAGACAACGTGAGACACGTGGAAACAATGGAGAAGCGAATCTTGCCAATATTGGATTTTATTAGAGGCACCCAATTGAATGTAGGTACATGAATTTTTCTATGTTTGTCCAATGTACAAATATTACAGAATTCTAGAAATTTGGAAAGTTTATGGAGCAGATATTATAAGCGTTGGATGATTTTAGAAACATTCACATAAAATCTCATTTGCAAAACCAAATTTAGCTAATGCTTTTATTCCTCCTATATTCTAAAACATCACAATGCTACACTTTGCAACTTCTAGTATTTATTACACTGGTGTCTCTTTAAAGAGCTTTTCCTTCATGCCTTCCTGATATCTAATTCAAAGTTGCCGTGAACTTCTCATTTCAAATCAATAATAAAATTTTAGCAAGCACACTGTTTTCTCGATTTTGTTTATTGAGCATATAACCATCTCATTACCTACACAAGAATTCAAAGCTGTTCAAGCTAATGCCTCTGCACTGATGAATTGGTTGTTACAATAAACATTGGCATTGAACTTTGTACAGCCTTAAGGTAAATTATCTAATCCCTGTCTATGATCCACGGAAAATACGTTTTTTCTACTTTTAAGTGTTAAAAGTCCAAAATATGACTTGAATAATGTGATGCTCTTTTACAAAATTTAAACCATTGTACTGAAAGTACACAAAGAGAAATTCTCATTAACAGGCTATAACCATTGCAAGTTTCTCCTCTTTTAATATTTTTCAAAAGGCCTGTATATTGGAAATTTTAAAATTTTTTCTTTTTGTGGCTTTTGTATTACACCGTTGATTTGATGTTCTTACCTTACAAGGAGATCCAAGGGGGTCATCACAAACAGCTACTTAACATCTGTTCAGCAGTTTATCTGCTCAATAACATTATTCAGCATTTTAGAAAAGCTATAAAATGCCTAATATATTTGCATAATTTATAATTCTATGCATTACAAATACAAAAGCATATTTTTACTACATTTGCCTACCACACAGCTACACACATGCCAGCACCCACCCACCCACCCACACACACACACACACACACATTCCACTAATTATCCTTCCCTATATTTCTATTAATTAGGAGGTCACCTCCATCTTAGCTGGCTCGGGCTGCCATGACAAAGTGGTAAAGACTGGCTGGCTTAAAAAACAGAAATTTATTTTTCCACAGTTCTGGAGACCAGAAGCCTAAAATCAAGATGCTAGTACGGCTGGGTTCAGACAAGGGCTCCCTTGTTGATTATCAGACAGCTGCCTTCTCATTGTGTCCCCACATGACAGAAAGGCAGAGCAACCTACGTGGTGTCTATTCTTATAAGGTCACTAATCCCTTCATGGGGGCCCCATCCATAACTTCATCAAATCCTAACTTCCTCCCAGAGACTTTGTCTCCAAATACCATTACACTGAGTATTAGGGCTCGACATATAATTGGGGGAACCACAAATGTTCCATCTAAATCAATTTTATCAACTATACTATAAATGTTGGGTCCTATTCCGCAATCTACCCTTTATCACAACCTCCTCCCACCACATGCACACATACATGTCCTCACCAACCTGCCCGTCCTAGTTAGAAATTCACACTTATCATCACTGTCATCGTCAGGTCTTTGTAAGCAGTGTAAGTTTTGCTACCAAGAAACATCACCATGATGCATTATTTGATCTCATCACTACGTGGCTGTCCTAGCAGAGCGTAGTTGCTCAGTGTTGTGGAAGTGATCTATCTGTGCCTTGTTTATTTGAAGCAATGCTTGCCTTACCCCGTTACTTGTTCAGAAAATGACTACATCATTTGCTGGTTCATATCTACTAGTGTGAAAGCAGGTTCAGCCAATCCAACCATTAAGTATTTTCTCTATGTTCATCATTCCTTTCTTCTTCACCTTTCAAGGGCATTCTGACCACATGGAAATCTGTATATGTCTACATCTTTATGTGTCTACACAAAAGATTTAAAAACCATAATTAAACAGATTCTTAGTATCTAATTAACAGCTCATCTTCTTTAGAACCAGTCTCCATTTTGCTCTGCTAACTGCAAGGAATTTCATCAACTTTTTTATATTCCCTTTTATGAGAAATAACAGTTTTGGGGAGATTATGTCAGGGAGTTTTAATGGAATTGACATGAGTGAATATTAAGGTTCCCAGGACTACAAGTGCATCAAAATATTGGCATTTTGGTTTCCTGTTTTCCCAGCCACAGCTTCTTAAGGCAAGACTGAATAAAACTGAATTCCAAGGTAACCTAACTTAATAAAGCAAGTAATGTGTTGGTAACTAGAAATTATTCCTACATGGTACCATTAAATATGACCCAAGCACTACTCAAAAGTAGTATTAAATTCCTCCTAGCTGTAGAGCTTTTTTCTGGTCAAATATTAAGTTATCTGCTTAAATATGTAGGCACTGCATTGTCTTTATTGTTACCCTGCTTTGTGACACATGTAGATTAAGCCTTTTGCCCAAGGTTGTGCCCTGGGTGAGTAACTATATGGTGAGTTACTTGGCTGCTGAGCTATTTTTTTTCTCATATATAGAATAGCCTGGTATCTGCCAGGTTCACCCCATAGAGTGGTGAGACCAGAAGCACCTAACTCATGTTGAAGTATTTTAGAAGTGTTTTAGAAGCTTCAGTTATTTGTATTGGTTTTAGTTTGTTTTGACCAGAAGAATGTTTCCCAGATCTTTCATTTTTATTTTCTTTATACATGCTCCATACTTTGAAATTACACCTTCTTCTTCTAACATGAAGACAGTGCTGGTGTCCTATGGATTTCAAATTGTTTCCCTTAGTTCATATTCCTTAGATCACTGATTTCCTCAGATCCCCTCACACAGGCAGGCTGAAAGGTGTTCTCTACAGCCATGGAGCAGATCTACTGGGCACAGTGGGACCAGATGCTGGACTGCAGCCTCTCTAACAGCAGGCTTTGACTTCAGCTTCATGCTCTCTTTTTGCTCCTCAGCTTCATGCATCTTCCAGGACACTTCCACTGGAAAACAATGATCAATGCCTTGGGCAATATATTTATTCTGAATAATTTCAATTTTTCACTTACCTTTTATATTGGTGACTGAGGCATGATTTTCCTTGTTTACTCAGGGAAAGAATCATGCATCTGGAACATCAACACTTTCATCCAGACCAGCTAGGAAATATATTTTGTGTCATCTATGTTCCGATATTTTTTAATTCATTTTGACAATGGAAATGGCTTTGGAATATGAAAATACAATCCATTAAAACTTTAGCATTCATAAACTGCAGGAGACCCAAAAGATAATGCTAGTCCTTGACATAATACTCTGAACAAAATTACTTATACAATTTTAAAGTATTATCACATTTATATTGTCACATAAATGATGTTAAATACACAGATTTCTAAATAATACTTAGCCAATATCAAGAACTCTCATGATCTGTTTCCTAAACATATTGAATATTTAATCACTTTATAAATATTTAGTTTTTATCTACTTAGATAAAATCTACCAGCATCTTTAATTAGGAAAACAGTTAACCTGGTTGAACAATAAATTTTAATATCATAAGGAATTTTTCTTTGGTTTCACCAATTTTCTATTTTCCTCCATTGAAATAAAGGATTTTATTATCTACAAAATGCATATAAAACTATAGAATAGCAATTTTCCTTCAACATAAGCATATTAAAGTAAAATTCTTTTTCTAAAGCTAACAGATTACTCTTGTTTCCAAATCCCTGAAACATTTCATAATCAAGAAATTTTCTTGAAACTTTTTTTATTAGTCAAGGGGAAGGGAGTAAGATTGGGAGGAGGAGAGATAAGACAGGATAATAGAGGCTGGATATGATCAAAATATGTTACATGCATGTAGGAAAACACATTGAAACCCAATATTTTGACATTTAAAGAATTGTTCTTGGCCCAAATGTATTAGAAGAAATACAGAGGCAAAATGCTGTGGAACACACCTGTAATTTCAGGTATTTGGGAGGCTGAGGCAGAAGAATCACAAGTTTGAGGCCAGCCTGGACAATTTAGCAAGATCCTGTCTCAAAATAAAAAGGGATGGAGATGTAGCTCAGTGGTAGAGCACTTACCTAGCATGCATGAGGCCCAGAGCTCAGTCCTGAGCACCTACACACACACACACACACACACACACACACACACACACACAGACTAGTCCTGGTTATTAGACAAATGAAAGCATGCTGATTGCATGCAAAAGGCTCCCCTACAGAACTAGAGTTTAGCAGAAACACATGTTTAAAGCATCTCTCACCCTATCTCACTTGACCCTCTCAATTTGGTGACTTTGTGTCACCTTCGTTTTACCAATGAGAAATCTTTAAATTCAAGTTCGCTGATCTAGGTGATCAGTAGCTAGGAGTTCAGATTATTTTCCCAGTATTCTATCACTAAGGCATATTACTTCTCTTTGAAATAAAAGTCTGATCCTTGCTGGAGGCAAAGCACACATAAAAAAACATGAAAATTATTCTAAAGCTATATTCAATTTTTAAAATGAACAATACAAACAAATTAGACTCAGATAATTAATAGTGAAAAGCTTCCTAGGGAACATGAATGTTCACTCATTACCAAGAGATGGTAGTCACAGTTAGTAAAGAAGACAAAAGACTTCCCTGGTTGGAGGGAGGTTTCTCTTCCAATGATTTCCTTTATACTTCACAAGTTTCCTTGTCTTTATAGATTGTACTGCGGGGTGCACAACATATGACCAAACACAAAAGATTCTGACATCTTAAGAATTATAATCTACAATCTTTCATAATTTTCCTGGTGGCTTCCAATCCTAATGAACATCAACCAGCATCCCTGCTCTAATGGCATTTTTTCCTTCTCAAGATTTTTGTCCTAATTATTTCCCATGCTAATGAATGGCACTCTGCTTTTTTATTCATTAACTTTACTGGCTTCTGTCAGTTTCAAACCTTATGTACTGTGCTTTCTGAACTAAATGTTAAAGAGTTAAAATAAAATCTCTCGCCATGCAAAAAGCTTCCTTCACAGAATGACTTGCCGAAAATGACCTAACCATTTTTAATACCTCATTAATTTTTCTTTTAATTTCTTTCAAGTGAAGTATGAAAAATGTTTACGTATGCACACTTGAAATGAACAATAATATGTGTTTTCTATCCTATCCTTTGCAATTAATGTTTCTGTTTGTATATGCTATGCCAAATGGAAATACATCCCAAATACTTGTACTCTGCATTTCAGCAATATTATATAGTGCCACTTATTTCCCAAACATTTATCCATAACTTCTATTAAACCTAGGCAATTATCTGACTGAAGTCTTCATTTGAACTTGCTATTTACCTAACCTTCATTGTACCTGCATGAGGTTTTAGCTGCAGTCTTGGCCACTTTATTATACTCTCTCCAGCAACTAAGGAGCCCTCTGATGACTTCTAAAGTTTCTCTGGGAGGGCTACCTCCCTTCAGAAGCTAGTGCTAGATGTTTAAGCTAATTCCTTCATTTTTCATTATTTCTTTTATTTTCTTAAAATAATAGCATTAAAACATTCCTGTTGCATTAAATATTAATTTTCATCTTTTTAACTTTGTCTTTCAAAAACCCCTATCTGGTATAGATAAAATGTTAATCTATAGCTTCCTGATAACCCAAACTGCATTTGGCTGGGGCAAAGAGAGGATGGGTGGCTATTAGCAGGCAACTATATTCTTTCTCTAATATTTTATTCATATGGAGCATTTCCTGTTTTGTTATGCATCCAACAATCAGGCTAACAAAGCACTGTTTCCTTCCACTATTTTTATTTTCCTGATGTTTTGGAAAATTACACTAATAGATTATGTTCCCAAGCAGGCTGCACTTGTTTCTGCTCTTTGGAGTTGAGTCACTACACCACTTGCCTACAACTAGCCCCATTGTTTCTTTTTAGAGAAGGACAAAGAAAGCAATTTTTCTTCAGAAAGAAAACTGTTTCTCCTCCAACTTGCTTTCCTCTACTTGACAGAATGCCATTGTTTAGCTACACATTTAAACTGAATGGTAGGCCAGCTATTTCATCAATTTAGGCAACAGATCTCAAATCCACAATTTGCAGTCATAGCTCCTATAGGTTTATAGATTTTCATATAAATGATTCATCAAAAAGAACAAATTAGTGAGAATAGAAGACATTACATGAATGGCACAGATAGGTATTAGGGAGAAATAAGGAAAATAAAACCCTATGATGTCTAACCTTCATTTATTTCCAAGATTCTAGAAAAATGCCAGCTTCTAGAGGTTACTATCAATCAAAACATGAGCATGACATTTCAGAAACAACTGCTTTTAATTCAAGTTGAAGTTCAGATAGTCTTTAGTATTGCTAGTTTCTAACAATCTTTCCTTTAGAGAAAATTCTCTTTTAAGAAAAAGTATGACTGCTTCCTCTGATTTCTAGAAGAAATTCTGTTTCATAAGCATTCATAAATAGTTCTTATAAACATCACAAATAAAATAGTACTTATCAGATACTTTATCAGAGCTGTAAGGTAATGATTCATTCTCAAATTACTTTTTGAGATATTCAAGTATTTAGGAAGGCACCTAAGTAATTCATATTTCTAGGCTCCCGTATCAAGATACTGAGTCTCACTGAATGAAGCCCAAGACTATTAACTGCCTAGTTAACAAAGGAGCCGAAAGACTTTGGTGCAGGTGGTCCAGGAAGAGCCCTGCCATGAAGTGGCACTGGTCACACAGTCTTCCTCTTCAGAGCACCAGGATGCAGAATGCAACTGTAAAATTAAATGCTCCTGCAACTTCCCATTTCTCAGCACCCTCCAAACACAGGAATAGCAGACTACCAGAAACTCAAGGCCTTGATTATAGCCTTTACACGTCCCCCTTATGTCAAAGTATATACCTTTTCTTTTTTTATTTATATATTAATTGATACATTTTAGGTATAAAATACATTTACATTTATTATTGGGTGCTTGTATCTGTACATGATGTATCTTAGTTCTTATATTTTCCCCATTACCTGTGCACCCTTAACCCCCTCCACCCTTCCCTATTTACATAGACTTTGTTTCCTTTATTTTTCTTTCTCATAATTTTTCCTTTCCCTTCCTCTCTTTCCCCTTCCCCTCCTGCCACCCCTATGCCTTTGGACCTTTTCCTATTTCAAATTATCAATTACTCATTTTAATCATTTTTATCCTTATTTACACTTTCAGTTTCTCACACTAGAGAAACTAGTTGGTATTTACACGTGTGTCCTATTTATTTCACTTAAGAGTATGGCCTCAATATGCATCCATTACCTTTCCCTAAAGACAAACAGGAGGATGTTGTGATAAACTGTCTCTCCTATCAAGTATTACAACTGTATTAAACATTTTAGAGAAGGTAATGTCCCTTCATTGTGGATGGCAGTACCAAATATGCAGGAAGGTGGGTCACCTTATTCTAAGTTGCCTCATCATAGGAAAAGATGAAATACCAATAGATTCCCTGGGGAGAGGAGGGCCTTACAAATGTGCAGAGGACTCTATTTCAAGATGAATCTTGTCAGTTGTTGAAATGACCCTAGAAATCAAAGTGAGTTGCTACAAGACAAGGAGCCACTATACAAGGCCATCCAATGAGAACTAAAGATGAAAGGAGAGCTGGAGTTTTAACGTAAGCCACTGAGATAAACAGAACTCAAGTTTCATATAAACTTTCTTTTATATACACAAGATAGTAGGCAGCTCTTAGGTTGCATGATGGTTTGGTGATTAAAGTCACCTCCTCTGTGGACACAGCCCTATGAGATCACAACTAAGAGAGCACAGATATAATTTCAGTCCTGTCTTTTCCTCTCAGCATCACTTCTCAATGCAGAACAACCAGCAAACCCATCTCAACAGTCCTGAAAAGAGCTCCTTTAGATGCATATTCACCTACTTGAAAAAAGTGTACAGACAATTTTTCCTAAAATGATCAAAAGGAAACGATCATTTGTATTACAGGAAGTTTTCAGTCCCTAGGGAAGGGGTCTCTTTCTGTGGCTTTGTTCTGAAACATTTCTTTTTCCTGTGAGACCAGGGTGGGCTCTGTGCATGCTCAGGTGTGATGGAGAAGCTTCAGTATGCCAGCCTCCTCAGCCAGCTGCAGAGAGTAAAGGAGGAGTCCCAAGTGATTAATCAAGCAATGGCAGAACTAGCAACCATTCCCTATCTACGGGACATCAGTCAACAGGAGGCGGAATTGGTAAGTATTTGTTTTTGTTTAAGGCTTTCACAGGCCCTGAGCCAAAACAAGAGTGATATGGTCTAAAAAAAAAAAAAAAAAGTGATAATAAATGGAGTCTGAAGGCAAACTCCCTACCCTTCACGAAGCATTTTAATGCAGAAATTGGAAAATGTAGGGATATCTGATTTTTATTTGCTCACATTGACTACTTTCCATCTCTTACAGCAAGAACTTTGTGATGTATAAAAACAAAAAAGGGCTGAGTACTCATATTGTGTCAGGCTTTTTGCTTTAAGTAAAATGAAATTTTAATAAACTGCTTCTAAAACTCTAAGATATGTTAATATATGATTCTCTTCTTGGAAAAAGGAGAAGACAGAAGAAATTATGTGTAAAAATACAACCCTACAAAATGGTCCTTAGGGTTTTCTTAATCAATTCTAGTATTACCATGTATTTTGGCAGTGTCAACACACACTAGTACATTTGGATAGATCAATAAAACTTAGTTTATTTGAAAGGAAAAATGTAGTTAGTCCAAATAGCTGCTTTTTAAACTGCACTTACAGGTTAGCTCAGAAAACTAGATTTTTTTTTTTTTTTTTTTTTTAGCCGAACCAGTCAAAAACTAGCTAGTTGAAGGAATAGCTCACGGAAAGTCTTTTCAAACAGATTGTGTATTAAAATCATAATTAATATGAAAATTTATAACACTTCATTTGAAAATTAATTACTAAACAGTGTGCTGCCCCTACAGAAAAAGGTAACATTTACTCTATATGGAGATCCTGATGTGCTGCAGGGAAGGGCTCTTTACTTTGAAGCTTTAATTGAGAGTAGCTAAAACTAATTATAGACCTGAATTGAATTCACCTAGCAAGGATGAGAACAGCCCAAACTGATTACCTGTAATTTTCAGATAACTAAAAGAACCCTCCCTGTTTGAGCTTTCAAAAATGTAACCAAGAAATGAGCTGCCAGCATTTATAATGTTCATCTAAACCTGTTAAAAGTGTGTTAAATAAATACTGATATCAGAATAAGCACATGAAAAGGTCTGGCTAACCAAAGAATAAAACCATGCATACTAAAGATGAAAACTATGAAATAAGTCTATTAATCAAGGAATTACTAAGTCAAACTGGCAATGATACTTTCTAAACCCTTATGGTTGTATGCAGAAGAACACCGTCTAAAAGGCTAAGTGTTTATCTTGCCATTCATAAGGCATTCAGGAATGCCATAAGTATGAGCTTTCAAATTGTATATTATAGCCAATTTTGGATGATTAATGCTCCTCTGAGATAAGCGGAGGCAAAGAAAATGTTAATTTAGGGAAGCCAGCAAAATGTTGATCTTTTCTTCCTGAAAAGTACATTCAGGACTTAAATGAAAAATACAGGGCAATTTGCCACACATAGCCTTCTTAACTACACATCTATGTTTTTCTCCCCCCAGAAATACTCATTTTTCAAAATATACACAAACAGAAGCAAACTAACACTATTGACGTCCCTTTCTAATGGACAATTTTTCAGTATCTGAAGCCCTAGAAAATGGGATTTTATGGAATATCTTCATAATTTATATGCTCACCAGAAAAAAAATGGATATATATGAATGTGTATCTGCAAGCCAAATACTTGAAAAGCATATATATATATATATATATATATATATATATCTTCAAGATTTTATCACCTTAAGTGATAGATTTTACTTTCCAGCTTCCAAGTATGGGTTAACCTAAAAAATAAGTCCTAGTAGTACTTGCAGGGCACCAGATGAACATCGACTGCTCTATAGAGGATATTTGAGTGACTCAACTCCGCCCTCCTACTTAAGCTCTGCAATAGCTAAAGTACAGAAAGATTGTCCACGGATTCAAACTGTTTGATGTGGCAGTGAGCTACATGGAAATGTGTCCCTTTTCAGGGAGGGCTTTTTATTAAAGTTTGAGTATCACAAGGTTTAATGAGGCTTCATTATTTTGCAGCCATATGTGCATCAAGTACATATATAAGATTGTTTTCAATTGGAATATGACATGACACCTGTTTTGGACACAGTGAGGCATGTTGTAAACTTGTCTTTGGGACCTAAAAATAAATAATGAATTTTTAAAAAACAGTTATTTCAAAACTTTAACACAGAAAAGAACTTAAATGAGCTAGATTCTTACAGAGGCAATAAAATAGCACAATGTCAGTATCATTCTCTGGTGAGCTTTTGCTTGATGCATAGAATTATGATACATTAGCCTCAGGGGAAAATAAATACTAAAACGTGTTCATGTACTACATGGCATTTCCTGAGAGAATTAACTACCTCCTTCATTCTTTACAACCCAAATCTGTTTTTAACAAAACATCAACACTTACTGCATTAAAACCTATACGTTTTCTACAAATTTTCAAGAAGAACCTTTTCATTGTTTCAATATTTTATATCTGCAATAATACTCTGTAATGACTCAAGCAAAGATGAGGTGACAGTGTTCATTGTGGGAAGGATGAGTAATAAAATCATCAGCGTACAAATGATTTTTTAATTAGGTTTTAATCTGTGTATTTAAAGAAGTTATTTCTGTGTGAATTCCACACTGATAATTTTTATCTTGGTGCCACAGCTGCAGTTACTAATGGCAGATGCTATGGACACCCTTGAAGGAAGAAGAAGCAATAAAGAACGTGTATGGAATACAATTGAAAAGGTAAGACTTTGAACTGAAAGAAAAGTTATAGAACTAAAGAAAATGTCCACCTTGAGTCAAATCTGTTTAGAAGATAAAAAGAAATAAAAGTTCCCTGGGTCGTTTTCTGTTTGTTTTCTTTTTTAAGTAAATGCAGCTCTCTCCATGGAAGTATAACCAAAATCAAAGCTGAATTTATTTAATCTGTCCCCTCAGGTCTGTTCCTTCCCAGCAGACTGTTGTCATATGCTTTCATGATTCTTCTTCATGTTTGCACTCATTTTCATATTCTTTTGAAATTATTTGCTTCTTCATCACTGTTGATGATACTTTTTAAAGGCTCTTCACCAGTGTGTTAGCCTATTTCCCAATTCTTTTCCCCCTTTTTGTCATTTGTCATTTGTTGTCATTTAATGACAACATTATAGTAAGCCACAAAGAAACTAGTGCATCGATGACTTAGGTGGAGGAGTAACATGCTGGTGGTTAGAAGCAGAGGAATATCCCTTTGCTGGTCACTGGGCTTTAAATGTAACAAGCACCCGAGAGGAGCCATGCACCAGGTACTTAGGAGACTTGGGTGACACCCCAGGGCCTTCTGAAAATGGAAAAGTTGGTAATGCTGGGTCTCCTTTCCAGCTCAAGATAGTATCTCCTCCCATCACTGTAAAATCCCACAAGGGGAGACAGACTGGTGTCAAGAGATGTAAATGGAGCAAAAAAGCCTAAGGTTTAAGAAGTGGCATCCAGCCCTGAAGGATCTTGCTGCCTCTGAGGAAGAATGTGTCTTCTGAAATCAACTCATATGTCCCGATATACACACATTAAAAAAATCAAAAGAATTCAGCAAGTATTTGTTGAATATCTACTGTTCTGTAAGGCCACTAGGTGTTAGGGTTATTGTGGTGGATCAGGCATGGCGATCTAGACTGCCACTTATAAGTGTATTGGATACTACAGGAGAAAGGAGCTATGCAGTGAACTATGGAAGCAGATAGCAGGAGAATAGCCTAGACTGGGAGATCAGGAAAGCCATCTCTGAGACAGTTATACAACATCTAAAGAATATTAGTAATTATCCAGGTAAAAGGAAAGATTCCCAAACAGGGAAAGTTTGTTCAAAGAGTACAAAGGAAGTATAGCACACTGAAGAAAAATGACAAACAGGTGAAGAGAATATTCCAAAATGAAATACAGAAGAAAAGAAATCAAATCAAAGATGTATTTATGAAGTGAGTTGAGGATTTGGAATATTTCAGAGTGTGGGTATCTAGAAAATGAAATACCTTTAGAACTTCAGTGAAACAAGTTTAAAAGGCTATGGAACTGTGGGAAGGTCAGTTATGAAGAGATGAAAGTCACCCAGGGGAGACATGATGTTGGCATGGTCTAGGGTGATGGATTTAAAAAGGAGAGAAGCAGAGAGAAATAAGAAATATTTAGGAAGCCAAACCTGAAGGCCTTGTAACTGATGAGATATGGAAGTTGAGAATATAGACACAATACAAAATGAGGCCTGGATACTTGCTTGAGTAACCAAGCATGGCACAGGGGAAGGTTTGCTAGTGCCATTTATTAAGGAAGGAAACTGACACAGGTGCAGCTTTTGGCTGAGAATATAAACTCCTCTGGAGCCCAGTCAGGAGACAGAAATCACACCAGATATTTGAATGGAAATTTTATATAAAGAATGGTTAGCTAACTATGGCATTATTAATTATGTAACTGAAAAAGCAAAGGAGAACAATAAGTTATTATTAAAGAAGCAATTAAAGAAAGCACTACCACCCCTTAGGGCTGGGGAATCACAGGGAAGAGTTTGGAATGGCTAAAATTTACAAACTTGAAGCAAGGACTCTGCTACACCAAAACTCAGACCTTCTACTAGAAGGTGCTGCCAGCTGTCCCTGGTGTCTCTGAGCTCAAAGGAGAGGTCCTAAAGGGCTGAGACTCAGACCTCTGAAGAGGGAACATTAACCCAATAATGCTATGTGGAGTTATGGGGTGATGAGTTATAATAGAGGTAATTCTGCTACTTTTAGAAAAACCAGATTCAGATGCTACTACAGAAACCAATGTTTGTTTCTTGATTGAAGAAGGTTTGCTAAAGAGATGCTTACAGGAAACACCAAATAGATAATAGTAATCAGGAAGCAGAGAGGAAAGGGTCAAGTCCTTGCCTTCTCCTCAAGTAGCCCCCGTGGGCAGAGACTAACAGTTGGCGAAGCAGAAATGGGGTTTGCAGGATGCCAGACCAACATCAATAAACTACCTACAGAAGCAGGTTTGGAGTTAAGAGACTACATGTTAATGATTGGCACAAAAGTGAATTGAACTTGGGGTGCTGGCAGGATGCCCAAGGTAAAATACAGGAGCCTGAAATTCTGGATAAAAAGCTGAATGGGGGTAAGGGTTGAATGGAGATGGAGATTTCTAGTCATTGACCAATTGATGTTAAATGAAGTCATTGGAGTGGGTGACACTGCTGGTCACTGAGAAGGAGTGTATAAAGACAAAGGAAATCCTTGAACAGCACACTTCAAACATAAGAGGAGAAACCTTCAGAGGACACTAGGAAGGACTAGTAGGATTGGAGCTAGAAATCAACCTGATCCAATGCTGAAGAGTATCAAATAATATAATCAAATGTTTCTATCAGCTATAAATATAATTGCTAGAACAGGGGTCACCAAACTATAACCTGCAGATCAAATCCAGCACTCAACTATTTTTGTCCATAAAGTTCATTGCCTACAACTATGCCATTCATTTTCATATTGTCTGTGTCAACTTGGCTAAGTTGGATAGGTACCACAACCACTGTAATAGATCACAAACTCTAAAATATTTATCTGGCTTTGTACAGAAAAAGTTCATTGTACTCTGACAGAGCATTATACTTCCCAGAAACATTTGCGTTTGTATATTAAATACTTCTATTTATGAATCCAAATGATAACAGAGGAACAGTCCAATTCTTAAATCCTAGGGACACAGCCATAAAAGTGGAAGAGATTAACATCTATTTATATCATGTAGACAGCTACTTATTACACCTCTTTCTAAGTGTTTTTGATGCCTATGTTCATAGGTGAGCATAGCTTGTGGCTTCTCTTTGGACTTATTTTAGTTATCTATTGTTATGTAACACACCATCCTAAATGCAGTATTATCATATAACATTTTCTATATTTAGGTAGTTTATTGCCTACTCCAGTAACATGCAAGTGCTACAAGGGCACTGTTCTTTCACTGCCCTATCTCCAGTGTCTAGGACAGTGTATGGCACAGAGAGTGTCCAGAATACTTTTGATGAACACATGAATGAGCAATGTGTCAATAGGACCTGTGGGATATTCAAAAGGTTGTGCTTCCTCGGGTGTTTTTTGTTATAGGACAAAACTAAGCAAAGTGTGGTTTCCTTAATTGAATGTGCTATGGCATGGAACTTTCCAACACAAGAAAACATCTTTTTTCAACATAAATTGCCTATTTTTATGTCTACATTGCTAGACCAACATGCATATTTCTCTCTTTAGTTAATTACTACAAAGGACTTTTTGAAACAAAGCCACACTAGGACAACCACTACTTTTCTAAAACTCTATAGATAATATATTTTAATTCTGGTGAATCAAGAGAAAAACACAAATATTTCATTCTCTCTCTTTCTGGGTTCTTAGAGAAACTTCAAAGAAGACAAAAATGTGGGCAGGAGGTCAGCACTCATGAATCAGATCTGATAGGCTTTTTATAGACCTGTAACGAAGTAGAGACCAGAAAATTGTGTTAGGTAACGGGGATTCTGACAGAACCTTTAACTATGTGGAACTAGGAGCTTCTGCTATAATTCTGGTACTTCAGATGAAAATTTCAAGTGTTTTCATTAGGTACAACAGCTGTTTCTATTACAGATAACAGATCTCAGAGGTGGTGATGTTGATATCAACTTCTAGTGAGCTCAGAACACAGTGTAGCTTGTACAATTAGGTTTTTTTAATTATTTTTTTTCTGCACATGCAAATTAACTCTGTAGCAGTAAAAGGAAATTACTTACTTGCTACCGGAATTGTCTGAAACTGATACGATCATCCTTTGTAGAGTCACATTAACCAGATTAAAAGCCCTTGGGAAAAGTTTGGCACCCTGTTCCTTCCCAGTCACGTCTTCCTAAAGACCTCTCAGTAGCTTCCATTTAGAAAGCTATGATCATTACCAGGGCTTTTAATTTGGAAATATTGGCTGCTTACCAGTGAGTCTTTCTAGACACTCAATGGTTAGGTGTAGTGGCTCTACTGTTTTACATTCTTGGAGGCCTGGGAGGCCTTGATTTGACCATCCTCTTGACTCCCACTTGTTTGAAGGTATGTTTTCCAGCCTGAGACAGATTCTCATTCTGCTATTACTTTATTCCCAAGATGGTTGCCATCATTTTACTCTCTCACCGGATGCACATACCACATTTTTGTTGATGGTGGAATCTATTCCTTCAGCTCTTTGAATCAAGGCTGATTCTTCGGTCAATAAAATATGGTGGAAATTCTGTACCACTTCTGAGATTAGTCTTTAAAAGGCCTGATAGTTTCTACTTCCTTTTTCTTGAAAAAGTTCCTCTTGGAACCCAGCTGTGATCCTGTTTGAAGCCTGGTTCATAAGGATAGAGCACATTTAGGTAGTATAGTCAACAGCCTCAGCTGTCTACTGTCAATAGTCAGCTATTCGTGGCAGTCATCTTGAAGTCCAGCCATTTTAGCCTTTGATGAATTCAACCTTGTGCACAGAAACCATTGATTGAACTGCGTAAAAGAAACTGTGCAAGAATGAGCTCTGGTCAACCTGTAGATCTGAGATATAATACTTAATTGTTGTCTTAAACCACTACAGTGAACCCTCGAGTTATGACCAGCCTGGCATATGAATAACTTGGGTTAGGACCGGAATTTTAGTTTTAACTTACAACCAAAGTCTTGAGTTACGACCCAAATGCTGGATGCTTGTGCTTCCAGATGGTCTCAGATACAAGTTTAACCCTTAAAGAGTTCTGGAAGGAACATTACAACATCCTTTCCTGTGTGGGGTTGAGAAATCCTGGGCCGAGGTCTATCAAAAGACACTGAGATCTGCCTGGAAGAAAATGTGGCCTAAAATTATACAGGAGAGAGACTTCAAAGGCAATTGACCAACTTGAGTTACAATCACCCCTCAGGAACAAATTGAGTTCATAAGTAATGTAAATGCCATAGGCAGAAGGAAGCATGATAGAAAAATGGAAAGTGCCAGATGATGGAGAAAATCATGCAGATACCTAGTGGAAATCATTCCAACTAGAGGAAATGGCAAATCCAAAACACTGAGGTCAAATGGCTCCAAAAGTGCAAGAAACAGAAAGGAGGGAAGGGGTTTTAAAGTATGATGAACAAGAGTAATAAGATTTTGTTTTTGTTTTTGTGGTACCAGAATTCGAACTCAGGACCTTGTGCTTGTGAGGCAGGTGTGGCACCACTGAGCTAAATCCCCAGCCCAATGAGAGTAATAAGAAATGAAACAAGAGAACTCAGTCCTTTACAAAAACAAAAGCAGTGTAAGCTGCTAAATTGAGAATAAATTAAAAGGGGCAAGTGTAGAAGCAGGGAAACTATTGTAGCTGATCTGGGAGAATAAATAATGAGGGTGGCTTGAACTTTAAACACAAGTGGCAACAGTGCAGGTGAGAGTGGTCAGACTCCATCTGCTATTTAGATGTGAACTGGTATTGTAAAACATACAAACAAAAAACAGCCTCAACTAGCAATTAGGAGACAAATTAGGTCTGTCACAGATTAGGTCAGAAGCCACTTCCTTTCTCCAGGCCTAAGTTTCCTTATCTGTAAAGTAAGGACTTTGAACTAGAGGATTATAAGCTCTTTCCCAGATCTGCATAAATGAGACTTTTAAAACCCAGACCATCAAAATGAAAGGGCAAATATTAATATTTACTGAGCTTTTATTATGTAACAACAGTCTCCTATTCACTCCGCATATACATATTTACTTATCTTCACCAGGTACAGAGTATAATTAACCAGAGAAAGTGAGTAGTTGCCCTAAAGTCACAGGGCCAGTAAGTGATAGACTAAGGACTTGATCTGACTTTGGAGCTTGAACTCTTTCTTGATAGAAACTCAAGATTTGTGCTTCCTGAAGAGACCGAGTGACAAGCATTGCTGTGTGATACCTGAGCATTCAAGTGTGAGGAGGCCAAGTGGAGAATTACAGTGACCTCCAACCAAAGTTGTTTTGCATCTATAAACAGAAAGAATGCAAAACCTAACTATGCAAATCCTTTATTTTTTAATTTGATTCCCACTTATGGAAACTTGAAGAAGCCATAGCCTTCTAAGAAGCATAATGTGTTCATACCAATTTCACATTTAGAGTCTGATTTTTGTGTTACTTACCAATGAATCCTGAAGTCCACTGAAGCTTTATGAACAAGGCCTGAAGATAAGTAGAAAAGGGAGCCTTGAAAAAATAGCCCACCTCGTAAGTGGGAACACTGCTATTTCTTCTCACCAAGAATCAATTAAGCAAATTTTACCTGGAACTCAGAAGAAAAAGTTATTTGTTCCTCATTTACAGAGCCTAAATGTCTCACTGAGAAGATCAGACTTTGACCTGGTATAATAACATATTATCTGTTCTGCTTTACCCCTAGATCACTAATTTGAGACTAAATGAGGAAAATAAAGTTTATTATTTTTAAAGTCCTGAGAGAATGCTCTAGCATATAACCTTGGACCTGTGAGTTTTCATGAGAAGAAATACTACTTTACAATTTTATCTGGTATTATAAAATATATGGAAATCTTTGACAAATCCAACTCAGGGAGTATAGGTGACCTTTAAGTAATCCATATGAATGTACTTAAAATTATTTACCCTTTTATGTTTCTTTTTATCCTAAACTTTAACCTATAAATCATATTCATTGTCATTATACAGAAATTATCTTCACTGATGCACTAATTTGGTCTCTTAAAATGAAAGTATGACAGAATTACATGTCACTTAGCAACTCTGTTCTGTTCAAGACTGTTGACATGACAAAGCCAACAGGGAAAAAATGCAAACTTAGGGGAGAGGGCAAGGGTAAGTTGGTTAAGAGGGAAGAGCAAACTGCAACATTTTATTTACTTTCCACATCAGCATTCAAACATGAATCCTTCCAGAAACTCTTCTGAGAGAGATTGCACATGCAGCAGCAGCATTCATTGGCCAGTCATTTGGGCTGCTGACTAATATGTAGTTAGGTTAGTACTTCTGAAAATACTGCTGTCTTTTCAAAGATTCAGCAGTTCCACTCATTTGCAAAGCAGTTTTGCTGGCACTCAGGCTTTTCCTATGTGTCTTATTCTTTAAGGAGTCTCCACAGATTTATTGCAATTTGACGGTGAATCTTCTAGCTTCTGGTTATGAGTCTCCTCATTAGAATATCCCTAAATTCCTTTACAGTATGTGCTCCAAGCACTGCTAAGTAGTTCTGTCCATACCACAGTACAAATTATGTAGGGAAATCCAAGTGCTCCTGTTGCTGACCAGGCTGGGGAGGGGAGGAAAAACTCCAAGGACAAGCAGGAAGGGAGACAAGGCCCAAAGAACTACAAGAGGCCAGATACAGATATCTTGCAATTCTCAAGATAAATTGAGTTTGTTCCAATAAGTATCCAGGTCACCCCTTTAGTAGAAGAATCCCTACCAAAGCCCTGGCAGAACCTCATGATTGTGGCCAGAGGCTGACCCCTGGGGCAATCAGACCTAAAGGGGAGAGCTCCATCCTTAACTGTTACACACAGAAAAGCCAAGTCTACTCTAAGGAGAAACCCCGAAGCCTTGGTTCTGGCCATCTCCCCACCACAATGCAATGTTTCCAATCTAGGTAGTGAATTTTAGTTTTCACTTAAACTAACATCTTCCTCCTTTGGCTAGAACAGAAATGTATGGAGTTAACTTATATCAGTCAGCTTACTATCACTGTAATAAAATACCTGAGATTAAGCAGATTAATGGAAAGAAAAGTTGATTTTGGCAGAGGAGAAAAACCTCTGTTTTTCTCCATGACCATTTGGCCCTGTTGCTTTGGGCCTATGGCAACACAGTATAACATGGCAAGGGCAGGTAGCAGAGGAGGCTTCTGTACTTCATCCCAACCAGGAAACAAAGAGAGAAACACAAAGAGGCTAGAGTCCCCAAATCCCCATCAAAGACTATGAACCCAGTGAACTAACTTTCACCCACCAGGCCCCACCTGTCGAATGTTCTGCTACCTCCCATTATACAACAGGCAACAAACTAGGCACCAAACCTTCAATACATGGCCTTGTGAGGACAGTCAAGATGCAAACTGTAGAATTTGTTGAACATTTTCAGCAGCTGCATTGGATAATCCACCCATTTCTCACCTGTACTTGGCCTTACTTCCCAAACTTGGAACACCTCTTTTATGTCCTTTTTTGGATGAAAATACTATTTCAAAACTGATGATTTGGCAAGAAATTTCTGCACCAGAAGTCTTTCTGTGCTCAAATGAAATCAACTGCTCACCTAGGGAGCAGTTATCTAGCAGTTTAGCCATTTTTGTTTTTGTTTTTTTGTTTGTTTTTTTTTTGGTACCGGGGATTGAACTCGGGTCCTTGCGCTTGCGAGGCAGGTGATGGAACCACTGGGCTAAATCCCCGGCCCCCTAGTTTAGCCACTTTTAAACAACAGTTTATCAAGGTGCAGATGTTACTTTGCTATCATATACATGAACTTAATTACCCAACAAATTATTAAACTATTTTATTCTGTCTGAAGCTTACTTTTAAATAGCTATCACAAGCAGAACAAGCTATGGAAAAATATATTTCAAATATACATGTTAATAATTAGTGTGACAAATATTATCAGTAATTATTATTGATCTCAGTATGTGCCAAGCACTTCAACACATTATCACATTTAATGACTACAATAACCTTATGACAGATATTATTATTTCTCTTGAAAGATGAGGAAAAGAGCTTTAACAAGGAAACAAACCCAAGTTTGTTGTTGCCAGGGTTTGCTTCCGAATCACTTGTTTGAGTCAAAGGCTATATTGCTAATCATTAATTGGAACATTTATGTTAAAACGAGTGTTTTATGTTTAACACTTATGTTAAAACTTCTAAAAGTCAGTGACACAAAGAATGTTACCAGCCCATCCCAAGCTTAGGTTCTGTAAAACAGCTAATAAGACAACTTTTGAGCCTTCCTCTTGGCAGTGAGTGGAATAGAGGCATCCGAGGCTACTGTAGGCATCCCCCAGCCCTCTCTAGAGCACAGGTGAATGGCCATCTGGACACTTACCCACACTATATTGCAGCCACTGACTGACAAAACCTGAACTTCACCACCTACTACTCTTCCCTGAATGATACTACTCATACTGTCTCCTCTCCTCATCTCTCCCTAAATCACATTTATGTTTCCATTGATAGCTCACCATTTTTCCTTTTCTTGCAACTTCAAAACTTTAAGAAGATGGCTGAGAAAACTAGTCATTCCTGAAGCATCTAACTTGCTCTAAGGGTCACTCTGGTGAGTTATCTGAATTAGCCTTCAGAGATGCACAAAGCTTTCATAGGTAGATATTGCTGTAACACCTCTAAGCTTTACCATTACAACACAGAGGGCCCATGGATGGTATTGGACCAACACATTGTTTATCTCCCTCTCATTCTAAGCTCTCTCCATGCCTGCTCCAATTACAAGCTAATACAGGGAAGTGGCTAAACAGAAATTAGAAATAGTCATATTATTCCAAAACTATCAGTGTTTTTACCTTTTCAAAAAGTTTTTCAAAATGTATCTTTTAATTAAAATATTGACTGCAATATTGACTGGGGGACATGGGGGAAGAGCATGAATCTTAACTGTATTTTGAAAAGTAAGTTAGCAATTCATTCTACAAGTTCCTTCCTTTAAATTACCAACTGTGTTTTCTTTGCTTCAACCAGCATATTCATTGCATGTACTTTATACAGTAAGTTTTACAATTCTTTATAGTCTCGAAAATAACAGAATAGCATATATTACTTATACCACTTAGTAGCTACATGAATCATAATATATCTTCCAATCTGTACTGAAAACAGAATTAATACAGAGTTCAGGGCAATTGACTTGTAGCTCATTCAATCACTTATAGTGCATTCGTTACAACTTTCCTCTTCTGGAAAATGGCAAAAGTAAAAGTGCATTTACTTGCAACTCTAAAGGAAGGTATGAGTCATTTGTCATTCTGACTATGACTTTATCAAAATTGTGCATGTGGAGATGAGGACAAGAATGTAATCTCAAACACATATTGCTAAGCACAAATACTCACATCCTGCACCTCTTAGCATCATCAGAACTGTTTCTGTTGGAGAAAAGACTCCAGAGGAATGTGAGATAGGTGATTAACAGATGATTATGGATTTATGCTGGAGAGAGATCCTAACCTAGAGACAGGAGAAAGTTAGGCCTATCTCTGGTTGAGTTAGAAGGAATTCAAGACACATTTACTTCCCAAGACCTATACTGGAGAAAAAAATCCCTTTGCCTTTATAATGGATGAACTGCTTTATCACATTGATGAATGTATTTATAACCAACTGGGAAAACTGAAACAAAAAAAATTAAAGCACATATTCTTGAGGTTCAGGGATCAGAAATCAAAGATCTAAATAAATGGAGAGAAATTCTATGCTTATGGATTAGAAGACTTATATAGACATCAATCTTCCAAAACTGATAAACAGATTTAACATAATTTCCATTAAAATTCTAGTAAAATTTTTCATAGATGTAAAGTTTTTCTAAAATTTATATTCTAAGGCAAAGGAAATAACTCACTAAAGCATTTTGAGAAAGAATGAAATGGGAAGAATCAATTTCCTCAATTCAGAGACAGCTTTTGATACAGCTATAATGACCAAAGCTTTGTGATATTGGTGAGAGGACATACATATAACTTAATGGGATGGAATAAAGAAGCCAGAGAGAAACTCACACAAATATGCTCAATTGATTTTTTTATAAAGGTGCAAAAGCAATTCAATAGAGGAAAGGTAGCCTTTTTGACAAAGGGGGCTGGAGTACTTGGATATCAGCAAGAGAGAGAGAAAGAGAACCATAATCTCTCACCAAAAATATTTTAAAATAGCCACAGACTTAAAATTAAAATGTAAAACTAAAATAATTTTGGAGAAAATCTTTGAGGCATTTGTATATCCAAAGAGGTCTTATGGGCCGGGGATTTAGCTCAGTGGTTCCGGCACCTGCCTTGCAAGCGCAAGGTCCAGAGTTCGATCCCTGGTACCAAAAAAAAAAAAAA
>NW_004624730.1:50883771-50911007 GCF_000247695.1 Heterocephalus glaber | reverse complement strand
ATCTTTTAAAATATTATCTGGCAGGACTGGGAATGTAGCTCAGTGGTAAGGTCCTGAGTTTGATCCCCAGTACCAGAAAAAATATATATATATATTATCTGTTATCACTCTGTAGAGAAAGAACTAATTCAGATCTGCTTTTCCTTCCATATTTGAAAGAAAAACTACATGCATTCTAATCCCTGAATCACAGAGAACAGCTGTTATGTAGAGAGAAGCCCAAGGAAATATTTTGTTTACAGAATTTTCTGCAAACAATTTTATGATTTTTTTCCACCCGGAAGCCCTGGCATAGGCAGTCCATAGGGTCAGTGCAATAACCATTAAGCCAAGCACCAATTATGGTATTTACCTGCTTTCATAAATAGTAACAATACTATATATGGGTTGTTCTTCCTCTCTCTTTCTTGTTTACTCATAGCTTTATCCTTTGATTATTTTGTTTAGATCTTTCCCTGTACTCACAAACTTTCATTTCATGAAATATGAGATGATCACAGACCAACATCTCTTAAATCAAAATATATTGAAAGTTAAGAGACCACTGGCAGAGCAAGGCTATGATTTACAATGTCTTGATTCATGGAGATGGTATGACAGAGTCTAAGTTCAATCAGATATTTCACAAGTTGCCTGATCCACTCAGCAGTTCCCAGGGCTCATGGACATAGATACAAAAGACTATTGTGTAGCTTTGACAGGCAGCAGATCATCCAGATGGAATGGAATGACACCTGAGACAGGCACATATTTTTGACAAGCCACAAAGGAAAGGGAAATCAGAAAACTGACCCAAAGAGCATCCCATAAGTTATAAATATGAAAATATTATGCTCAGTTACTAGAATCCAGAAACACTAAAATTGCCTGAGATAATCAGAGCTCAACCCCAGTTTTCACATGCATTAGTACATAAATGATATGGGAACTTGAAAATTAAATACTGGATATGTGTTTTTGTTGTGATTTTCTATCGATCCAAGGCAATGTGCAGAATTAATATGAATTTATAATCAAGACTTTAACTTTCTTTTTAAATATACATTTAGGGAAGTAGAAAGGCAAATATTTAGTGAGCAATTGGGAAACTGAATCCCTAATGCTGCTAGCTTGTCAGTCTTTTCTCTAACACTTTTATAACAGGTTTACAGATATAAATAGTTATTTCAGTTCCTGCTTCCTTAAAGCTCGCACGATGGGGGGGGACTGCTGTATTGGGACATTAGTATTAAAAGTATAGCCCTGGGGGCCGGGGATTTAGCTCAGTGGCACAGCGCCTGCCTTGTAAGTACAAGGTCCTGAGTTCGATCCCCAGTACTGCAAAAAAAAAAAAAGTATAGCCCTAAAATAATCCCTCACAGGTAACCCTCAGTTCAAGTTAGCTGATAGTGATGGTAATCATAATATGGAAAGCCAAATTGGCTTAAGTTTTGAAGACCTAGGTTCAAGTCCTAGCCCTATCTAATGAGGTTTTAATATATAAAGGAAATGAGATAATGAAATAGGAAACAATGTTTTAAACACTTAAGCAATCTTACTGTTATTGGCCCTCCCTGTACACCAACAGTATTCTGTTTAGCTCTCACTGCAAACCTAAGACAGGAAACATTCTCTTCTTTTTTGCAAAAAAGTAATCTGAGACCCAGGAGGTGTAGGAATTTCCTTATACTTACTGTAACTAGACAGGTAAAGCTAGAATTCAAGCCCAGGCAGCCCTGCTGCAGAGTAGGGACTTGATATACTGCTTCTATGTGTTTTACTATTATATTACAGGCATTCCTCATTTAGCAACTGAGTTCAGTTCCTGCGACCAGGACATTAAATGATTGGTTACTAAATGAGGAAATGCATATGGTATGTACATTATAATATTTAGGAAAGAAAAGAAATGGTCAAGGCAAACACCAACTTGATGACTTTATTTGCATAACTCTTACACGCAATACTGTAATGTATAACAGAACATAAAACTACAGCACTGTACTGTGCAGAACAACCAGCAAAAACTACAGTGCTGTACAAACAAAGGGAATGCACAAACAAAAAAAAAATACATGGAGGCTCTAAAAATAAGGTATATAGAACTGTACAACAACAACAAAAAAAGACAGATCTTAAGTCTGAATGGTAGGTCCTAAGTCCAAACAGCGTATCTCAGTAGTTACATCCAAAGAGTCGTTAAACAGGTAGGTTGTTAGATAAGCAATGTCTGTACTGTTTTGGGAACCTGGTGGTTCTCAAATAACTTTAGTAATATGCAGGCTTCAAGTCATCCCAAAAGGACTAGCAACTAGATTTGTGTCCATTTTGGTAGCCACTGGTAATGTTGGGCTGTCAAGCCCCTGACGTGTCCAGTGTTACCAAAGAACTGAATTTCTTAATTTAAACTCCAACTATTTGATTTAACACTTTAAAGTTAAATTTAAACTTAAAAACAGATAATTCTATCATTGAAAATTTTGAAGTAATTTGGAATAACTTACCTATGATAATCAACTTTTAACTCTAATATTTATGAAATCTAATGCAGATCAACTCTTTCCAGAGAAAGTTTAGTATTCAAATTGAGATGTGCTATAAGTATAAAATACATATTTGATTTCAGACAATACAAAAAATATAGAAAAAGTCAATAAGAATTTTTATACTAATTACATATTGAAATAATATTTCAGATTTAGTGGTTAAAAAAATATGCTGTCAAAATGAATTTCATAAGCAAATAAAGTGTAAAGATCACAAAAGAAAAAAAAAGTAATTTTACATGTCTTTTTCACCTGCCTCCCAATACTGGTGATTGAATTCAGACAACTCTGAGCTACATTCCCAGACTTTTTCATTATTATTTTTTTCGGGGTGGAGGGTGTCTTATTTAAGTTACCCAGGCTGGCCTCCAATTTGCAGTCTTCCTGCCTCCTTCTCCCACACAGTTGAGACTATAGGTGTGTATCGCTACATCCAGCTTCCTTTTGCTTTTTCAGTTGTAATTACTAACCTATTCAAAATGACATGTACAGATTGAATTATAGATCTATTGAACAGCACTGGCCTGAATAATATGTTGGCTGGAACTAGAAGCTCTCCCTTTCTTCTGGCAAAAGGGGTTAAAAAGTGCCTCATCCTTGCTACCTTGGCTGCAAATTTCCATGGACCATGGGGAGGGAGATTGGCTTTCCCAGAGAACTAACCATGAAAGCTCTGTAGTCTGTTGGTATTCATCCCATTTCACACTTGTCCTGTAAGATGCAAGATCAACAAGAAGCCTTGTGCTACTCTGGAACAGGGACCCAGAGTGCCCAGCAGCACACCTTGCTGCGGACGTGATGAAGACAACATCTTGCTGAACCTTGCTCTAAGTTTTCCTAATAGCCTTTCTATCCCACGGAACTATAGAATTTGCCTTATCTCAAGAGAGATAAGACACACCAAAGGACCCACCTTGTACAACAGGATCTTCTGAGAATACTTTAAAAGTTTGAGCTTGCCTTAGTAGAAGGTAGCTACTCAAAGAGAACTGAGATTTGTAATCTTTTTGTTAACAGGGTGTGTGTCTACTTACCATGGGAAAAGCCAGGGATGTAGTGGGTAGGACTCTAACAAGTGTTAGTCCCCTGAGTCACATTATCCCATAAAAACATAAGTGGTAGCAAAGTGAAGTTTCTTTACTAATGCACAATAAATACTGCATTAAACTCAGAATAAAACTGGAGCAAAATACTATTTACATACTCCAGGGAAAGGCAAATCCCTAACTACTAGCATATATAGCAAAGAGTTATGTATTAATGAGAAAATTCACCTCTATACAATTCTAATTAAATGAGAACATCTAACTATATGTCAGGGCATAGAATAGACATTAGGACAGTTATGTGAAATACTACAAAAAACATCGATTTCCTCATTACGTGATCTGGATCTCAGTCACTTAATCCATGAAATGATAACAATGGCCCTTATATGGATATTGAGAGGCTTGAATTGATCATGTATTTGAATTTCCTAGTCAGAGTATGACACATAGTAGACACTCTTTAATTATGAGTGTCCTCCCACTGGCACAGAAGGGTAAAAACAATCCCTTCCCTGAAAGAATTAGCCCAATAACTGTGCTGTCTCACTCATGATCCTATGGTGGCAGAAAGGAAGGAGCCACTAGCACTGCCTGGAGGTGTGAATTCAGGACAACCAGAAGGTAGACGTACGGCTATAAGAGAGCACATTAGATAACAGAAGAGCGTAGAAGATGGAAGACATTGAACTGATATGAAATGACAAACCAGGAATAAAATCACTTTTGACCCATTTTCATGTCATTTGACTTTCTCATAAGTGTTCACCATTGAAAAAACAATTATTTGAGATATTTAATTAGCTATGTTCTAAATAATCACAATTTTAATCTATGTTTGTGTTTTACCAAAAATCTAGATCACAGAGAGAGGAAGCAAGCACTCTGTGGGTCTCCTCCTCGGCGCATTAATTCCATCATTAAAGCTGTGCCCACATGCAAAATGAGGAGTGAGGAAATGAAGGAAAGAGTAGAGTGACAGAGATGTTTAGCAATTGAGTTTAAAATCTAGCATGACTAGGTTTTAGCAGTGTATCAATCAGTGCTCACTAGAGAAACAGATTTAATACAAGATATATAAATATATAAGGATTTACAAGGTAGGCTTACAATGGCTGCCTGCAGAGTCACTTGTGGAAGAGTCCAAAAGGACTGGCTGTGCATTGTAGATCTGAAGGATCCAGTCAAAGGTCCAAGGCCTGGAGCTCACTGTAGAGTCCTGTGCAAGTAAATCCATATCAGGGGGCCAAAAGTTCTGCAGTGGAAAGCACAAAGGTGAAGACTGAAGCTCCTTGGAAGAAGCAGAAGTGAGCCTTCCTTCTTCGTTCCCCTCTTTATTCCATTCAAGGTACAAGCCTATTAGTTGGTGCCCCTCACACCCATAGTGGTCTTCTGTCTTCAGTAAATCTACTCCGCCTCACCCAGAACTATGCTAATCCAATCAAATGGGTGTTTCTTACTCAAGTTGACACCACAGTTAACTAACACAAGAATAGTCCCTAGAAATGAAGTTGCTATACTGTAATCAAGGACAACCCACATTGTTCCTCTGAATGTCACTTAGTCCATCTGCAAAAATAATAATAATAATATCCAACCATACCTCCATGGGACGATATGAGAGTAAATGAATTGAAAGAGTGGCTATAAAATTCAAATTTTGAATTGAGTCCAAGATCATTCTATTTTTGAAAATGTATTTTTTTAGAAAAGGAACATTGAAAATTTTCTCAAATTTTATTGAAAAACATTCTCTTGTTGAATAATAATAGGAGATAAAATACACCACAGTTGTACTTCTTCTCCCTTTATTAATGAATTGAGCCACATCAAAATGCAATAAAAAAGGCTATAAGAGACTCCTAAGAATCATTCCAATTTTTATCAGTCATTTGCCCTTCCATAAAGTAAGGATTTCTATTAAAATGGTATTACATAGAAATGGAATTTTAATGTGTGGAAGTACTTTAAAATCATGAGACCACCTGCTAAAATGTAGGCTTATTTCTATTTTTTCCTTCGACATTGCAAGTGAAAGAAACCAGATATAAATGAAGCTAGAAAATGCAAAACTAGAGACCAAATAAAATGTGTTGCCCAAATATCCAACTCAAGACAACCAGAGACAGTGCTAGGCTCCGGAGGAACAATGACCATGGGAAAGGAGATATTCCTCCTAAGCAGAAAGACAGACAATGCAAAAGGCAAAACCCCAGGAGAAGGAGCAATGTATGCCTGGAGAACACAAAGAGGGATGTCACAGCCCAGCTGAAAACATGAATTACTTACCAAAAAGGTAGATGCCCTGAGAGCCACGAGAGAGAAAAAGTGCAAGGAAGTTGAAAGGGCGGGCACTCTAGAGGGAAGCAGACTCTTCATAGAACAGGAGAAGCAAGCACTTAGTGGACTTTTATTAATAGTCAAGCTTAACTCTTATCATGTTTAAAGTGATGAAAGCATTTCAATTAGAGAAATGTTGAGGTTATAAGCATAAAATTTTATACATTGTAAGTATTTAGGAGATACAAGTACTTAACTTGACCATCACTGAAGAATTTCAACTTGAAAAAAAAGAAAGAAGAAATGTGTATGGGAGAACAAAAAACACAACAAACAAGGTTCTTCCAGGATATAAACTGAGCAGCTTGGAGCCTGTAACACCTCCACTGATCCCTCAGACACAGCTAAGAAAATACATTTTCTTTCACTGAATTCCTCCCAAGTGTACAAGAAGTAGGACTGGGCCTCCCACGGGACCATGATGGTAAGAGCCACTGCTATGAGTCTTTTACAGAAAGGAAAAATCAAGCTCCAACTAAAAGCACTCAACATACTTAAGAAATCAACAAGGTCACAAATCACTATTACTACTATCTCCCGCTTGGCTTTTTCTCCTTGCTGCCAGATAGCGATACTGACAACATGTTACGTTTGAAAAGCTGGTCCCTGTGCCCAAAGCACCTTCACATGCATTAGCTTTTTTGATGTTCATCACAGGCCTGTGCAGTAGGTAGGGCAGTTGTTTAACTAATGAGAAAATAAAAGCTCATAAAAGGAAGGTCATACTCTACAAAGAGGTACATTGAAGTTAAAAATCCAGCTCTTACGGTCTATACCTGTTCCATCTTCCATTTCCATTTTAAGCTGCATAATGACCATGAGACTAGTTCAATTCCAGAAAGAATGAAACCTGTAGCAAAGGCTTCTAATTTTTTTGAGAGTCCCTTGGAGAAGTAGATGCTGTGTTTTAATACTTGAAAGGGAACAGACCAGGATGGGCTAAATATCTCATGTAAGAGATACTGGCAGCAGGCTGCAGTTGCAGATGGGCAGAGAGAGAGAGACCAGGGTGCAAGGCTCCAAGCAGGGATTAAACATCAAAATCAGAAAGAGAACAGCTGTAGCCCCTTCACGTTGCAGTTTTAAAATTCCAAACATGTAAAGAACCATAAAAATCACAAGTAGGCCCCTGGATCATAACAGATGAATAAGGGATTTATAATCTTTAAACTGCAAGGAGAATGGCTTACATTTGTACCATTTCCTATTTTGATTACAATCATTGTCCTGAGAGCAGATTCATGTTGTGCCTTTTCTGATTCTTTTTGCAATCCATCACAAGGAGACAACAGAATTGTAATTCTGCTGCACATTCTTTGAAAGACAATAAAAGCCTATGTAACTTCTGACCTTTCCCAGTTGCTTTGTTTTTGGTTTTTTGGTTTTTGCTTGTTTGTCATAATTTGACTGGGCAGTCATTTTCTATTGTGGCCTGTTAGCCACTTCATTAACCTAGAAGGGCAAGAGGGTTTGGGCAATTAGTTTCCAGAATATTAAAAAGGTTAAAGCCAAAAAGCCTTCTTCTTAGTACTTTTCATAAACAAATTCAGGTATTACATTCTGATATCTTATTCCAGGCTCCCAGCCTGTAATTATAAGAAATGTCACAAAGAACGGCTCTCACTGAGTTGTTCTAAATGACATCTTTCTAACACTTTCTGACCAAATGTAGTTTATATGTCAGTAAACCTTGGAGAAATTTCTGTACCCTTCCTTCCCTACAATGCTGGAATACAACAGAATGTTCTTTATTCCTTAGAAGTGACTTTTTTCAGCTCCATCTGTTTTTCTTTATAGTAAAGGAACTTCTATAAAATTGATAAAGACCTCTAAAACAACAAAAAATTCTCATTTTTTTCTAGAAAGTCACTGCCTACAATATGATGAGTATATCAAAGTTCAAATGCAAAGAAGCAAAAAGACCTTAGATCCAGTGTCTCTGGGCTCTAGTCTTGACTATTAACTGTTATGTCCTAAAGTAGGCCCATAGAAGCATGCCCTTACCTGTATTATTGTGCTATATATATGCAACTATCTGAAAAACTATAGCTGCACCAATGCAGAAAAGCAAAAAAGAAGACATGGATTAGTGTTACATTTTTTTCAAGTGTTTTTTAAATCCCACAGTTGGGTAACTGCGGCATTGACATAAAAATACAGTAATTTTGTATTTTCATATTGATTTTTATATTTTATTTTGATTATGTTTTTAACATTTAGTCCAGCTGTATTGTCTAACTTACTATAGCATAGAAAATATATAAAGTGAACTGTAAGGCCTTGGGTTTGATCCCCACCACCACCGGAAGGAAGGAAGGAAGGAAGGAAGGAAGGAAGGAAGGAAAGAAAGAAAGAAAGAAGGGAAGGAAGGGAGAAGAAAATATACATTTTTCCTATATATATGAGGATCAACCACAGTAACTCTCTGCTATTGTAGCCTAAACTATTTCAACACAAAGAGTTCTCTGAATTGATGCACAGGTTCTATTTTATGAGCAAGACATCCCAACTTTGAGTCAGCAGTCTTTAGTTCTTAAAAAATTAGTCTATTCAAAATGGTCTATTAACCTAGTCTATTCAAAATAATTTTAAAATGTATATCTTTTAAAGGCATTCTTGATATATTTTACTTTTATGTTAAGTATTCAACATTCAGTAATACGAATTTTTGACTTACATCACATTTCAATTTGGATTAGCCACAGTGAAATTTTTCATATATATATTGAACATAAGAAACTAGTATCATGCGCATAACTTATCTGATGATGATAGAATTGTATTCCTTTCCCCATCATATATATTATATTATAGTATATTATAGCATATTATATTATATCTGCCAAAATGTGGCTTCATATACAGGCGACAGGTGATATTTGGGATTTCTGGGGAATTTCTCTTTGAAGGCTGCAAATGTTGGGGTAAGTCATATCATGCATTAGGTCATTTCCACAAATGCTTTAAGATAGATGTGGTAACCTCAGGAATTCTAGCAGCTAAATAAACAGCTTCTTGTTTGTTATTTTAATTGTGGCCATTACACAAACATAAACAAAATATCCATTCTGCTCTTTATCATTTACATGTACAATTGGCAAGCAGCATTTGAACAACAGTGTTGTCATTTAGTTCTTTTACAAATACTATTATTCTCAGACAATACATTAACTCATTCATTCATTTAATTTATTCCACAAGCTTTCAGGGACCATCTACTATGCAGACAGTGTGATGGTAACTGGCATGAGATATACAAAACTGAAAAGGAGATGATCCCTGAATTCAAGGCGCATATAGTCTAACAGAGAGGAAAACATAAAAAGATAAAAGACAAGATAAATAAAAAATAAAAACAGAAAAATCACAAGTACTATTTGTTAAGTGGTGAAATTTAAGTACAAACAAAACTCTAAGCAGGCTTGTCAAAGGAGGTATTATATTATTAGGGTTAGGTTTTAAAGGAGGAATAACACGCCTCCAAGTGGCAAAAGCTCAAAGGACATCCCAGATATAAGAAAAAAGCAAAGGTGATGTGTGAAGAGGGAATGTAATTTTAGTTTTGAGCTAAGCAAAATATAAGAAAAGGAAATTTACTTTCCATTGCCTCCTAATACTATACCCTAAATTACAAGCCAAAGGCAAAACTCCAATACAAATAATTTGAAACTTAATTTCTGTTCCTCTCTAGTGATGTGGACAAAGAAAAGATTTTGTTACTAATAGCCACAAAACGGCAACTAACTCGGGTGCCATGTGCTTTGCACATCATCATCTCTCTTGATTTTATGAGTCTTAGGGAGTACTCCAACCAGTCGTGAGCATTACTAAGACCTACTTTGCCTCATAATAAATGTTTGGGCTGGGATATGAGATGTTCTCAAGGGAGTCAGCCAGGATTTCAAACCAGAGGGTCCTCAGCAATGTGGCTGTGAGCAAATGGCTCCCAGCTTCTTGACTCATGAGCATTGCCAATGTGCTTGTACTGTGGAGTTTACCACAGAGCAACATCTCAAGGTGTTTAATACTTGTACCTAGCAATGAAGCTGTATGGAGAACATATTTTCTAGCCACAAAATAAAAATTCACAGTGTGATAATAGAACCTGGTATCTGAATGTATGAACATCATTTACCGCAATCGTGTCCCCAAGGAAGATTCACTCTTGGTACCTATGCTATTCAATAAAAATATAAGGCCTAAGTGCAAACAACACATGCAATTTTTAAATTATCTATAGCCACATTTAAAATTAATTTTAATAATATGTTTCATTAGCCTAGTCTATTCAAAATAATTTTAAAATGTATATCATTTTAAAAGCATTCATGAGACATTTTACTTTTTATGTTGTGTTCAACATTCAGTAATTTATTATTACATAAAATAATATGTATTTTCTACTTACAGCACATTTCAGTTTGGGCTGGGCACACTGAAAGTCCAAAACAGCCATGTGCAGCTATTGGCTGCAGTACTGGGCAGCACAGTTCCATGACAAAGCGGCTCCCTGTGGTCTTTTCTTTCCTGCACCATTCTGCATTGATTGAAATCTCCAAGTAAGTGAAAAATTAGCCAGGGTTAATCAATAGTCTTGCTCAGGACATAAGGCAAATTCTCCTTTGTTCGCTCATCCATCTATTTCTGCAGTTAGCAAACATTGGCTCAGCAACTATTACCGTGTGACAAGTTATATGTTTTGTGAGGAAACACAAAATTAAAGAGAAGAAACTGGATCTCTGCTTTCACAGTCTAGTTGAAGAAAGACAAGTAAAACAATAATAATGCAATGCCTTGAATACTTTGACAATCTGAGCCCAGGGAGCCTTGGGAACCCAGAGGCAAGTCAGGAAATGAGCAGCGAAGAGAGAGCTGGGAAATCACACTGAGCACTGCAGGACTAGTCAGAGTTTAGTTGTAAAGCAGAGGAGGAAACACACATAGCAGAATAAGGATCATGTGCAAAGACCCAAGGCACCATTCTACAGAAGTCACAAGTAAAATCTGTGGTAATGATGAATTCAAGGCAAATATCTGCAAACTGGTTTTATAATCAACATTCCAGATGAAACTTAACAATTCTACAATTTAACCTGCGAATGTATGGTGCTGGATATGCATGGATGTAAGACATTGTCATAGTTGTTCAAATTTACAGGATTTTTAAAAAGAACCAAAGATTGCTGACTAAGTTGGGATGTCTTGCTCATAAAATAGAACCTGTGCATCAATCCAGAGAACTCTTTGTTGAAATAGTTTAGGCTACAATAGCAGAGAGTTACTGTGGTTGATCCTCTTAGCTTTAATGTAGAAAACAAGGTTCCTTGATATCTGCCTTGCCTACATCTCCAGTCTGATCTCCACCTTCATGTCTATCCAACACTCACATTCATATATACTGTACTCTACTTGGAGTACATTACTTCTGTTCCTCAAACACATAGCTAAAGTCTCTTTCCAAAAAAGTCTCATGCTTTTTCACCTCTAATTTCCAGAACTCACTGCCAGTTTCTTCTTAAACAACTCTTTAAAACTCAGCTCAAGTGCAGCCTCCTTTGAGGCAACCTCCCCATACTTTCCACTGTCTCTCTTTGGGTGGGTGCTGCCCTGTGTGCTCCCATGGACCCCTATAAATAGCCCTATCATAGCTTTTTTTTGTATCACTTCTTATCACCTTCCACAAGGCAGTTAAGTCCTATGGGGCAAAGAATACTTTTGCTTCTCTCTCCCCAGGACCTACTCAAATACTCAAAAAATGATTGATAAATGGATGAGTGAATGAAACAATCAATTAATCATGTTGTATTTAGAACAAAATGATGCACACTGGAGAATTTATGTGTTGTGGATAATTTAGATACAGAAGACAGAGTTGTACCTAATCAATCAAATGTTTTTTAGGCAAAGTAATTCATGATAAAAGGCATGAAAGTTTGTAACTAATTTAAAGGAAGGCAGATTTTGGCTCAAGATAGAGCTTCTAACAGCCAAAACAATATCCTTGACATGTTGGTCTATCTCAGGAATAAGCAAATTATGATTATGAGCCAAATCCAGTCCAACACCTGCTTTTGTAAATCATGTTTTATTGTAAAATAGCCACACTCATTTATTTACATTTTATCCATAGCTACTTTTTACCACATTGGTTGAGCTGAGAAATTCACCACAAACCTGGGGGCCTGCAGAGCCTATGATATTCACATCTCACTCTTTACAGAAAAGGTTTGCTGATTCAAGATATACTAATGAAGTTGTAAGTTCCCATTATAGCAGTTTTCAAGTAGCAACTGAATCAATCCAGGATGTGAATGGGACATGATCTTTAAAGGGGAAAATAGTAACCTTTAAAGTTCTTCCCTTCTGTGCAGGTCTACAGTTACAGGACTGCTTTCCATGACAAAAACAAGCCATATTCCCTAATTTGTCTTTGATTGACAGCCCTAAAATGGACAGTATTGCTGGTTATGGAAAAGGAAACCCTTCCTTATGTTTCTATCCATAGTTCAATTCACACAGCCTAAGTACAGCTTACTGCCTCTCTGAATAATGAAGGAAATAAATTTATGGGTTCAAGCATCCCCAGGGCCCTACCACAGGAAGTAGTTACAACTGATTCAAAGGAATCTGATCTGAAAGTAACCTTATCTGTAGCTGGCTCGGAGTATCCCACCAGACCTAAATCCAGGCTCTCTCTCTTGACCAAAGGGCAGCCCTTCAGCATCTGCTGAACCTGGTTTTAGGAAGCCAGGTACTCAAAGCAGAGAGGGGAGTCCCGGCAAAGTTACCCTGGAGCAGCCACCATAGCACATTTCTGTATTACTAGGTACACTGTTCTATAAATAAAAGAGGCACCAGCACAAATCCCAAAGACTCTTCTGAGTTGTCTACATGAGCTATCCACAAAGACTCATTCCATCGCATTACAAGTATCTACAGCCGAATATGTCAAGTCCTGGAAGATGCTCAAAGATAAAGGCAGCTGAAAAGACGCTGAAACATTTGGGGTAGAAATTATTTATAGCTGCTGTTCACTTCTTTTCAATAGTCTCAATGAAAGCCCCTGATGGGTTTTAGTAAATCTTCCTTCTTTTCCTCTCATGTATGAAGTGATTTTTTTTCCTCTCTTTTTAACACAGCAGCTCAGACAAGGAGTTGCACTCTTGCTCCCAGATTTCTGCTGAATCTTTTTATCAGTCTGAAGAAATTGGCTGTTTTAGAAGAGAAGAACTCTCTCCAGCCTTGTGTCCTATAAAGGAAAGATCACGTAAGTTATTGTTATCCAGGGTGAGCTGGAAGATACTCGGTGTTTGTTCTCCCTCCCCCCTATCTGGGGCTGGAAGATACCTGCAGCAATAACAAAATGATAGAGAAGATTTGCTCCCATGAAGCCTTACTGAAATGCTCCAGTGGAAGGAGTAACTGCAGGTCTGAAGGGAGCCATCGGTCAATGGGATTCAGAGCAGTGCTCCCTCCTCTGAACTCCTGTGGCACCCATTGGTTGAACTAGTCCTTAGCATTTATGAAATCCTGCTTTTCTCTGTTGAATGTGTGTGTATCATCCACTCAAATCATGTATAAAATTCCTTAAGAGCACTTTAATGTCACATGTTCCTCTCCATTTGTTTTTAGCACAGGGCTTTGAAAAGTATTTTTATGTGCTACTTCTGAAGCTTTTGAACTAGTTTGAATACACTTTAAGAATTGCTAGAGGTTTTAAGAGTAACCAGAACATAAAAGATATGAGGGCAGATTGTTGTTGTTGTTGTTGTGAATTCCTCAGATTTTTTTTATTTTAATGTAAAACAAGTAGATATTAATAAAGAAAATATATAAGCCATTCTATGAAAAAATAATTTTTCATAACAAAGATAATTAGAGAATAACAATGGTAAATACACTGTGTACCATTAGTACTTGGATGGAAGATTTTTCTTTTAATACTTCTCTGTGATGGGTGGAATAATAGCCCCTACCCGAAGATGTCCAATTTTAATCCCAAAACTGTGAATATATTATGTTCCAGGGAAAAATAAAGTAGTAGATGAATTAAGATTACTAACCAGATGACCTTAAAATAGGGAGATAATCCAAGTAGACTCTATATAATAGCAAATGTTCTTTAAAGTGGAAGAAATACATAGAAGAAAAGTTAGTGTTAGAGTGATGTTACGTGAGAAAGACTCTACCAGCCACTACTGGCTTTGAAGATGAAAAGAGGTCACAAGCTAGCAAAGTAAGTGGCCTCTGAAAGCTACATAAGGCAAGAAAACGATTTTTTTCCCCTAGAACCTCCAGAAAGGAATGACATCTGGCCACCAGTCAATTCCTCTTTTTCGACCAAGTTCTGGCCCTCAGAACCACAAGATAATAGAAGTGTGTTGTTTCAAACCACTAATTTTATATAAATTTGTTACAGAATTATAAGGAACTAATGTATTCAACTATCTAAGTCTTTTTCAAAAAGAAGGAAAGTTTAATATTTGAGCAATTTCCTTCCTAATAGATTCTACCTTCAAGAAGACCTAAGTCTTATTTGATCACATGATAGATTTCTACGTGACAGAGACTAAGGAGTCAAGTGACTAGACTCCTCATAGTCCTCATATTTTCATGCCAGACAATATCTATGGTGGAAGGCAAAGCTAGCCTTGGTCCTACAAGAAATGAGCAGTTATCTCTGTAATGTGATTTCACAAGAAAGGATAACATTGCCTCCACTTACTTCTCAAAAAATGCCCCTACACTTCCCCACTGAGCTCTAAGAACTGTGAATGTAATGTCACAGCCACTTGAAACAGGGCACCATTCTGCTTCCTGTAAGGAAGTCTTATATCTCTAGATATCAAGGGTCTAGTTTTCACAATGGATAGCCACTTGTCACAGCATGCGGATGACAAAATGTCAGTTTAAAAGTGGTGTCTCCAAACCCATTAAGCAGCTGATATTGCCAACTGACATAGGCTCAGAGTCAATGCTAGCTGGACACACAAGGGAACATACTGAGACCAGTATTTTCTAGGCCAGGTCAGAAAGGAGAAAGAATTTGGGCTCCAAAGACCATTTTTGCTGGGTGTATTACAATGTTGTTTACTGTCAACACTTAAAGGGGCAGGCTCCTCAGTTCAGTCTGTATAAGGTTGATTAACATGGAAGGGCTGCAGAAGCTGCCTCCTTTACATTTTCCAAGTGAAATAGGAGCCTCTAGGGTTCTTGTAATTGTTCCGTGCTGAGGTACAAGCCTAACACATTTATGGGAGTAGGCCTCTAGCCACTTCTTATGAATACACATAAACACACCTTTTATTACTCAATAACGTTTTCCCTATTGCAACTTTTTATGGATCACTAAAAAAATGAAACTTGTAATTTTAATTTTTTCAGGAGAAGAAACCACAGAAATACCAAATCTTCCAAATGGGAACTTCTCTTGCCTGCTGCCTAAACTAGAAATTATTTGTCAAGGGAGTGGTCAAGGTTTCTGCATCAAGAACTCAAGATATTAATTTGGTCCAAATCCAACTGATTTGCTCTCTAGAATGAGTTGCTGAATTCCTCTTTATGAGCCCCAAACCTCTTTCTGTGGGGTGCTTAAGATGCAATGCAGCAGAATTCATCAGCTCTCCTTGCCTGTGGGATGTGCTTCCCACTAGCTCTGTTACAGTCAGTACTCCAGAAGAACAAGAAACCTCATCATCCACATATACCTTTCCACTGCCACTTCCACACCATGAGTCCAACCCTGCATGATCTATCTGGACTATCACAATAGCTTCCTAATTGGTGTCCTTATCCCCCCTATCTGATCTCTGATTTTTATAACCACACTGCCGGGTTAATCTTTAAGGAAAGATAGAACTGTATTGCCCATTTAGATGTTTCAATGGTTCTCCGTTTTTTACCAAGTGAAGTTCAATCGCCTTGGCATTTGACCTCATACATCCTGGCCCAATTACCTTTCCAGATGATCTCTCATTACTTTCCTGCACATATTCTCACTGCTGGCAATTTGGAAATTTTAACACTGTGCAGCACACCCCACATGTGCTTTTTTAAAAGTCTGTCATTGCAAGCTGCAAAAACTGACTCTGGTTACTGTAGCTGGAAGTAAGCTGGAAGAATGTGTGGAAGTTCACAAGAACTGAAAAGTTGGGACCAGAAAGGACAGGAATTAGAGTAGTTCAAGGGAAAATGATCTCAGAGTAGCAGGAACTGTTAGACAATCTCTTTGAGGCACAGGCAGATTGTATAAATGAAACCCGAATTTCTGCCTTTTTTTTTTTCCTGCTCTGCTTAGATTGCAGTGTCAGGGAGTATTCAGTGGTCTAATAGTTGTGTCTAGAAAAACTCAGAACACCTTCATAGATAAGTTTACCAACTTTACCCAATGGAAAAAATCCACCCCAAATAAATCACTGTTGTGTGTTAAGCGGACAAATATTAGAGGGTAAGCAGTCAAAATGAGTCCTACCTCTGACTCACCATCTCCACCTAGAATGTGCATTTTCTACCCACTGAAACTCTGCCCATGCTTCAAGAGCCAATTCAGAAATCACTGTGGATGCTGAGCTCATTTCTCATGTGGTGAACTTCTGGTTCAAAGTGTGTCCTCCCTCTTCTGGTCCTTTTCATCTTCTTCCTTGTTTTGCAGTTTTTATGTTTTATGCTCTTCCTCACTATATTTATAATGAGACAGTCCCCCCCGCCATGCTTCAATTTCTACATCTATTAAAAGGAAATAGTAATAGTTCACAGGATCATTGTAAGTAGTATTAACAGCTATCTGTAATCTAAATTTTCACTGCCTAACAGATAGCAAGCCATCCCTATGCACTTGTTGTTCTTTTTATTATTATTTTTATTAACCTGCTAACATCATCATTATTAGTGTATAATTCTTTGAAATGGGAAACCATTATTCATTCATCTTTAGAGACCTTAGTCAAATATTTTATATACAAAAATGCTGTATCTGGCAAGTTAATAACTCAGTAAAGCAATCAATCAGTGAAAGAAAAATTTGGAAGCTGGAATTGAAACTGAGATTGAAGTACACCTGCCCTTTCTACTTCGACCAACAAAGAAAGGAGACCTCAACTGTAAGAGCAAAAATCATCATAGATGTGCCAAGAAATGGATAGGAAGAGGGCTTTGCATTGAATGTTTCATGGGTCCAAGGCAATTGGAGATACAGCCCCAGTTCTGTTTGGTTTTTTACAGCAATAAACCATGTCTGCAGACGATTTTAAAACTGGTTACAAAAACAAAGAAGGAAAAGAGAGAGGGAGTAAAGGAAAGTGAAGATTAATAAGAAATGCAGTGTGATTCATGGGTGATAGGAAAGACAAACACACACACACACACACACACACACACACACACACATACCAGATCTAGTTTTCTAACCCTGCCAGTGGCCTACTTTAGATGTCTATGGTGCTGAGAGTGAGTACAACTATAATGTAGTGGTATTTCTTAGGTGTTCTTATTTCTCAAGGTTACCATTGTGAGTCTACTATTTGTGCATTCAACCTAAATCTTCCTCAAATCTAGTCACAAGTTCAGTCTCTGCTATGTTCTACTTGTATCTAGAAAGCTTCGCTTAAGTTTCATCTGGGTGGCTTAGGACAGATGAGAAAAAAACAAGACTTTCCAACAAAAAACTAGGGAAACTTACATTTAAATCTTGCCCATGCCACTCACTCAATAGCCTTGGGCCAGGCATTCATGTTCCTTCCTTCACTTTGGTCCATTTAAAGTTGATATAATAATCTTTAGATGAGTGCATTAAAGGTTAATTAGATTTTAATGTTTTCATGCCACTCAGAGTATGATTAAGATTATATAAATGGTATACTTTATTATAGATTCTGGATAAGAATTCTTTTTTGACTATATCTATATCCCTACCTATTCACTCTTCTGTTCTCCATATCACTATGTATTTTACACATTTTGCATAATCCCTAAAGGACTACAGCATATGGTTATGGGATTATGCACTTACACTTACATCTTTTTTTTTTTTTTTGGTACCCAGGATCGAACCCGGGACCTTGCGCTTTCAAGGCAGGGAGGCAGGCAGGGGAACCACTGAGCTAAATCCCTGGCCCACATTTACATCTTATTGATAATAGATATGTTCATCCCTTCTTCAGATTTTCCAACAAACAAAAGTAAAGCATTTTGAGGAAGAGGTGCATTATTCTACTTCACAAAAAGATATTAAGGAAACATCATGACTATACTTCATATATCAATAGATAGATAGATAGATAGATAGATAGATAGATAGATAGATAGATAGATGTTGGGAACAATGCTACCTAATTCTAGGGAAAAATCATTTGATTAGGCCTAGTTCTTTCTGTCTACAGGCCAGCTATGGCATTCTGAGACATAATTTCATTTTGGCCTCGGATCACAATTGAGACCTTAGTGATCCTGTGATGCTCCAGGGCAAGACCACACCTGCAGGAGACACCCTGGGAGGAACCAAATCTTCATCTGCATAGTTCCTGAGAGGGACCAAATCTTCTTCTACATAGTTCCTCATTGTTCTTAGATTTCATCCCAATGTGAAGTACTGAACTCTACATATTCATTTGTTACATTTGTTTCTCCCAATGTACTGAATAAACAGTGCTGCAAGCACAGCAGACTTCATTTGGGTGAAGCCAGGACTTTGGAGGCTTCCAAAGCCAGGGCTTGGGAGGCTCCCGTAGGGTGAGCTCACCATTCCTGAATTGCCACTGGTGGTCTTTGTGTGGATGCTCATGTTCTGCATCCCAGCCTCCAGCCTGTTCTCCTCGCCCTCCAGCAGCTTGTGGTAGGTGGAGATCTCTACAGCACCAGCTTGACTTTCATGAGCTCCTGGTCCTCGTGCAGCTGCCACGCCATGTCCTGCTTCGCCTTCTGCAGGGCAGCCTCCAGCTGGGCCAGCTTGGCATTGGCGTCCTTAATGGCCAGCTCCCCACACTGCTCAGCATCAGTGATGGCAGCCTCCAGGGATGCCCTCTGGCCTTTGGGGGCCTCAATCTCCACCTGGAAGCAACTGATGCTGCTGTTCATCTCAGAGATCTCACACTTCGTGCAGCAGAGGTCGTCCCCATCCTTCCCAGCCAGAGTCTGAAACTCCTCAAACTTAATCTGGTACATGCTCTCGGCCTTGGCTGGGCTGTGGTTGGCAATCTCCTCAAACTGGGCTTTGACCTCAGCGATGATACATACTGTCCAGGTCCAGGGAGTGGCTGTTGTCCATGGACAAGACCACAGATGTGTCTGAGATCTGAGACTGCAGCTCACGGATCTCCTCTTCATACAGCTGCCTGAGGAAGTTGATCTCATCGGTCAGCCTCTCCAGGCAAGACTCCAGCTCCTCCTTGTTCATGTAAGTTTCATCCACATCCTTCTTGATGAGGACAAATTCATTCTCCATCTCTGTAGGCTTGTTGATCTCATTCTCATACTTATTCTTGAAGTCCTCCACCAGCCCCTGCATGTTGCCAAGCTCTGCCTCCAGCTTCGACTTCTCCTGCCCCATTGCGTCCAGCTGCCACTGGAGGTTGTTGATGTAGCTTTCAAACATATTGTCCATGTTACTCCGGAATGTCTTTTGTTGCTGTAGGAGGCTCCACTTGGTCTCCAGCATCTTGTTTTGCTGCTCCAGGAACCACACCTTGTCAACAAAGGAGGCGAACTTGTTGTTGAGGGTCTTTATCTGCTCCTTCTCCTGAATGTGCACTGCCTGGATGTTGGGGTCTACCTCCAGATTCAGGGGGTTCAGTAGGCTCTGGTTCACCTGGATGGCTGTGATGCCCCCCACAACCAGCAGCCCCTCCATAGCCGCCCAGACCCAAGGCTGCCCCGGAAGCTGCTGCTGCTGCCCATTTGGGAGAAGCTGGAGGAGCTGATGTGGGAGCCCAGCCCGCTGGTGTAGGAGAGGCTGCTGAAGGCCCAGGGGCCAGAGGTGGACACCTTGTAGGTCTTCTGGGTCACCCTCATGGACATGGTGGAGGCTTCAGTGAAGGCAGGGGCTTCTGGGTGCTCCAGATCATCCTGGTGGCCATGCCCTCTGTGATGTACCTGGACCACTTCATCCATAAGATCACCAAGATGGAGTATGGCAAGGCTGACAAGAAGGCAGCTCGGAGCAAGCCCTACTCCATGCACTGGAAACAGCACTGAGCTCTGGAGGAGATGGAAGAGGACCACGAGGAGAACCCTCCTGAAATAGATTCAGGAGAACCAAATGGTATTTCAAATATAATATACATATAGTAGTTACCTCTTGCATCAGACTTCCAAGTTCCTGGCATGTAACCCTTTAACCTGAGCTACTCCTCATGGAGTGGTTTTTGAGGCCCAGCATTTGCTATTCCAGCCCTGGCTCTGAGTCCAGAGATGCACTCTCTAATGAATGTCTTCTCTCCAGATGGCCCATGTCTAACACAGAAATTTCTCTCAAGTTAAGTGTGAAGATCCCAAGCAAGTCCAAAAAGTAGCAATAAATGCTGCTCTCATTAACAGCCCATGGACTTGGCTCTTCTCTAGCACTGAAGATTGTATGACTGCCGAGCCTGTAGAGTTGAACAGAAAAATACCTCTGTTCTGTTTGTAGATTTAATACTTCCAGGTGGTTTTAAGAAAACTCTATTTATTTTCCTTCTCTTCCCAAAGCTTTTGTTCCATGTGTTCACACTAATATATAATCTCACCACACACAAACACAGATCGTCCAGATAAAACAAGACTCCACTCTTTAACAGGAATGGCTGTGCATGTAAAGACTTGGGAGTCTGAATCTCAGAAGAAGCAAAAAACCATTCATCAAGTACTTACTGAGTTTTTTCCTAAAACTCAGCTTATTGACAATTAGAGGAGGCAAAATCCTTGTCATAGGATAGGAGTGGCAAGATGGCAAGTTACTTACTGTCTTAGTCACTTTTTCATCACAGACACAAAACATGACACCCACAACTTAAAGGAAAAGAGGTTTATTTTAGGGCATGTTTTAGAAGTTTTGGTCCTTGCATGACTGGCAGAATGGGGGAAGCCCCTGGGCAGAGGAAAGCTGCTCATGTCATGGCGACCAAGAAGCAGAGAGTAGAAAGGAGGGAGGAGCCAGGAGGGAGATACACCCTTCCTGGTCACACCTCTGTCACACCTCTAGTGACTTCACCTCCTAACAGCCAGCCAGCTGCAGCCCCCGTAATCCAATCACCTTCCCCAAGCCCCACCTCGGAGCACATGAAGCTTTGGGGGACTTCTAGATATAAGCCATAGCACTTACTCTGCTTAATTATCTATAAAATGAAAATAATAACATCTACCCTGCATGCCACTAGGAAATGAAAATAATACACATAAAATCTATTAAAGAGCTAATAAATATTCAACATATACTTAAAGAAAACATACTATGCTAATTTTTAAAAAGACAAGCATTTTTCTTGCCTTCATAGAGCTTTTATTCTTACTAGATTCCTTCTTTCTTTTTCCTCGAGGGTTTCTAAGCAAGGGAGCAAACAGTGATGCACTAGAAGAAGTTTGCATGGACTTGCAAAAGTTAATTATTAAATATTTAGGACTAGTCTATAAACCATTGGTAACTTGAATTGTAGGAGTAGTTTTACCACACAAATTTGCAAACACTACAATTTAAGCTTCTTTTTCCAAAAAGCCAGTTTTCTAGCACATCTTCAGAAGCAATGTTATAAAAGTATGAGAAATTCTGCATGGTGGTATAGGGATATAGATATAGAAGGGATAGAGAACTGGATAGACATGAATTAAATTCTAGCCCTATAGCCTACAGGCTGTCAGACTTTGAGCAAGTCATTTGGCTCCTCTGGACCTTATTGTTCTCATTCATAAAATGGCAGAATAATGTAATCCACCTTTTGTAGTGTGCCATTACAAAAATACATATACTGGAAGGTGAACTACCATTCTCTCACATTCATTTCTAGAGGATGAAAGTACAAGTCCAAGGTGCCAGCAGAGTCAGTTCCTGGAGAGAACGCTCTTCCTGGCTTTCAGAGGACTGCCTTCTCCCTACGTCTTCACAAGGTCTTTCTTTACTGTATGCACATGGAAAGAAAAATCAGAGTCTCTGGTGTCTCTTTTTATAAGGACACCAATTCTACTGGATCAGATTCTTCTCCATGACTTCATTTATTTTTAACTACTTCCATATATATCCTTTCTCCAAATGCTGCTTCATTGGCAGGTAGAGCTTCAACATTTATGAACTGAGGTGGAAGAGACACAAACATTTGATCTTTAATATTATCTCATAGGTTTCTTGGGAAGGTAAAGCAATATACAATAAGTAAATACAGTGCCTAGTGCTTCACAAGTGCTCAGTAAGTATTTACTGTTAATACTACTGCATGTCATAAAAGTGAATCTGGCTTGGTGTGATGGGAAGGGAGACTGAAGAATGGAAGCCTAAAGTCAAGATCATTGAGTGGGCTATTGGAAAACCCAATCGCTCTCTAGACAAAGACAGAGCCTATCAAATGAAAACCCAGCAAGATATAAAAAATAAATTAGATATGGAGGTAAAAATAAGAAATCCTCTGAGATAGCTCTAAGGAGCCTGGGTGAATAGGAATTAATGTAAACGATAAAGATGAGAATCTGTGATAGGCCTGGGTGAGATACACCAAAACAATAGAAAGTTTAAGACAATCACCACAAATTCCAGTTTCTGACATTATGTATTTATTTACAAAATATTTCATTGTAAGGAACACAAAATGGTCAGAATGTGATCCCCATCTTTACTATGCCAATTTTCCAGTAAGGGAAAGGACATGAAAAGAAAATTGTCATGCAAGGTTGAAAGAGATTCAGACTAGGTACAGAAGATTTTCCAAAGAAAGTGTGGTAACTTCTTGCTGGGGAAAAACTAGGATTCCTTGAGAGTAGAAGCATGAGTCATGAAATACAGATTGGGTTTGGATAAATACGGGGATGGAGATTTGGATAGAGAGTGGCATCCTCATAGAGGCTTCCCTCTAGCAGGAGCAAAAGCACTGAAGTAAGAAAATGTATACAAGGGACAATTCAGTTCAGTTAAAGCATAGCAAAGGTAGCCAATTGGAGAGTGGTAAGAAATTAAGCTGGAAATGTCATCTAATATCAAACCACAAAGGTTCATAATAAAATCTGGGCTACAGAATAGGAACTTGATTTAGTAGGAAGTGCTGTGCCCCTACCATGTTGCTCAAATATAAACATCTTTCACCATACCCACAATTGACTGACTTAGACTCTTACATTCCCTAAGTCTCTAAACTTTTGATCAGCTGTGAGAGTGGTGTTTCTGTGAGAGTGGTTCTAAGGACTGAACCCCAAGACTTCACACTGAGCTACACACTTAGCCCATTTTTTAAAATTTTTTAGCAAGGTCTTGCTAAGTTGTCAAGGTTAAGCTCAAACTTATAATCCTCCTGCCTCAGCCTCCTAAAGTGTTGGGGTTACAAATTGTCCATCATGCCCATGCTGTGCTTTTAAAAAGCCTAATTCCTGGAATTTATCCACCTGCGAGTCCTTCAGCAACTAGTCTATCCAAGTTGATTCCATACTGCTCCATTTCTCAATCTCTAAAAAACTAAACTATTTCCATCCTTTAACTACCTTAGCTTTTCAACCTCAAAGCTTCTTCTGAAAGATCAAACAGAAAAGTCGAGCTGCTGTCACTTGTACAGTAGTTCATGAATGAGCTGCTGCATAGACTGCCAGGGCCGCCATAACAAGGTCCCATGACCAGTGGCTCAAACAATAGAGATTCATTTCCTCTCAATTCTGGAAGTTAGGATCAAGGATTCCAAAGGGATGGTTTCTTCTGAGGCTGGAAGTTAGGATCAAGGATTCCGCAGGGATGGTTTCTTCTGAGGCCTATTTCTCTGGCTTTTAGATAGCTATCTTCTCACCATATCTTCATATGATCTTCCCTCTGTGTGCCCCTGGCATCTCTTACTCTTCTTAGAAGGATATTAGTCATATGGGATGGGGGCTTACCCATACGACCTCAGCTACGCTTAACTTTATAAAGACACTGTCTCCAAATATAGTCAAATTCTGAGGGACTGGGGGTTAGGACTTCAATATATAAATTTTGGGGGAGGAGGAGAATTCAACCCATAACAGCTATTCAGCCAAAAACAAGGTAGGGGTGGGGTGGGGGGTAGGTATATCTAAAAACCCAGACAACATACCAAGAACTTTGGGAAGGTGTCCTCTGAGGCCTACTACTCTTTGGCAGTTCTGGGAATCAAATCCAGGGCCTTGTGTATCCTATGCAAGCACTCCAACACTAAGCTACACTTCCAGCTCCCTTACTGTTTGTCTGCTGACAGGAAGGACCTTAGAAGAAAGTCACAGGAAAGGTGTGAAGGCTGAAGTGTTTGAGGCTCCAGGCCTCATGAGTATGAACACCTGCACTCTGTCTTTCTCACTTGCATTTGTTCCCTACACTTCTTACTGCCTCCAAGCTCCTCTATGAGGTTGTGAAATTCTGGGAAACATGCCCAGTATTTTATTTATGTCCATGGGCCTAGAGGTCTGACACAAAATAGGCACTCAATAGATGATGGTTGAAAGAAGAAGGAGAGGAAAGGACAAAAAGGATGGAAGAAAGTGGTAGCAGGACAACAGGACAACCAGGCTCCTTTACTCGGATACATGCCTGCATCCATGTTTAGATTTTTAACTTAAAAAAGAGACCACACTCTAGAATCATTATATTCTCCTAGCCAAAATACCTAAAATAAAATCAACATGTACTGAACATTCAATAAATGTTCACTAAACTGAATTTCCTTAATGAAGTGAATCTGTTTTCTTCCTTCACATTTAGAGGGGATGATTTGTAGATTAGCCCTACTTAGAAGGCATTCACATGATATTGTACAAAAGTGACTTCAAAATTCAAGATTATAATAGGCTTGTTATTATTATTACTGTTATTCCAAAGTGTTGTGCACTAGACTACTTAAAAATCCCATTGGTAGAAGAAACCAGAGTCTTTTAAAGAATCAAAACTTAAGCAACCTGCCTTCTCCCTCTCTCCAGCACACTACCAAGAATTAATTACCTATTTGGGGGGAATGAACAGAGCATTATTCCATCTAGAATGGGAAAACCAGGCCCTCAGGACTCAGAGGGCTTCAAAGCTGAGCCTGCTAAGCTGCATCAATTTAAGGAGGATTTAAATGCTTTACCCTGCTTTCTTTCTGTCAGTAGTGAATCACATTGAGACAAGGAGGTCTGGCAGTAATAACCAGGATCCTGAATGAGGTCAGCTGCCACAGTCTATCCTAGGTACCTAAAGACTAAAAATGGTGGCTGTGTCTCTGGTCTTAGCCCACCTTCAAATTGTTATTTAAAACAAGGATTAGAGATTAGAGAGAAGTTTTCAGTTAAAAACAGATGAGTTTCTCTCAATTTCTAGGGAAATTAGGAATGCCTAGATGCTGCTTCTGATAGAATTGGCTTCTATTAGTGTACTGCAGGGCTGGTGCTGTATGATTTGTGCTTTATAGAAACCCAAAATCATTGAGCGCTCTGAAAAATAGCAGCCAAGCTGACTAAGCCTGGAGGAGCTCCTTTATCTGTGTCCCTCATCATTTTCCAATACTTTTTTTTTTCCTGCACCAAGTACTCCGATGAAAAGACAGCCACCCATATAAATCACATGAAGAGGTAAGGTGATGTGTTCTTTCCCTTTCTAAAATAAATGAAATTTTAAGCCATTAGCAAATCTAGAAGTGCACCAGTTGTAAAGCTCTCCACAAGCTTTCTATGTGGTAATTGGGGCAGAAGAATTTACTGACTTATTCAACAGACTTTTCTCGAGCACCTACATTATGCCAGGAATTGTTCAATTGGAGCTCATTGTCAAGAATTTGTGGCAGAATATTGAAAAGTGTATTCACTATAAACATATGTTGGACTGCCCCTCAATTTTGATTTAATTCAAACAGTTAAAGGTGGTAAATTAATAACTGCCACAAATTGTCATTTTCTAAGCTGTACTTGATGCTAGGTGTTGCTGATTGTATCACTTGGGCTAAGGTGTTGTGATTGATCTAATCAGTTGTCCTTCCTGGTATAATGAAAATGAGATAGCCTCAGAGTCATTAGAGACTCAAAACCTAAAGAACAGCTATGTCTGGAAGAGACCTCTGAGAAGCAATGATTCCATAAAGGTTCTAAATACAAGCAACAAAGAGACTTACAATAACCAATTTCTAAAGATCAACCTAGGAATTAAACCGAGGACAGTATCAATAACAAAAATGAGAAGACATTTAAGCAAGGCACAAACTCAGACTTCAACCCCACTAAAGGCAAATTCTGGGGAAAATGAGGTAGAAAAGTCTGATAATCAACCAGCTGGACACCCTGAACTTATAGCACAGGAAGTAACAAAACAAATGACTGAGTCTCTAGTAAAATTTAAAGCAGAAATAATCTCCCAGATAACTACTGAGATGGTGAGCAGAGTGAAAGACATGATTAGAGGCTCTAGAACAGAAACAGATTAAAAAATAGATGAGCTCAGAAACATGCTGGAAGCCATGAATGTCCAGCGTAAGAAAGAAATGGAAACCATGATCGCCCAACATAGGAAAGAAATGGAATCCATGAAGCAGATTCAAACAGATATCCAGGAGATTAAAAACTCCATTTAAAGTATTCACAGCAGATTAAGGGAATGTGAAGATAGAATATCAGATACAGAAGACAGCCTTGAAGTTAGTGAGCATGAAAACAGAGATTTCTTAAAAAGAGTAAGGGACCACAAGAAAGCAATCCAGCAGCTGCTAGATGATGCAAAGAAGAATAATACAAGACTGACAGGAGTCCATGAAAAAGCAGGAAAAAGTACAATTGACATAAAAAAAAAAAACCTGTTCACAGAATAGTAGAAAACTTCCCAGACAGAGGTAGAGAACAGGACATACAGATAAGTGAGGCATATAGAACTCCAAGTAGCCAAGATCAAAAAAGAAAATCTACACCTAGGCATATAACAGTCAAGATCCCAGAAACTCAACAGAAGAACATCACAGCAGACTTCTCAGCACAAACCTTCAAGTCAAGGAGAGACTGGAGTGAAGTATTTCAAGCCCCAAAAGAAAATAACTTCCAACCTAGACTGTTGTATCCTGCAAAATTACCTTTCAAAATTGATGGGGAAATTAGATACTCCCCTGACAAAGAACACCTGAGAAATCCTATGAATATCAAACCAGCACTCCGAACGATTCTAAACAATATCCTAGAAAAAAGACAATGACGGTCACAACTC
>NW_004624730.1:50858019-50880145 GCF_000247695.1 Heterocephalus glaber | reverse complement strand
GTGGAGAGAAAGGAACCCTTCTCCATTGTTGGTGGGAGTGCAGACTGGTGCAACCACTATGAAAATCAGTGTGGAGATAACTCAAAGAACTAGGGCTAGAGCTCCCATTTGACCCAGCTATTCCCCTGCTGAGTATCTTCCCAAAAGAATTAAAAGAATCAAAGGGGAAAGGAAAGAAGGGAAAGCAAAAATTATGAGACAAGAAAAAAAATAGATACGACGTCTATGTAAATAGGGAAGGCCGCACAGGTAATGGGGAAAAAATAATAACCAAGATACATCATGTACAGGTAGAAGCACCCAATGATAAATGTAATTGTATTGTATACCTATAATGTACCAATGAAAGAATTTAAGGAAAAAAAAATTCGAATCCTACCACAGCGATATATGTGCACCCATGTTTATAGCGGCACAGTTTGTAATAGCTAAAGCTTGGAAACCGCCCAAGTGCCCATCAACTGGAAACTGAATAAAGAAGATGTGTTTTTTTTATAAAATGGAGCACTACTCAGCCATAAAGAAAGAGAAACTAGAGACATTTATAGCTAAGTGGATGCACATTGAGGTCATACTCTTAAGTGAAATAAATAGGACACACATGTAAATACCAAATAGTTTGATAATTGATAATTTGAAATAGGAAGAAAAGGTCCAAAGGGGTAGCAGAAGTGGGAGGGGAAGGGGAAAGGAAAGAAGGGAAAGGAAACATTATGAGAAAAGGAAAAAATGGAAACAAAGTCTTTGTAAATAGGGAAGGGTAGAGGGGGTGAAGAGAGGGCAGGGGAATGGGGAAAAAACAAGAACCAAGATACATCATGTACAGGTACAAGTACCCAGTGATAAATGTAAATATACTGTATACCTAAAATGTACCAATAAAAGAATTTAAACAACAAAAAAAAAGAATTTGTGGCAGGAAGGCCCCTGACCCAGAGAGCCAATGAAATCCTATCTTCCCAAGGATGCAACAGCAAGACTGAAAAGATTAAAAAATCATAGTGCCATAGTACCTATAATATACTTTGAACTAAATTTTTATAAATCTTATACCTATCTGCTGAACAGCATATATGTGTGTGTGTGTGTATAAATATATATAAATAAAATTGTGTTTTGTGTTAAAAGAAGTGAGGCTGAGGCAGGAGGATGGCAAGTTTAAGGCCAGCTTAGGCAATGTAACAAAACACTTTGTCTCAAAATAAAAAATAGAAAAGGACCAGGGACATAGCACACCAGTATAGTGCCCCTGGGCTTGATCCCCAGTAACACATTCACAGACATAAAAAAAAAGAATTTAGATCATAAATCAATAAATAGGTAGGTATATAACATATTCAAATATATGTGCTTTTTAAAAAAGTACCACAATTTTAAAACATTTTGAAATTTCTTCATTTATAAATATATTGGTGCTTCAAAATGTGAAAGTGCACTGGGCCTCTTTAAGAGCATAAACTAATAATAATAAAGTCCAACCATGGAAATGACTGCATCACTTTTTATTAAAATAATCTCAAAGTAACAATTACTATTTGTGCTTCATAATCTGTACTGAGGGTTTCTTACTGACTCCCTTTAGAATGGCATGATGGCATTTCACCATGATTTCAAGTTGAATTCTGCTGCCTTTTGATCTAAATTCTCTTGTATGGATGCCACTTCTTTTCTTCCCTCTTTTCTTTCCTTTCTTTCTTCATTTCTTTTTTAAGGTCCTAAGGATTGAACCCAGGACCTTACACTGAGCAACATCCCCAGCCCTTTTTTAAATTTTTTGAGTCAGAATCTCATTAAATTGCTCAGACTGGCCTCAAACTTGCAATTCTCCTACTCTGGGCTCCCGTACTCAATTCTTTCTTGACTTGTTGATGTATATATTTTTTAAAAGAGTCATTTACTCTCTTTCAGAGTGCTTGTTCCTTATCTTTTTGCAGGGTGGGTGGATAGAATACTTGTGACAGATGCTAAGCAAATGTCACTCCAATTTCAAGCAGATTCATATACAAGAAAAGGGAAAATGAGAACTATCAAGCTACTTCTTCCAAAACACTCCATGTACATTATTTCACAACATTCCTGTAAAGTTGTTTTATTATCTCTCATTATGCAGCTGTGGAAACTAAATCTCAGAAAGGTTAAGTAACTTTCCCCAGGTCACACAGCTAATGCACTAGAGTTGGGACTCATGCCCAAGAGCATCTGACCTCAGAAACTGTACTTTGGGCTCCAGATTAGGTAGGGTCTCACCTTTGGTCCTGAGGCTGAATGTGGAAGCATTTAATTGCCAAGGGACTCTATATGTACTTTTCTAATGAAAACAACTTTTACCAATGAATAACTCTACAGAGAGTTTGAAAAAACAAAGAGTAAATTTGGAGAAGTCAGAGCTCTGAAGTTTTTTTTCCCCCCCATCATATTTCCTGAAAGTAATTGTTCAGGAAGATAAGGTGGTCCTTCCAGTAAAACTGTGACAAGTCCCAGAAATGCTGGCTGCCTTGCAGGGGAGCGTATTTCCTGGAGCCGCGGCCCATCTAAAGTGCTCTGTCAGAGCTCCAGCAGAGACCAGAGGGCCTGGGATCCCGGCATGGCGCCTCTCTTCTTCATTCCACTTCACAAGCCCGCTCACAGGGCACCAGTCTGCTGGATGCTCACGTGACAGGCCTGTGTGAGAGAAGCCACCCCTTTTCAAGTTGTATTCTAAACACAGTGAGCCACCAGAGCTTCATTTTCCTTAAAAAGAGCAAGGTTTGAAATTCATAATATATCTTAATGTCCTCTTTGCAATTTTAAATTTTATTTTGAATTATTTCACCCTGTCTCATTTCCCTAAAAGTCATTTTCTTAGAGTTCTACTTCTTTGTAATAAAGAAAGGAAAGCAGAGCTTGGACAATTCTTTCTCTCTAGCACCTTTTGCCCATAATTTCTAGTATCCTTCAATGGGTAAGTTTTTAAATTCTCATTTACGCTCTTACTTCCCATTCTCTCCTTACTCCTTGGCCTTCAAACCACTATAAGAAAATGTTCTCACTTACGTGCCTTCCAAGAGTCATAGTGAATGGATGTTTCAATTCTTTATTTCCCTTGATCTCTGCAATATTTGATACCATTCCCTCCTTGAAATATTCATTTCCTTAGTATCATACTGTAATTTTCTCCTATTTACTTGGTCAGTCCTTTCCATTTTCATTCATATTATTGCTGCATCTTAAATATTATGTATTCCTGAGATTCTGCTTCCAAACATTTAATTCTACACTCTCCCTAGGTGACCTCATTCTCAAGACTTCAAATGTCCCCATTATGCTGTCTACCAAATACTGAAATTGTAATGAGGGCAAGGATCACACTAATCTCCCTCCAGAGCATAGAAAATTACTAATACATGTTTGTTAAAAACATTAAATATTATCTCCAGGTCTCCCTCTTAAGTCCCAGATAGCAAATATGGACACATTTACTTCTGTGTATATATACTGTACAAACATGTATTTGTACATACATATGTATACACATATTATGAATCCGCTTATTGGACAACTCCACCCAGATCTCCTATAGACATCTCACATTTATCTTATTCAACAGTCGTCTACCACTGACTGGTCCCCACCCTCTCTAGGACACTTGATTCTATCTTAGTAAATGATGTGGTAGAAATCAGGAACCTTGAAAGCTGTCTTTATAACTGTCTAGTCCCTCACAACCCCTCTTCTAAGATCCAATTATTCATCACACCTATTTATTTTTCCTTTGTAAATTTTTCCAGTCTATCCACTCACTCTGCCACAACCTGAGCTCAGGGCCTCATACTCGTGGAACTCCCAGAGCCTCTTCACTCATCTCACCCTCTTCGTTTTCTCTCCAGCTCCTGAACACCCCGACACATCTTCTCCATGCTGCGAGAATGTTTTCTTCTGGACACAAATCTAATTGCATACAATTATGCATCTGGGATCATAAGTTGCATGAATTTTCCTTTCTCTGTCCCTGTGAGTATTGCAACAGGCACTTTCCAAATAAGTCTCACTGGAGGCAAATGCAACCACATAGACAGCTCAGGAACAGGATCTAACCAACCTCCCTATGGGAATCATCCCTGGATCAAGAGCACCCTAGATTCCTACACATTAATCATGCAAGGGCAGTGTTGCCTGTGCCAATTTCTAGCCAATATACTTATCTTGAATAATACTTATTTCACTAATTTAAAATTATTACTGGCATCCTCTAGGCTAGTTAATAAACCCTCTGGTGCTAACTGTGATGACTGAGAGTTAAACATTGATACTAGCTACCTGAGTTAGAGTCTTTCAAATGCTAACTAACCTCCTATGGAGTGTGTATTTCTGATTAGAGTATTTTAAATATCAGCAAGCTGCCCCAGAGGTAAGTTAAACTAACTAAATACACACATATGTATCATACTTTCTATGCCAAATGATTTTAGACTAAATTACAGACAAAATTGTGCCCTATTTTGCAGGGCCCTACATGCATGCCTAATCTGCCCACTGCATAATTAAGCAGTGAAGAATGAATATGCAACAAATGTTTTGTAAATGAATAAATGAGTCACTTTACTAATCCATTACTTATAAGGACAAAGACTTGACAAGAACAAGGAATTCATTTCACCTATCCAGACTTCCAGCTTCCATTTCTCTGACAGCAGCTAATGTTACTCTGAACCGTATCATCTTTAGAGTTCAAGAATACACAAATATCAGCAATCTTATGTAGTTTGCCCTTCTATGGTGCTTCCCAGCCACCTTCAAATAACAAGGAGAAGCTAGTTTAAAGCACTTGTAAGAATTGAGTTCTATTCAAATGCTTAATGACAAACCCCCACAAGGAGAACTAGACCCCTACCTCTCAGTGTTGCCAGTGGCTTCCAACTTCATTAATATTCTTAATCATTCATGGGGGGTTGGGGTTGCCATGAAGTTGTCACAGATCAATTAAATCCCGGGAGCTTCCGAGGTGACATTCAGATTAGTGGGAAGGTGAAAGGAAATCAATTTTTACTTTTCGGACTGCAGGTGTCCACAGCCTTCCTGGTGTGAATAGTGAACTCTCATTTCAAACACAAAGACAAAGATGGCCTCTCCTTTCAGGACCAGTAGCTGATTGCTGAGGTGATATACAGAATAGGAGCTCCAGGGGTCTTGTCTTGCCATTAAGGGTACTGACACAAAGGGGCCTCTTTATCCCAGAAGTTAGAAAAAGTAGAGCATGGAGCATGGAATTCCTATTTCACCAATCCTTGAAGCAAAATTACTTCGAGAATTTGGGCTTCAAACAGGGATAAGAGCACCAGCATTCATTATGCAGCCAACACAGGAAGAAAAGAAATATTTTTTCGAGGAAGAATGTCACTTCAGCGGGGGGGGGGGGGATGAGTTAAGGTCGGGCAAAGTGAAGTTCATCATTTAATTAACAATCGCCCCTGACCTGTCTGACTCAGCTAGTGTGATTCCTGAATGGCTGAGTCACAGCAAAAGAGCAGGTAATTATACAAGTGCTAGAGCATTGAGAAGCTTCAGTTTGCACTGTGAGCAAACTGGATATATGTACTACGCTTTTAATATATTCTGCTTTCTAATTAACAATCAGAGCTGATTTGTCAGTCATTCCACCTATAATGCATTAAGCACTGAAACATAGGGGGAGAAAGCAAGTTCAGAAAATCAATTATGCTTATATTTGCATTCCCTCAAGGCATTGCAAAAACTGCCGAAATATTATCTTTCTCTTTACAAAGGAGCAGAAAGAAAGGGTGAGGATGCAATTCAGTTTAATGAATAAATCTCTGACTGTTTGGGGAAAGGTACAATAGCTGAATATTTATGAGCTTCATGATGAGAAATGTGTTTCATATGATCAGCAACTGTGGAAATGGTCTACCATTTTTAAAGAGTACAGGAACAAGTATGTGTTCAAGAAGTACAGAACTACCTTTTATATAGAGTCACCAGGAACTATTTTAAAATTTAGTCTTTCATTGGACAGTGGTTAAAGGAATTTCTCATCACTCCCACACAGTCACATGAGTGTAACAGGACACTCCTACACTCGAGGCTTCTCTAAAGAGAGTGTGAACTTATTGGGTGACTTTCTCAGCTCCTGTTCAGTCCTTATTCAAAGTATCTGCCTTCCATTTCCACCATTCCACCAAAATCAACCTAGTCAAGGCCACCAGTGACTCTTAATTTCCAAGTCAGTGAATGCTTCAAAACTAATCTTTAGGCACAGCCCTCATGTCATCATTATTTAGCCAACAGGGGGTTGACTTCTCTTTACTTCTTAAAACCCTCTGGTTCCTGACCTCTGTGATTGTAATTTTTGATGCTTTTTCTGCTCCTCTAGTCACCCCATCTCTACCTCTTTTCTGAGTTTCTTCTTTATGAGCCTGTGTCTTAAATATTGGTATCCCTCACGCAACCTGTGTATTTTCTTAGAGTGATATTTCCATTTATTCTGATGGTTTTAACTGCCACTGAAAGGCTAAAAATACCTAAATCTCTATCTCTATTCTAAATGGATGCCGGAACTTCAGGTTCAACGTCTAACTTCAGAAAGGCATCTCCACTTAAATATTCACCAACATTTCATACTCAGTTTGTCTGAAAGAAAAGTGATTGCCCTTCCCTGACTTTCCACTTCAGTCTTGCTCTTACCCTCCCATTTATTATTTGCTGTTTGTGATAGCCAGTCTCTAAGACAGTCTCCAATGTATCTTGCTTTCTGGTGTTCATGTTCTGGGAATCCCAACTCCTTTATTGTAGACAACTAAGTTAATTAGCTATCTTGTAGGCAGTTAGACAGGGCTGGTCCTCCAGGAGCCAATAGGAAATACAATGGAGACATATTCACTGACGTTCAGCATTATAAAAAGAGAAAAAGTACTATACTCACATACTTTCCCTAGAGATAAATAGTACTGACTGATATTCTAAATAGGCATTAATCACCTTAAGTGGGGACCAAAAACCCCCTAACCCATTTCCTTTCCAGAAATTCCTTGTTCATTCTATGTACACTTGCCACATTTGAGCCCTATTTAATCAATACTACCTGAGTGACTGTACTTCTAATCTTATTGGTTGATCATAGTTTTGTCCCACTTTATGCTCACCTTGTGATTTTCCATTGAATCTTATTAGTTGACTTTAGTTTGGTCCCACTTTGTACCTGCCTCACCTCTTGGCTTTGCTCCATAAAAAAACCCTGGAAAACAGGGCCCAGGGCAACCCACTTTCTGGGTGTTCCCTCCTGTCCCTCAGGCAAGAGCTGTCTTTCTTTCAATAAATATTCCTTACTCTTAACCTCTGCTGTTCATTCCGCTAGAATTCATTCTTTAATTTTAGAGAACATGAACTCATATTTCAAATATCTAGCAGGTTGGGATTTATAATATTTCCCTTGTTTGGATTATTTTGCTTATTTGGATTGCTTGGTGCCTTGTATCACTTTGAGTGTGGGATGGACCTGGTGACTTGGTTCCAACAATGGAATACAGCAATACATCACTTCCAAGATTAGGTTACCAAAAAAGGATACTGAGTTCTTGCTTGTCTCTCTTCCTCTTTCCCTGACTCAAACTGAGGAAGCCAGCTGCCATGTTGTGAATTCCTCAACAGAGAGACCCACAAGACCAAGGACTAATCTCCCCAGATAACAGCAAGTGAGCACCTGACTCCCCCCAACAGCTATGTACCTAAGCTTGCTAGCAGATTCTCCCCAAGTTGAGGTCCAACTATCTTGATTATAGTCCTGCAGAATTGATATATGCCATAGGAATTCACTGTTTATTAGATTAACCATTAAATTATTTTGAAAAAATACACATGTGAAATCACAAAGAAAAAGAGAGAAATGAATAACATGCTATGGACAATGGTGGTAACCTTTGTCAGGAAGTAAGATAAAATCATGAAAGGGATCACAGAAAATTCTCAGGTGTTGATACTATTTAAATTTGATAGAGTAATGAATTTTTCTTACTATCCTTAAATTTTATCTATATTTTATTATATTAGGCTTCTCCAAAGAAACAGAACCAATAAGGGGTATCTCTAATAGCAGATACACACATATTAAAAAATATAAAGAAATTGTAGCAGAAAACTTTCCAAGGATAAACAGTTTAACTTATAGTTAAACAAGGCATACAGAACCCCAAATAGCCACAATCAGAAAGCAACTTCTTCAAGGCACATCATAGTCAAAATCTCAGAAGTTCAACACAAGAACAGATCATAAAAAGCTTTCAGAGAAAAATGACAAATCACTTAGGAAAGTAAACCCATTAGAAATATAGCAGATTTCTCAATAGAAACCTTAAAGACCAGGAGAACCTGGAGTGAAGTGTTTCAAGACCTAAAAGAAAACAACTTCCAACTCAGACTAATGTATTCTGCAAAACAGTCTTTCAAAATTGATGAAGAGGGCCAGGGATTTAGCTCAGTGGTTTCGCCACCTGCTTTGACACCTGCAAGGACCCAAGTTCAATCTCCGGTACCAAAAAAAAAAAAAAAAAAAAAATTGATGAAGAAATAGTTTTTACATGACATAGAGAACCTTAAGAATTTTAAGCCCATCAAACCAGAACTCCAAAATATTCTCAAGGATATCCTACAAAAATTGGTTGGCAATGAAGCCAACCAATGATGCCAAAAAGTCTTATGCAATAAATACTTTGGGTAATGTGACCAGTTAAGCAGAAGGGAGGAAAAATGAATCAGCAATGGAAAAACCACAGAAATTATGCAAACACATAAAGATGAAACAATATACTCAAATAATTAATAAGTCACAGAAGAAATCAAGGCAGAAATTAGTTCCTAGAGTCAAACAGTAATACCAGTACAACATATTAGAACCTACTGGACACAATAAAATTAGTCCTAAGAAGGAAGTTTATAGTTACTGCCCATATCAGAAAAACAGAGCAAGTCCAAAGAAATAACTTAATGATCCACCTCACGATCCTAAAGAAACAAGAACAACCTAAAATATAAAGACCAAATAGAAATTAATGAAATTTAAACTAAAAATAATTACCAAGAATCAGAATCAAAGAGCTAGTTCTTTGAAAAATAAAATCAAACCCTTAGCCAGTCTTACCAAAGAAGGAGAAAAAAAGACATATCAAATTAGAAATGAAAAAAGTAAAACCAAACCAGACACCACCAAAATCTAGATTATTAGTAACTACTTCAAAAACCTATACTCCAATAAACTGGAAAATTCAGAAGAAATCCAGATACATATGAATTACCAAAACTGAAACAAGATGAAAAACCTGAGCAATATTATATAACAGGCAGTGAAATTGAGGCCATAATAAAAAATCTACCAACTAAGAAAAGGCCAGACCTGATGGATTCACCACTGAATTCTACAAGAAATTCAGGAAAGCTGAAATAGTACTGCCAAACTCATTCCTGGAAGCTACCCCTACACTGATTCCAAAACCAGAGAAGAACTCACTGGAAAAAAAAAAAATCATGGGCCAATCTGTTAAGTGAACATAGATGCAAAAATTCTCAACAAGATACTGGTAAACAAAACGCAACAAAGCTTTAAAAAATATACATCATGACCGAGTAGGCTTTATCCCAGGGATCCAAAAATGATTTGACATATGCAGAACAATAAATGTAGTAAGCAATAAAATAATAAATAAATGTACATAAACAGATACAAGAACAAAAATCACATGATCATCTCAATAGACACAGAAAAAGCCTTTGAAAAAAATCCAATATCTGTTCATGATAAAACTGCTGAAGAAAATAAGCTAAAAAGGACCTTAAGTGTGACAAGTCATTTGTGATAAGCCTACTGTCAACATCATATTAAGTGAGAAAAAACTAAAAGCTTTTCTTCTAAAATCAGAACAAGACAAGGATGTCCAATATCACCATTCCTGTTCAATACAGTATTTGAAACTTTAGCCAGAGCAATAAGGCAAGAGAAAGAAATATAAGGGATATGCATAGGAAAGAAAGAAGTCAAGCTATCCTGAGTCATAGGCAAGCCTTTACATAGAAGACCCAAAAATTTCTTCCAAAGGACTCCTAGAATTAATAAGATTTGTTATGTCACCCCAGAAAGAATGGCTGCTATCAAGAAATCAACCAATAACAAATACTGGGAGGTGTGTGGGGAGAAAGTAACCCTTCTTCATTGTTGGTGGGAGTGCAGACTGGTGCAACTACTGTGGAAATCAATACTTCAAAAAACTAGGATTACTTAAAAAAAAAATACTTCAAAAAACTAAGATTAGAGGTCCCATTTGACCCAGCTATTCCCTTGCTGGGTATCTTCCCAAAAGAATTAAAGGAATCATACCACAGTGGTATATGCTCACCCATGTTTATAGCTGCACAGTTTGTAATAGCTTAAACTTGGAAATAGCCCAATTGCCCATCAACTGGAGACTGGATAAAGAAGATGTGAGTTTTTTAATAAAATGGAGTACTATTCAGCCATAAAGAAAAAGAAACTAGAGACATTTATAGCTAAGTGGATGCACACTGGGGCCATAATCTTAAGTGAAATAAATAGGACACACGTGTAAATACCAAATAGTTTCTCTGGTGTGAAAAACTAAAAGTGTAAATAAGGATCAAAATGTATAATTGATATTGTATAATAGGAAGAACGGTCTAAAAGAGTAGGGGGAGGGGGCTGGGGATTTAGCTCAGTGGTTTTGCTGCCTGCTGCATAAGCGCAAGGACCAGAGTTCGATCCCTGGTACCAAAAAAAAAGCAAAACAAGAGTAGGGGAAGTGGGAGGGGTAGGAGAAAGGAAAGAAGGAAAAGAAAAAATATGGGAAAAGGAAAAAATGGAAACAAAGTCTTTGTAAATAGGGAAGGGTAGAGGGGGTGAAAGGAGGGCAGGAGAATGGAGAAAAAATAAGAACCAAGATAAGTCATGTAAAGGTATAGGATCCCAATGATGAATGTAACTGTACTGTATACCTAAAATATACCAATAGGCTTAATGGAAAAAAAATAAAATGAAAAATAAAAAGATTTGTTATGTACATGTACTAACTTTCTTCAATGAATGTAATCATTATGTACTGTAAACATAGTAATAAAAATTTTTAAGTTAAAAAGTATAGCACATACAATCATGTAAAATACATAAGACTTGATAATATAATAAATAACAATGTTACTAGATTATGTACACCTAGATACTAGATAAATTACTAGATATGTACCAGAGAGAGTACATCTCTATCATTATTTCCTACTTATAAGAAAAGGTGTACCGCAAAATAGTAGACATGTTACACTGCATGAGTGTAACATGAGTCTTGATCACACAACAGGCCATGTCAAAGACCGACCTGCATTACCTGGTTCTGTGTAGTACACTCTAGCATTTTGGCACAACAATGAAATCATCTGTTGACCTCAGAACATATCCCCATTGTTAGAAAAAACACATGACTATACTTCAAAATGATTAAGATGGTATATTTTATATGTTTTTAACCATAATAAACAAATTTTTAAGGAAATAGTTAATATGTTCTTCTCTTCAAAATGACAAAATAAGCATTCTTTACTTTCCATTCTGAAACAAGATTAAAGTGTTCACAAGGAAATCGTTTTTATTTTGAAAAATTTTAGAGTGACAAAAATGATGAAAAACATAGAGTTCATATTAAACCCTTCCCTCAACTTCCTCTAATGTTAGTAAGGCAGTAACCTCTTAGTCTAATTATCAAAACCAAGATATTAACATTATAACAATACTATTACCTAAGCCACAAACCTTACTTGAATTCCTTCAGTTTTCCTCCTACTGTCCTTTTTTTTTCCAGAGTCTTCCACATTGTCCCTTTACTCTTCACATAATCTGTGGCATTCTTCATTGGTCGTTCATGTTCTTAATGGAGTATTAGCCAGCAATGTTGAAGAATGTTCTTCAAAGTGGATTTGTCTCATTTTTTTTTCCTCTTGATTGTGACATTAAGCCTTTGGAACAAGAATACTACTTATGTAATGTTTTGTTTTCCTCAGGGTTTATAAGAGAGTAAATGAAGTCATGTCTAATACTGGTGATGCTGACCTTGATCAGTGGCTGAGGCAATGTCTGCAGGGTTTTCTAAGGTTACTATTGCTCTCTTGTAATTAATGAAGACGGTTTGAGATCTGTGCTAATATATGCAAACTTTTGCCCAATGATTTTAGCAGCTGTCTTACTTAATGAATCTTACTGCTGTATTTACCTACTAATGATTCTGCATTTTCTTCATACCTTCTATTTTGTAAATTAATTTTGGGGGGCTAAGGAAAACCCTGTCCCTATTTATTTATTTATTTATTTATTTGACTATTTCTTTATAGCCACTTATATATACCTTTGTCTATAGCATAAGTATATTACAATTATTTTCTCCTAGTTTGTCAGTTGTCTTTTGCTTTTGTCTTTTGTTTGTCAGTTGTCAGAATGCTTTGTTGTGAAAGTTTTTTTTGTTTTATGTAGTTAGATTTCACAAATTTTACTTTTATTGATCCTAGATTTTGATTCATAGTTACAAAAGCTTTCCCTACCCTTTTGTCAAAATGAAAGAAAAATTTACACTTGTTCTCTTCCCGTATTTATATGCTTTAATTTTTTCACATTGAAATCCCTATCCCTTATGGAATTTATTCCAATGTATGGTGTGAGATGGTATGGAGCTAATTTTTTCTCCTTCCAAATAGCCACCACCATTTACTAAAAGGTACGGCTTTACCTCAGTGACCAGAGATGCCACCTAATAAACCAATATTTAAATCTACAACAATGATTATGAGAAGCATTAGCAGATAAAATTTCCAAAAAAATTACATGACAAAAACCAAATAGAAGAGTATTGACAAATAAAGTAAACAAAGGAAGTCATACCCCAGGATGCATGCAGAGGAAAGATATTTTATAATGATTTTTTAAAAATCAATTCATCAAGAATACATAATAATCTTAAATGTATATCAACTGTATTATCTCTTTATTGGTTTTCTGATCTAACAGAAATGCTATGGCTCTTATTTAACACAAGAGTTGAGTTGGAAAAATCATTCCTTTATTTATTCTTCTGGAATTGTTGTCCATGTCAACCACAAAGCCAGAGGCATTAATACAATAATTCCAACTGTAACTTCCTGACACCCCTGAAGTACAGGTCCTTAGAAAACAGCTGGGTGTAGTATTAATTCAATTCTTCCAACTGTTTTTTAGTTTGGTCGGGGGTTTTTTTGCTTTTGGCTTTTTAAATTTCTACCAATTCATTTCCATTGTCCTGGAAAAGCTTCAGATACTGAAAACTTCAATTTGTTTTAAAGAGAGTGGTTCTGAGATATATTTTTTTTTATCCTGAAAGATTAGACCATAAAAAGCTAAGCAAAGTAGCTGCTGGCTACATTACATAAGCCATTCAATTTTAAGTTAGTCCTGAGCACTTCTCTGCCTCCCACCCTGCAAAAATATCAAAAGATGAATCATTTAACTTCATAAACACTTGGTATTAATTGCAAACTGGATGATGAATTTTGCTATAAATGGGGTCACTTTGACATTTAGGAAATGCTCCAGAATCCAGCTTTTAAGGTGTGCATGGGGTGGGTGGACTAAGTAGCTAGGATGCATACCTGAAGATTTATCCATACGTCTGAGCTGTTGGAATCAGTGAGTCAGCCAGAGTCTTCACTGCGTGTTTATGAAATGTCTTTCCTCCAGGGAGTTCTCCTCACATTCATTATCTCACTAATCACCCAACTATTCCCCTAGAGAAAGGAAATTGGGGGGAGCATGCATTCTATTAGCTCTTTGGTTCCCAGGAGGAAATATTGAGTCTTAGAGAGAAAAAATAATTTCCTCATCTGTAAAATGAGTCCTCAGGCTTAGTCCATGCCTTTTGCTGTAGGTACTTGGTGAGGATGAAAGTTTGGAGAAATTCTTAGACTTTAGGGGGAAAAAATTACATTCGGCTAGTCAGGCAAATTATTAGAGATTATATTGCTATAACTAGGGAAATAATTTTAATAAAACTAAAAATGTGCCACACAAAATCTTATATTATTTCTGGTGGATGACAGTTATGATTCCAACAAAAGAGGCTTCTATAGTTTGGTAACCACTTGAAGGTACTGACATGTTATACACATAAGAGAATGAATTAATTATCATTTGGGGGATATCATCTTAACATGCAAAATTTTATTTAATCCTGGGAACAACCAAGAGAAAAAAAAAAGATTAGAAGAAGAAATTTAGCAAGTACATCAAAGTCAGTAAATTCCAGAGCTGAGATTTGAATTCAGGTCTTTTGATTTTTAAATATATATTCTTTCTTTTTCTTTTTTTTTTTTTTTGGTATCGGGTATTGAACTTGGGTCCTTCTGCTTGTGAGGCAGGTGGTGGAACCACTGAGCTAAATCCCCAGACCCTATATTCTTTCTAATACATGGAACATTCACCAGAAATGATGTTTCAACTCAATTTCAGTTAATTGCACATTTTAAATAAGGTAATTCACAAAATTGTCATGCTTCTGTATTTGCTCTTCAAGAAATACTGTGTTCCTGGATAAGAGTAAACTTGACTTTTGAAAGTAGAAGAGGGACAGACAGTGTTGCTCCTTAGGTAAGGCTGCCATGGGAAGGATGCATCTCATAACAACTCTCTGGAAGATGCATCATAATGATCCAAGACCTGGAATGTCTGGGGGCAGGGGTATTGATAACACATATCAAGAATGAAACTAGCTAGCATTTTTCACCCTAAATATAAATAAAAAATAATATCTAGAACTGAGAAAGAGTGAGGATCTGTCATTCTTAACCCTTGCTAGTGGGGGATGGAAATCCCCCAAATATTTTTAGACACCAATTTTGCAATACATATGAGAAGTCTTAGAATACCTACATATTCTTTAAGAAACTACTGTGTCAAGAAACTTATCAAGTATACTATAGTGAATATACAAAGGCTTTCATGACAAAATTTTATGTAATTATTTTAGAAGTTGAAAATAATATTCAATGATAAGAAATCAATTAAATAAATTGTGATAAATAAATATTGTTAGGATTTTTTGGCTATAAAAAGAAAGACTTAATTTGCTTCCAGTAAGGGAATATTTATTGAAACTATAAATGGTACAAAAAGAAGTTGGAATCTTACCTACATGATTACATTTCAATGAAACCAAAAAATAAAGTTTAAGAAGCACAAGTACCACTGCCATTAAGACCCCCCCCCCAAACTAGAATAGATTTAAAAGAACTAGAGAGTCATTTAGGACCTACCCACTTAAGGACCAGAATATTTGTCTACCTATCATCATTATGAATATGCTAACCCTGACTCCACCATGACTTGGCTACTACATATCTAATTGTTTCTACCACTTCTACTATTAACCAACTACCTTCCTCTCTGTATTATTTAACTTCTAAAAATCAAGTTTTTTTCCCTACTCTTGGCATCTACTAGTTTATTTTCTTCCAGCTAGCCTTTTCTGTGAGGTTAGTTTGCTTTTTGCTTCCATTATCACTGATTATATCTTCCTAAATGTTGTGTAAATTCCTAAAAGATCATGATTCGTTGTACCCATTCCTATTATCCCTGACTGGACAAGCTTTTGTGGCAGGCCATCTCAGAGGCCATAGGTCATTTGAACATCCATACATTTACTTTCCTTGGAAAGGTCAGAAGTTGAAAATAAGCCACAGGTGAACCAAATCTGGCTCATAGTCATGATTTGTTTGACCTGCACTTTGTTGGCCCACACAATGGGGAGATCAGAAAATTTCATTTTAAAATAAGATCTATTAGGTTTTCTTAAAAACCCAAAGATTCAATAGTTGGCAAAAGCTAAATACTGGCCTCCTTAAGATGAAGTATACTGTCTTCAGTTCTTTGTAGTCTGCCATATACCCCAATGTTTCTTATATTTGCCTGCTTACTTATGCTAATTTCCTAGTCTCTATTGGCTCTTGAGTTTGTAATCCCTGAATTAAATTCCTCCCTCTGCTCCAATCATTTGTGACCAGAATAGTGTAGTTAGGTGATAAGAAACACCTCCTGACTTATAAGAAATTATATGGTCTTGCTCTTTCAGCAGACAGCCATGAACAGGAAACTTTTAGAAAAAAAAATTATGGGCACTGCAGGCATTCTGATATGTGGTTTGTCCAATACACAAACAGGGCAAACATATGCTTTTTCATAAACATTAATATGTATCATCTAAATCAATAAGAGTATATCTTATTTTTATTAAAAACAGAAAAGTAAATTAATATACAGGCATTTCTTGCTATATGAACCCAATACTTTCCTGGTTTGAAATGTTAAATAACAAATCTCGAGGTAGTTGGAGAAAAAGCTCTATACATTCTATCATTTTAAATGGGAAAAATATTTTCTATTTTAAGCGCATCAAAAATATCAAGGTATATTCCACAATTAAACACTCTTAAATACCTAAAGTAAGGACCCAGTGATTTCTCCATAAATGCATTATATAAAACACCAACTACATAATTATTTCATACTCATTGAGATTTTAGTGGGTATGTTTTCATGTACTATATGACAACACAGTATAGTATCCACAAGAAATTAGTTTTCCTTATGTAATACAAGAAATGTATACTTTAATATAAATTTTAAACTACCGTGTGTTTTAAAGTTATGTAATGAATACAAATACCACTTAGTTAAAAAAACAAACACGGAAATTTTAAAAATATCTTTAAGAAAATAAGAAGTGATGTCAAGAAAGATGGAGGCCGCAGCCAGGTAGAAACTGATGCTGCCCCAGGCAGTGGAATAGAGTGGAAGGGAACAGGCAGAGGTCAAGTTCAACAGCAAAGGCCTTCAGTTCAACTATGGTGAATTCCAAGGATCTTATAAACAGTCCTCTCCTTTTGTCACTTGGTTCTCTAGAATTAGATGGCTATAAATAATTATCTAAAAGAGTTTTTAAAAAATGGACCAAAACAAAACCAAACCTGAACAGTCATTTCATCTGCATAATTCAAAAAATTTTAAAGATATGGCAATGGGTATTTATGGCTTCTCTTCTTTCATCTCCTAGGACCTAAAATGAGCATCCAATTGAACAAGTCCTTTGTTCATAAGTTCTTTGTACCATCCACTTCACTAAATCTAGCCTCTTCACAAGATTTAAGATTTTTGCTTTGTGTTAATCACTTCCTTGAAACCTTGGAAGTCAGCAACAAATGGCAGAATGAGTTTCTGCCACAGTCCATTCATTGTTTGTTATGATACATGCCAAATCCAGTTGATAAATTTGAAGACCTTCTGAATGTCAAAACTCTCCCATAAATCCTTTATGAAGCAGTGTTGCCTGCATCATCTGACTATATATCAGCATGTAAGTGCCACATTCAGCATCACCATCTGCAAACAATATGCCTTGAAGGCTGCAGTGTCTCATAAGCCCAGAGGCTACAATAATGACACAATGCTGGAAGGCAAAAAGACCATGTCACATTATCTCCATAATTGTCAACACTAGAAGGACATCAGGGAGCCCAGTTTATTATCAAAAGAGCCTTGCTTGCAAGTTTCCCATCCTTGTGTGCGCTTTGATGAATAGAAACAGTTAGTTCCTTGGGTAATCACTGAGCACTGCCTTGGCCACCCAATCTTAATGAGTCAAATATCACGTAACAGGCAATTCACTCTTCAATAGCCCCTAGAATGTGCTATGGTTTTTGAAGTGCTTCCCATCAGCAGAGGTTTTAGCTTAACTTCACATTCATTTAAAAGCAGTGTGAGCCTATTTTGGATGCTTTGTGTTGTGGCACTTTTGTCTCCATTTCTGAAAAGAACACGAAGGTGGCATTTGTTTCCAAGATAACACAATTCCATCAACATTAAAAATGTGCTGTGCCAGGTCAGTTATTTTGTCCATAGTTTTCTGGAATTCCTGGGCTCATGTTCTTCCTTTATAGGGCTTTCAGCTTTTCTAGAAGACATTTTAATATAATAATGTAGGGGTTGTAATGAGATAATGCCCAACATGTTGAAACTGTGCAAGCTCAGGGTTCAGAATTATCAAAAGAAAAACTGAGAATCAACTGCAGCATGGTCTCTATTTTCACCACTGAATTTGTGCACACATTTGTTCTACTGCTGTGATAGTGTGAATTTGTTATAACAAGTTTTCCTTTCAGATAGTGAATTTGGGGGAAAACTTTGTGTATGCCCTAAAAACAATATTTGAGTAGTAAAAATTCCAATGGCAAGGGATGTCCAGATGAAAATAAAAGGATATTAATAATGCCTATCCCTGATGATATAGAGTAATTTAACATTTTTTTCTTTTCATTCATTGATGCTTCTAATCTAATCTAAAATAAATGTCAATTTACAGTTTAAGGAAAAGAAATAAATCAATATAATAAGATGCAATCAATTAATATTTTTCACACCTGAAACATATTGTTTTGAGCCTCAAAGCAGAAAAGCACTTAATATTTTCTATGCTCTAATATTGCAAGGCTTTATTAAAATTATAACAAGATGCTTTTTATTTCCATTTTAGAGGAGGCCACCAAAACAGTGAGTCAAAGGAGACTTGCAAAGCAGGTGTCAGAAGACTGGTTTTTCAACATTTAGCTCAGCACCATGACAAGAGTATAAAAAAGACTTGTAGAAGAAACCAAGAAAGAAAATTGGGAGAATGTTTTCCACAATTTCATGACATCTTCCCTCCTTCCTCCATTCAGAAGGAAGAAGGATGATTCCGCTTAGCTGAGGCTTGGAGAAAGGCCTTCCAGGAGAACATTCAGAAAACTTGAGACAAGTTTTTTAGAATGTGATGAGCACAGTGAGCTGGATTCGGATGTATCCTGAAAAATCCACCACCTGAAGCAGAAAAACTCCTAGCTCAGGGGCAAGCTTGCACCAATAGAGAAGGGCTACACCCCTAGTCAATTCTTCAATAGAGAAGGGCTACACCCCTAGTCAATTCTTCAATCAGAGAACTCTGACAAAGAGGTAGAAAGTAAGGGTGTAGGGAAGGAGAGAAATTAAATTACAAGACCCAGATGGAAAGGAAGATACCAAACTGTGCCTTCCTTTGCCACCACAGATTTCCAAGCGAACCTGTGGTAGGAGAAGGAAGGTTTAACTTCAAATGAAGTTGTGAGTTTTGATGATCTCAGTGGACTGAATAGTAATGACTGAAAGGAAACTACCCTAGTGGCTACAAGTGAATGGAAACACTTTGTTTTTTGAGGATAAGAAAACCCCAGGGTTAAATTTCACTGGCACAAAATGGTTGGAGATTGTGATGTGGAGAGAACAAGAATAAATTTGCTTATAATTCTACCCTACGGAGTTCTGCTTGCTTGTATTACTGAAATTCCCACATGCATCACACTGTTATGTTTGCTACAATGAAGTTATGGAGTACATGATAATCTGCATTAGGCATAGCTTCTTTATCAGAGCTCATGGGAAGTAATTTGCTCTAGTCTGTTCCAGCATTCGTTCCCCTTCTCCACAGAAAATTATTTTTGTGTTACAGGCACCATGAACCAAGGAACTGGTTCTGCTGCCTGTGGAACTGGCTTCTGCTCAGGCTCTAGCTGCTCAGAATAAAATATGTGGTGCATTTCTAACAAATGTACCACTCTGCATGCAGCAGGCACTCTGAGTACAAACCTCATTCCTAGTTTCATCTTGCAGTTCCTACTCTTCCCCATTGTTTTCTTTTATTTTGTTGTGCTGTATTTTTGTAAACCACCTCGTGCTTTCCTAGTAATCTGATGGGACAACAGATACATTTATCATAAATGCTTATAAACTTAGCTTACACTAACTTATACTAAGATTCATCTTGAACATAATTTAACTGCATTCTGATAATTATGAAGGTACCAGGGTCTTGTATTGCCTTAAGGACATCAATATGAGCATCAATTATTATTGTGCTATATGTGGGATTAAGTTGATAGAGGAGCCTAATTAATGGTAGCTCTGATAACAAAGAAGTTTTCTCTTTGTTATTAGCCTGGGGTGGAGGTGGAAGGTGGAGAATAAAGTTCTAAAATCATTCTCTTTCATTTCTAAGTATTTCTAAATAACTTATCTACATCTAAGTCATTTAGTTTTAAAGGCACAAGGACTATTTCTACTTGATAGTACAACTTATACATATCTAAGATTGTGTGTGTGTGTGTGTGTGTGTGTGTGTGTGTGTGTACATGAGCATGTAAAACATTTTGATTATTTAGAATGTGGACCAAGTAGGATTTTTACCTCAAAATTAGTGTGAGCACAAATAATCACCTAATAATTCAAATAAAGAGTAATGTTGCCAGTAAAGATAGGGGGGAAGAAATCTTTATAAACCATTGGTGGGAATATAAATTAGTACAGCCACTAAGGAAATCAGTATAGAGGTTCCTCAAAAAACTAAAATTACAGGCAGGCATGATGGCATATGCTTATAATCTCAGTACCCAGGAGGCTGAGACAGTAAGATCGCCATGGTATTTGAGACCAGTCTGGGCTACACAGTAAGATCCTGTCTCAGAAAAACTAACATACAAACAAAAACCCTAAAATTAGAACTACTACCATACAATACAGCTCTAACTCCTCAGTAGTACCCAAAGGAGTTAAAATCAGCATGGTATAGAGGTAACAACTTAACTGTGTTTATCACAGCACAATTCCCAGTAACCAAGTTATGGAATCAGCTTAGGTGCCTATGAATGGATAAAGAACATGTGCCATATACACACAATGGAGTTTATTCAGCCAAAAAGAGGACTAAAATTATGTCAATTACAAGAAAATGTATGGAACTAGAGACCATCATATCAAGCAAAATAAGCCAAACTCAGAAGGTAAGTATCAGGTTTTCTCTTATATGTGGAATGTAGAAAAAGAATTTAAAAGATGACATGAAAGTAGAAGAGTGACTGTTAAAGAGGAGGAAGGGAATCATGGAGGAATAGATATGAGTAAGGTATGTTATATACATGCATTAAAATGCCACAATGAAACCCATCACTCTGTATAATCAACATGCACTAAAAGAGTGAAGAACTCTAACAAAAGTAGGCAGAAGGAAAACAGTGAAGAGAGATTCTAACATATTTCTAAAAGTTAAAAGCTACTGAAAGTGGAAACTTCCAAATGAGTAATCAGGAAACCAGAGTTCATAGAGGGAAGAAAAAAGACAAAAAAGAAACAGTTAATCTTAATTGCAGAACTCCAGAGAGGCCCCAAACTCAGGATCAGAGGTAGGAAGGAGGGTAGGAAAGGGGAGGGTGGTGAAAAGAATAGGTTAATTAAAATTCTTCTACTAAGAACTACTCCAGAAGATGGTGGAAGACATACAGAAGAAGGAAGGCAATAAGAAACAACAGGGGAAACAACTGTACAGAAAGTCATATCCAAAAACTATGTAAACTAAAATGTAGCTTGGTTTTGAGAATTGAAGAACAGTATCTTAATTACTTTTTCATCTCCTGAAATAAATGTCTGACACCTACAAGTTAAAGGAGGAAAGGTTTATTTTGGTTCACAGTTTGAAGAGGTTTCAGCCCATAGTCAGCTTGTTCCAATATTGTGGGATTTTAAAAGACCAGAGAGACCAATGGGTGAAATAGGAAGATTTTATTCCAGGATTTCACAAGCATACTGGCCCAGTGGACTTGCATCCAAAGGCTGAGCCCTGAACAAAGGAAAAGCTCCATTTGCTATACATTTGGCAGAAGGGGGTTGGCCTACCTAGTAGCACATAACTTGAAGGTAGGCAAGCAGAACAAATGCAGTTTGTCAAGCTGTGACAATTTTGCAACTTAACATATCCCAGTGCCCTTGATCAGGTAAAAACAGTATGTTGTGAGAACAGAAGGTTATAAAACTTTACTTATAGGGACAAAGTTGCTGATTTTATCTGTATTAGAACAAAGAACAAGAGCTGTATTGCTTAGGTTGGGGAAATTTATTTTTTTTCCTTTTTAAGTCTTCCTTCACCAAGACAGAGGGGCATGGCAGAGAAGAAACAGTTCTTGGAGAGAATCAGAGAGTCATCAACAGAGGAGGAAGAGGAGACTAATA
>NW_004624730.1:50814487-50857919 GCF_000247695.1 Heterocephalus glaber | reverse complement strand
TGTATGTATGTATTATACTATCCCAGATAGTATTCACTTAGTCATAATCACATAAGTGCTGTATATTAATTTTAATCTTTTGAATTAGCCTGTGAACCAAGTTGAAGAAACTTAAAAGTGTTACAGATGTCAGTGTTACCACTGATAGCAATATACAATTGAAGGCTAACAGGAGATGAGTCAATGTGGAAAGGTGAAGGGGAAGGAAGTCTTGGGGCTGTAAGAGGCTTTTTTCTCTGTGGGAGAAAATAAAACATGAGTATTAATAACACAGACTGTAGAGCCACCAGCTCCCTCACTTAGTAACCAGTTACCTCATACAAGTTATGTAATAGCTATGTGCCTCAGTTTCCAAATCTGAAAAATTGAGATCATAATGTATTTCATAGATCTGATGTGAATGAATCAATATATATGAAGGGTTTAGAACCAAGCCTAGCAAACTGTAAGCACTCATCTGCATAATATTATCTGAAACCATAAGTTTTGAGAGGCTGTCTTACTTAGTAAAAGAAAAAATTTAAAAGTAACAATTGTTTTAAATTAGGACACAGAAGAAAGAGATTTCAGCTTAAGCAGATGAAGTATTTTTTGACTTCTCAGAAATTCAAGTAATATATAATCAACTTTAGAGTTGATGTTTGAAAAAAAATAGCAGTGTTTGTATTACTTAAAGTTAGGGAGGTAACCATTAGAAACACTAAAACCAGAATAGTTACAAGGCCTTATTGTTTTTCTAATCAAATAAAGAAATAAGCTATTATTCTTAAAAAAAATAAAGCTAAAATAAATTTAGCAAAACTTAATTGTATGAAAGCTGAAACCCCCAAAGCCTAACAAATCAAGCTGAATCTATTCTTTCACAAATGAAAGCAGCCTGGCAGATTTATACGAAAGTGAAAAATTATCTCTCAGCCTATAATATTTTCCCATCTTTCTCACACTTTCCCAGGTGATAGCAATGCCACACCTCTTGGCAACAAGAGCCATCCTTGGGAGGTATAATGTTAATGTCTTATGTCACATTTTCAAACACAGTAAAATTATACTGGCCTAAGGCCCAATTTCATTCAAACTTATGAGGCTTTTTTTCCAGCTCTCACTTGCAGATGCAATTTGTGTAGAGAGCTGAAACACTCACTCTGAAAACTGCTACATGGATTGTCAGTTTTCACTCCTCTTACAGGCCAGCAATCATTGCTCTTTGGACAATTCTAGTATCTCATAGCTGCCAACTCTCCCAGCTCTTTACCTAACACTCCTTCATACAGTGCTAGAAATTTGCTTTCTTTTAAAGGTACGTCTTCTTGGAATATTAGATTAACACCTCTGAGAGGAACTAAAACCCCAAAGGTACATATTAAATGTGGTTAGTCTTCATTTTAGTGATGTAGTGGATCCTCTTCCCCTACATACAGCTTTCCTACAGATACTGCAACATTTTCAACTGCTGTTTAGGACCCATTGTTTGTGAGGTTCTCTGCTAGGAGTTGACAGTGTAGTTTGACTGATAATTAGGTAGTAATATAATGAAATATAATAAATCTTATGATGAAAGTTAACACCAGATTCCGCTAGAACATAAAAGACAGGACTAAACCAGCATGGGAAGAGGAGAGTATCATGAAAGCCCTTTGAAGGAGAGACTAGGAAAGTGAAAAAGGAGAGAAAGAGAGAGGGTTCAACATAGATAAGGAGCCAGAGTAAGTGTAGGACACATTCTGGGAAGCGTTTATATGGGGAATTGGCAGGTGATGTTCTAAGGAGGTATTAAAGGAAGGAATTTATGATATGCTAAGAACTGTACATTTTCCCTGAAAGTCTCAAGGAAAGACCTTGAAATATTTTCAGCAGAGAAATAACATAATCATTTTGTTTTATGAAGATTACTCTAGCTATGAAGGATGGGTACCAGAAGGAGAGCAGGAAGATCAGTTAGAAGATTAACAAACCTTCCCAAGTGGACCTCTTCAGCCTCTTGGTTGCATGCCACTGATGGAAAATGAGCCACTGTTCTGCCTTGCACTTCTCCTCAGGGATTCCTGAGGCTTTGGGGTATCAAAGCATCCAGGCATTTATGCAAGTGCAGCCTTGAGTCATCAGGACTGAATCCCCTTCAACAACTGGGGCTAGAAGCTGAGAGGTCAGTGCCTCCCCCTCAGTAGTCAATCTAATAAGGCAAACTGTGCTGACTTTCCCTCCATTTCTATTTCTCCTCCTACTCCTTACGATAACTACCCGAATAAACTTGAACACTAGTCAGTGTCCCAGATTCTGCTATCATGGAGTGCAGGTTAATACTGAAAGTTAACCACATAAGTGCAGGAGAAAGTCGTGTGTGCCTGAAAGAAAGCACAGGCATGGGAATTGGGAAGAGAAAATGTATTTATTCACCGGATCGTAAAAATACAGAGTCCTCAGTCTGGCTCTGAGCAATAAGAAGAGATAGGCCTGGGCCCAGGATGGCTCTCAGGTGTCAGCACAGGTGGTAAGGTAGCTGGTGATGCTTGGAGAACTGTACAGGAAAAGAAGGAATAAAGTTGTGGATGGATGAAGGATGCCTGTCTCTTTTTTAAAAAAAGATGGAGTGTAGTTCTTGATATATTCTAGATATAATTCTTTTATAGAGTATATGGATCTTTGAACATGCAATGTGTGAATTGGTTTTAAATGATTAAGAGGCTTATGTCCTGTAGGATATCTTTATCTCTATCTGTATTGCTCTAGAGATATAGATAAAGATAGAGATAGAGATAGATAGAGGGGACCAAAGATGGATATGAAGAAAAGTGTAATATGTGAGGAGTGGGCAGAAGATTCAATGTGATAGACTATGATGTGGCTTAATAGGTAGATTTTTTTTAAAAAAAGAGATGGCACAGGATCCAAAGGAAGAGTTTTCCAAAGGAGGGAAGCTTTGCAGGGCAGAACCAAAGAGGTCCTATAGATAAGAACTGAACAGCATGTATTAGATTGGCAAACAAGAAGCCATCAGTGACCTTGGAAAACTTCTTTCAGTGAAGTAAGTGCAGAAGCCAAAGATCTGCAGATTGTAGTATGGAGGGTCATGGAAGTCACTACTCCCTGCACCGAAGGCAGATAGGTAGGAGGTAGACAGATAGATAGAGAGATACATAGATACATAGATGGATATAGATAGTAGATAGCTAGATTACCTGTTCATTATTTTAAAATTTAGACAATAGAGGAAAGTAGAATTGTTTATTTTAAAAATTCACCGTTGGTCCCATGCACAGATAATAACTGCTAATACTTTGGTGAGCTCTCTGTAGACTTTTTGTTATCCATACACTTAAAAAAATTGATAATAAGCTATATACCATTTTATAATGTTTACATCACATAACAATTGGTAATTAACACCTCTCCATGTCCATAAATCTACATCCACAATATCATTTTTAATGGCTGTGTAATTCCACTTTAGGAATGAATCACAACTTATATAAGCAATTCTCTGTTGAAGGAAATAAAACCTTTTTGTTTTGACGATCCTGTAATACACCTATAAACATTTGCCATTCACTTAGGATCAATTTCGAGAAGGAGATTGACAGTATCAAAGAATATGCTTGTTTTGTTTCAAGATTCTACTAGAACTAGGCACCAGAAAGCTTATACTAAAAGCACTTCATAAAAGTACCTACTTCCACATACCCTTGACAATACTGCATCACTCACTCTGAAATAGCTGGCTTCTTGACTTTAAAAATAACATCTTGCTTTATTTTGCTTGGGCTTCTTATTAGTAATGTTGAGTATCTTTAACATTTACATTGGACATTCTTGGTGAATTGCCTGTTAACGACTTATTCACTCATCCTGGTATTTTCATCTTGATACTACAATACGTTTATGGATTAAATGTATGTAACTGCTGAGTGTTGTGGATGTTAAAATATTTACCATATCATCACTTATCTTTTGATTTTGTTTTGGGAAACATTAAAGCTCTTTTTATTAGCTTTAGGAATTACAGAAACAAAACATAGAGATGTGTACGAAGAAACACTAAATCTCATTCCTTTTCCATCCAATTTTTTTTTTTTTGTACCGGGGATCAAACTCGGGTCCTTGCGCTTGCACAGGAGGCACCAAAACCACTGAGCTAAATCCCCGGCCCCCTTTTCCATCCAATTTTAATCCTGTGGTAAACAGTGTCAACTGAAAATACAGTTATATGTTTTCAAACATGTGTCAACATTCTCTACTTTTATATTCAAGGTATTTTTACTTATAGTTTTTTATATCATCCTTAGAAATGCTTTTTAAAACTATATAAATGAGGGCCGGGGATTTAGCTCAGTGGTTTCACCGCCTGCTGTGCAGGTACAAGGACCCGAGTTCGATCCCCGGTACCAAAAAAAAAAAAACTATATAAATGTTCATCTTTGCTTATTTCTAATATTTTTAGGGTTTACATTAAAAATTTTAATGTCTGAAACTTGTACTAATATTTGATAAAATTTATTAATCTAACTTATTTTTGCCCAAAAGTCTGACTAATCTAGTCGACCAGATTATCAACAGATTAATAATCAGTTATCAATACTATAGTGTTTCCTTTTCTCAATGATATGAAGTAAACCTTTTGTCATAAACTAAATTCTTATATATCTTTGAACTTTCTATTCCATACAATTAATACGTTTGGTAACAGTACTATAATCTTCTAATTATTGGCACTCTGATTTTTAAAAAATAAGAACACTAATTAACATTTACAGTAAGAATAATATTCTATTATTATTATAATAATCTTTAACCATAAGAATAATGAACATTATTACTAATGCCAGTGTCTGATACACCAGGTTACATCTTTTATGTAGATCATCTCTACACCTTGTAGTACCCAATGATATAAGAATTTTAAGTATCATCCTCAATTCTCTTTTAAAACTAATAATTTATGAACTACTAGTTCGGTATCAGGAACTATTGTAAGTGAAATTCTCACAATAAAACTACAAGTGAGATACCATTTTTATCTCCATTTTGTAGTCAAAACTAATATAAAGTGAGGCTAAACTACTTGTCCTAAGTAACTCAGTTACCGAGGAGCAAGCTGGCATTCAAGTGCAGGAAGCCGTATTTCAACTCCACCTATACTATTCTGCTAAAACTTTAAAAAGAGATAATAATAATACATTTTTAAAAGAACCTCACTACCATTTTTCTTAGGATTTTTGTTGGTTATTTCCCAATAAATCAATTCATAGGATCTCTATGTATTTTTGAGATATATGTCTTTTCCCATACGGCATGTCAAATTTTGGCACTAACCTTTAAAATCTTTAAAGTATAGGAATTTTTCACCATATAAAAACAATCCATCTTTATAAAGTAGAACGTGTCTCCCTTGATGTTTTTGGCTTCCAGGTTTTTCCCACACATCAAGGTTATACATATTTTCTTCAATTTTACTCTATATTTTATACTTTTTTATTTTGAAACAACTTATTTTCAGAATGATATGATTGTGGGTATAACTTATTTTCTTCCAGATAAGTTGTCCATTATGTCAACATATTTACAAATAAACCATTCTTTAGGCACAAAAATACCATGACACTTCTACCATTCGTTAGTTTCTTATATGTACTCTGATCTTTTGTTTGGATATTTTAGATTCTTTACTAAGCCAGTTCTCTATTATCATCGCAGTACTAAGCGGGTTTATTTTTAGCAGCTTTGAGGTAAATCCCAACATCTGACAGGGCAAGTCGTCCACATTATATCTACAAACAATAAAATTGTCTCTTATTCTTTTTATTTATACTAATTATTTTATTTCTTATACTATTGACTTAGCTAAATCTTCACATACAGTGACAATAAAAAACAAAAGATGTAAGAATTTATTTAATATTGGTTTTTTGAGATAGGCTTTCACTGTATTGCCCTGGCTGATCTTGAACTCATGGGCTATTAGTTTTGTCTACAAAATTTCAGATAGATTAAAATTTTAAATGTAACTTCTAAAAATATTAGAAAGAAGCAAAGATGAACACTTATATAGTTTTAAAATGCTTTTCTAAGGATGTAGTGTATCACAGAAAACCCACTACACTGACAGCCCTTACAGAAGAAACTGAAAATGCATGTGCAGAAATCTCAATGACCAAGGTTACCCAAGCAGCAGTTCGCTGTACTAATAAATGCCTGGAAGCTAATGACCACTACTGTGAGCAGTTCTTGTAACTGTAGAGGCCAAAGGTAACTTGTATTAATCTCATGATGTCTCAATAAAATTAGTATTAAAATATTTATACAAATTTTTCTTTACTAGAAGTGTGTATATCAGTTTTGTGATACAACTTAATCTAACAAATTATCTGTACATTAAGTTTTTGTCTACACAGTCATAAAATCTTTGAAGACATATATATGTGTGTGTGTATATATATATATGTGTGTGTGTGTGTAATTATATTTTTGTAGCACTAGAAATGCTAGACATGCTAGGCAAGTTCTCTACCACCAAGCTACATCCTCAGCCCTGAAAACTTTTTATGTCATTTCTTTTTCTTGCAATATTAATTGGCTGGGGCTACTGTGAAATGTTTGCTAAAAGGTGATGTAATGAACACCCTTTTCTCTTTTCTAATTTCAGAGGAGCTGTTGCTAGAGTGCTTGCCTAAGGTATGCAAGGCTCAGGATTCAATCCCTAGCACCACAAAACAAAACAAACAAAGCAAACAAACAAAAACCCTATAACAATAAAAACAAACTACCTGCTTTTTCAAAGGAGAGATGCCAAAACAATTTAGTATGATTTTTATATATTATTTATGTCGATAACCTTTTATTAGATTAAGAATATCTCATTCTATTCCTAATTTGAAAGTTTTATCAAAATGGTTATTGCATATATCAAATGTTTTCCTGAAACTATTGAGATGATATAATGCTTCTCCTTTAAACTATTAAGGTATGAAAATATACTGATGAAAATATATCTAAAATTAAAATAACCTTATATTCCTATCGTAAATCCAATTTAGTCATGATATGTATTTCTTTCTACATATTATTTCATGTTAATATTTTATTTTGAAATAAAGTTAGCCTTTTTTTAAGATGTCCAAAGTTATCTAGCATTCATAAAATAAGTTCCCTTGCTCTAATATCTGTAAGAATTTATATAAAAGTGGTATGAATTTGTCATTAAATATTAGATAGTTTTAGCCAGTGTTATGGCTGTGTCTAGGTGTCCTCCTCCTAGAGTCTCAAGCAGTCATAGGTGGGGCTTTACAGAAGTGGCTGGATTGGAACTGGGGATTTAGCTCAGTGGTGCTGCCTCCTGCCTCACAAATGCAAGGTCCTGAGTTCAATCCCCTGTACCAAAAAAGAAAAAAGAAATAGTGACTGGATCTATAATATGTGATACTGGGATTATGGGTGTCTGATTACTAAATCAGTCCAATTGATTGGTTTGGCATAGTTCTAGGTGAGGATAATGGGAAGGCCCACCCTGGGTGTGAGTGCAACTCACCCTCGGGGCATGTAGCCTGGTTAGAATATAAGGGACAAAAAGAGGGCTGCTGTCATCACTTGCTGCTTCTTCAGTACTTTGCTGCTTTGCTGCCTTCTGCTTGCCATGAACTGTTTCTCCTCTGTGATGCCCCTCTGCTATGCCTCCCTGCCTTGGAGCCAGCCAATTATGAACTAAAACCTCTACAAAGGTTAGGTTTTTGTACCTCTGAGAGCTACAATAAACCTTTCCTCCTTTAACTTTAGATCATGGACATTTTGTGTCAGCAACAAGAAAAGTAACTAAGACAGACAGTGACGCCATTTGGGCTTAGTGATTTCTGTCTAGATGTTTTTAAATATAGATTTCATTCCTTTAGTGTTGATAGGAATGTTTAAGCTTTCTACTGCATACATCATTAAATTATGTTTTTCTAGAACTATGGCTATGGGAATCATAGTATTCACCATAGTAATGAGTCTGAATTTGCTCACATCTTCCTGCATCTACACCTCTGGATAGTAGTATACACATGGACTGTAAGTTTGTCTATGTAACATGTTTCAGCCAGTAAGAAAGTAGCAAAAATAACAAAAATGGAAATTAGAAAATTATTTGCTGCTTTTGGAATCTTGCTACCACATGAACAATCATGCATTGGACTACTGACAATGACATATGACTCCATCATCTATCACTCTAACCAAATACCAGTATACCTGTGCTACTCTGAGGAATGCACCCCCGGCATTGTTGACATCCAAATCCCAGGACTCTGTGCATATGTTAGATGGTAAAAGGGACTTTGGAGATGTGGCTAGGTAATATACCTTGAGATAGGAGATTGCCCTAGATTATAAGTGGTTGGGTCAGATGTAATCATGAGTTTCCTTAGGAGGAGGAGGCAGTAGATTTTTCTAGAGGAAATGGTGATATAAGGACAGAAGTAGAGATTAGAGTGATGCATTCATACTCAAAAGAATATTAGTAGACTTGAAACATTGGAGAAGGCAAAGACCATATTCTTTCCTAGAAAGTCTAGATGGAACCAGTACTACTGACAGTGGATCAAACTGTATTAGACTTCTCATTACCAAACAAAGGGAGTAAATTTGTGTTTTAGCCACTTCATTTGTGATAATTTGTTACAGCACCAATAGGAAACTAATACAGATTTTGGTATCAGGTGCAGTGCTGTTATAACAAATACTTTAAAATGGAGAAGTAGGGGTGGGGATTTAGCTCAGTGGTTCCACCGCCTGTCCAGCAAGTGCAAGGACCCAAGTTCAATCCCTGGTATCAAAAATAAATAAATAAATAAATAAATAAATAAATAAATGAAATAGATAAGTGGCTATGGCATTATCAATGAGAAGATGCTATAATTATAAATAAAAAGATATAAAAGTCTAGATTCTGAGATAATGGATATTTTAATTATTTGATTAAACCATTTCATAATTATACATATTTCAAAACATCATATTATGAGTCATAAGTTCATATAATTTTATTAATTTAAAAATAAACAAAAGAATCCCAAATACATTGAAAAGAAAAAAGCCAAGATTGCCTTGAAGAATTGGTATTAGAAATATGGATGTTAATGACTCTACTAATGATAATTCAGAAGAAGTAAGAATCATAATAGAGAGGAATTATATCATGGGAATGTCTAAATTGTCAAAACAGGCTCTTGGTAGAAATATAAATGTTAAGTGTGTGCTGGGAAATCTCAGGAGGAAATGAGTAATGTTATTGGAAACGAGATGAAAGGGCCCCTTTTTATGTAGTTGCAGAGAATTTAGTGGAATTGTATCCTACCATTACGTGGGGTGGAAGGGATTGAATATGATTTACTTGGTTATTTAGCTGAGATTCCCAAGTAAAGGGGCAGCATGATTTCTCTTGCTCCTTTTAGTAAAACCAACTGGAAAGATACAGACTGAGAGGAGAAATGCTATGCAAAAAGGAATGAGAACTTAATGACTGAGAAAATTCTCTCCTTATCCAGATTTTAAAAATGCTAAATTTAGAAAAAAACTGCTGTCAAGAAAATGTGCTCTGGATAGAAAGACAGTGGCTGGAGAACATTTTCCAAGGGTTGTGGAATATCAATATGGTTGTACTTTTATGTGTCAATTTGACTGGATAAAGGGTTACCTGGATAGCTGGTAAAACATTATTTTATGGTGAGTGTATAAGGATATTTCTGGAAGAGACTGGCATTTCAATCATTACATTGAATAAAGATTTGGTCTTGCCAATGTGACTAGGCACCATCCAATCCACTGAAGGTCTAAATAGAACAAAAGAGCAGAATAAAGGCACATTTGCAATATTAGGGATGGGGCATCCATTTTCTCTTGCCCTTTGACATAGCAACTCTTGGTCTAGGACTAATACATCATTCATTGGCCTCCCTCATTCCCAGACCCTCAAATTTGGACTAAACTGCACCATCAGATTTCCTGGTTCTCCAGCTTGCGAATAGCAGATCATGGAACTCCTTGACCTCCATAATCATGCGAGCCAATTCTTTTTTTTTTTTTTTTTGGTACCGGGGATCGAACTCAGGACCTTGTGCTTGTGAGGCAAGCGGTGGCACCACTGAGCTAAATCCCTGGCCCAAGCCAATTATTATAATAAATCTATTATAAAGCATATGTGTAATTATATACTTTACATAAACATATACATTTATGTATGCTTATGTACATGTATATATGCATATGCATGTATGTATATAAACTATTTATACTATTGGTTCTGTTTTTCTGAGGAACTGTGAACTAATATTTTAGTAACACAAGTGGTTCTGGAAAAACAGAATTTTAAGGATGAGGTTTCTGAATTCATCTAAAATCTCTAGAACTGGCTTTCTAATCTTACTAAAGACATTAATGACTCAACTTCCAGTAGTAAAGAGAGTACTGATAGTCTCTCAAAAAATATCTGCATCAACCTCTTATAAGAAAGAAGAAGCTAAATGACTCTATATGATGACTTTGAACATCTGGAAAACTAAGAAATATGTGACAGGAATATAATGAATATATTTGTTGGTTGCTCCTAATGTCACTCAAAAAAGTTGAAAAAGAAAAGCATAATTGCAGGGATTCAACAAACACTACATAAATGACCTAGGAGTTTCTGGATGTGCACTGAAGGAAAAAAAAAAAACCCTATTTCCAGTGGCAGTAGACTGAAAATGCTAAAAATCAAACACGGGATGTCATCCCATAACTAGCTGGATTACAATGCATGCTGGAGTCCCATCTGTACAGGGTGTCTATTGTTAAAGTTAGGGCATTGCTTGAGAAAGAATGGGTCCTACAAGCTGGGATGGAGCCATGTGCAAAGACCCTGATGAAGCAGGGAACACTGAATCCCTTCATTCATACCCAGAGGAATTGTCCTTCCCATCCAGCTAAAGTGACTTCAACCTAGGGAAGTGGCCTACCCTTCTCCAGAGGTGGTTTGTCCACAAACCCAAAACCTCACAAAATTCCTTCTCAGGCTGAAGATGTACCTCAGGACTAGAGTGCCTGCCTAGCTTGTGCAAGGCTCTGGGTTTAATAACCTGAATAGCAAGCACAAACAAAAATTAAAAAATTTTTCTCTTTTATGTTTTTAATCTCAGGTATTTTGTTATAGTAAAACAAAGCTAACATATATTATTTTACATTATTTAAATACTTTAATTTACAGCCTAATATTTAGTTATATATCTGAAGTGTAACATCACTCAAGTACTTTAACTCTTGTGGTTAAGTAATGGGTTAGTGCCTTTTCAGTTGTGTGCAGGATATTTTATTGTGTTAGAATTATAATCTTCTCTCTCTCTCTTTTGGAGGTCAAGTATACTTTACAATGCATTTGGGTACCAAGTTGACAAGGGATGGCAGAGATTACTGTTTCAATTAGCAGACTGAGGAAAACTCAACCTTACCCTGGAGGGCCAGAAATGATTACATTTCAACAGCTCTCCCACATTCCCAGGCCTTCATATTCAGACTGAATCACATCACCATCTTTTCCTGGAAAACTCTATTACAATTGTCTTCATCAATTTCCTCATCACTGGGACAAAATACCCTCTACCTGCAACTTAATGGAGGTTAGGTTTATTTTGGCTCATGGTTTTAGTCCATATATGGTTACCCAGCTGCAAGAAAGGAAGGTGTGGTAGACAGGTGTGGCAGAGGGAAAGCTGTTTACCTGGTGGTGACCAGGAAGCAGAGAAGCAATGGAGCCTAGAAGGGTGATACACCCTTCCAGGTCATTCCCACAGTGACCTGCCTCTTCTGACCAGATCCCACCTCCTAACAGCAAGTCAGCTGCAATGCCTCATGATCTAATCACTTTCCTAATACCTGAGGCTGTGGGGGTCATTTAGATCTAATCCATAACAATAATCAACAATCTGCTAAAGCCTTCCAAAATTTATGTTATGAGATTAGGCTTATGACTTGGCCGTGTCAACAGCAGGCAGGAACATAAATGAGATTATCCACAAAAGACATGTGAAAGATTCCTTGTTCAAATGGAGTGAATTGTGTGACATGTGAATTCACAAGGATTTTGAAAATATTGTACGAGAAACACTTACAGCTTGGTTTGAATGAAGAGAGGAGAAAATAAAAGGATTTTTGACTCCACAAATTTTACAAGCGGAAAACAACTGATAAAAACTTCATTGCAAATTGTGCCATCCTTCATGAAAAAAGGAAGGATTACTCATGTTAAAGCCTTATATATCCAATCAAAGCTTTTATAAGGATGTTCCTTGTCTTAGCAAATTATAAAGTCACTTTGTGTAGTATATGTATGACATCTTCCTAGGCTTTCCTTGGGCAGAAACTCAAGACATTTATAAACATATTTTTGATCAACTGAAGCAGCCATTTTATATCATGGAATTTCCTGTATCAAAGCTGCAACCTCCTGATGTCAGAGCAGCACACCAGGACCATAACTCAGCCCCAATAATAAATTAGAGGGACAAAGTTTAATGAAAGGAAGACACTTTATTTCTAAAGAGGAAAAGAAGGGAGAAAGGAGAAGACAGATAGCTACCCAGATAAGAATCAGGGTAGGGGGCTCCGGAAAGATGCAGGCCGGCTGGGCCCTTTGTTCTCAGCTGTTTTTTTTAGAGGGGCAGGTGAGTAGCTCTTTTCCTCCCTCCACCCAGAACTTGCCATCACTGGGTTGGCTTCCAGGTACCTCTCTGCCTAATGTCATTAATTCTGGTGGTCTAGTCTAGGTGTAGCCTTTTTACTGTTTACTTGTTCTTGACGTAACTTTTGAAGCCTTATCTTTGGGATGGGTGGCTAGTTGGCAAGGGGCCACCTTATTCTTTGTGAGCTCAGTTGGCAAGGGGGCACCTTATTCTTTGTGAGCTCAGTAAGGGGGTGTGTGGTTATCTATTGTGTTCTATAACCCTAGAGTGAACAATATAGTGACTCTAGAGTGACCACAATGTAAGCATGTATGTCGGTGCATAAGTGAGTACACACTGCCTTAATCAGCCCTCCCCTTGCTTCCACTATATTTTATTGTAGGTGGGGGTGGCTTATTGTTTGTGTACCAGACTTTCTGTGTCCTGCCTGTCAGCTCTTTTGCTGGTCTCTATGTGTAAGTCTCAAGGTCATTTGGTGTCTTTTATCTTTTTTTGTTTTTTCGTTTTTCTTTTTCTGTCTTTGACTTGTTTCCCAGAGGAATCTAATAAAGTTTGCTTTTAACTCTTTCTAGTCAGGATTAGCTAGATCTAAGGAGGCCCTTACTTTACTTTCTCATCTACAGACACCCGTCCCTGCGCTCCTTATATTCTCGCTGTAATTCTATAATTTTTAAGAATCACAAAGGCTATCATGGAACTTTTTAAATGTCAATAATATTTAAGAACTCTTAAACAGAGAAAACATTCACTGGTCATTTTTCTTTGATATCTAAACCTCCAAATAAAACACCATCTCAAAAATGGCCTCTCAAAGCAAGTCAAAATAGTTTACTGAAACTCAAGATTCCAGAAACTTTTTACACTAATCATTCTCTCTCTCCCCAATTCTAACAACATTCATTCACATTTTTTCTGTTCCTTATATGCTTCTTTCCTTGAACAAGTTATCACTTCCTTGGGGTTTTCCTCAAAGATCTATCTAGCAGCCACATTTTATTATCTTTGCTAAAGGACAATTGCAGATTCAACTAAATTAGTTGACATATTTTCAGGTCTTACAACAGGCTTATCTTTAAGTCTGATAGGACCATGTGCAACACACATTTCCCTTTCTAAAACATAATGTGTACAGTAATTACTGCTCCCCATCCCTTCTAAATATATTATCAAAATTGCTATGTTATCTGTTTTCACAACTGCAAAGTACTCCATGGTATGGGTGGATTCTTATGTATTCATCCTATTAGTGAATAGTGTTTTGATACAGTGATGGGGCCTTGAAGCCTTATGTACACACAGGTCATTTTCTATCTTTGTCAGCATATTTTGGGAAAAAAAATTAGTACACACAGAAGTCAAAGGACAAGTGTATATAGTTTGGCAGGTATTGCTAAATTCCCCTCCATAGAGGTTGGAGTCATTTTATATTAATACTAGAAATGTGTGAATACATTTCCCCACAGCTTCACCAGCAGAAACATTAACTTCTAATGATGTATTTAAAATGGCATGTTAGTGTAATTTTAATGATTGATTATCCGACATTTATAAGGTTCACTTTCTGTTTTTTGTAAACTATTATCTTATGGCAATTTTTCTGTTGTGTTTTGGAGACTAGTTCTTAGTGTCCTCCCTCTAAATACAAATTCTTTGTTTTATATATTCTTCTCCTGGTTTTTGGGTGACTTTTAAAATTATGTTCATATAAACTTTTTTTTTTTTTGGTACCAGGGATGGAACATAGGACCTTCCACAGGCAAAGGAACCAGAGCTAAATCCCCAGCCTATAAACTTCTTTGTATTAAGTTCCACACAAATTACACTAAGCTTTTGGTTGGACTTAAACATCTATGTTAATTTGAAAAAAATTACATCGGTTCAATATTAAATCTATTCATAAACATGCCAGTACTGTATTTTTGTCCTAGACGCTTGTCATTAGGTTTTCTCAGTGAGGACTTTTGATACTGCTCAGTATATAATGGGTATGCCTGATTTAAAATTCCATATTTTCCTATCATTTTAGAAGTTAAGCTATTATTTCTTGTGGGGGTTTTTTGGTACCAGGGATCGAACTCGGGACCTTGTACTTGCGAGGCCGGCACCAGAACCACTGAGCTAAATCCCCAGCCCTAAGCTATTATTTCTTCAAATATTTTCTATGCCCATTATTCTAATTTCTCTCCAGATATCCTCTTAGAGATATTGGATATTCTGGGGTTTTTTTTTTGTGCCGGGGATCGAACTCGGGACCTTGCGCTTGCGAGGCAGGCGCCAGAACCACTGAGCAAAATCCCCGGGCCTGATATTGTTTTTTATATCCTTAAAACATGGTTTAGTACTTTTCAACTCTGCCTATGAGACCTGGGTAATTTTCTCAAATGTTCTCAGCTGTGCCTCTATTTTTGTTTTTAAAAGTTCAATGTAAGTTCTTTTTCAAATCAAGCTTTAAAAAAAAAAAATCATGCTGGCCTATTACTTAGTATGAGCTTTTTCCTATAAATATATTAAAAGTATTTTTGATCAACTTATATTTCAGTTCTTGGAGTACAGTCTATTTGCTTCATCTGTTTAATGCCTCATTTTCTATTTTTGTTTTGAGATATCTTCGACCAGCCTTTTCTTATTTTTTTAAAGACTGTCTCATATTTCCTAAGCTATTTCTAATGGATCACTTTTTTTTTTTTTTACATTTTAAGATCTAGTGTAAAATTCATAACCAAAGTATAATCTTCTGTAGTCCCAAGTCACCATTTTCATAACATTCCACGATCCCCAAGGTGCCATCACCTATACCTGCAACAAGATGATCAGGGAGCAACTTTCCAGCACTTTTTGGCCTACATCTTGGTCTCAAATCCCATCTGCTAATTTTTGGTATCATTGTAAACTTACCACTCTGGCTTTGAGTTCTCAACTTCTCATACCTGAGTGTTTCCATACAGTTCTTAATCTTAGTTGTATGTTAAAATTATTATTTAGGGCTGGGAATTTAGCTCAGTGGTTCTGCTGCCTGCCTCCCAAGTGCAAGGACCTGAGTTCAATCCCCGGTACCAAAATAAATAAATAAATAAATAAATAAATAAATAAATTTCACAAAGAAATGTTTTGATGTTTCTTTTAGGATGCCCATTTTGAATGTAGTTACTTAGTCATATTGTAAAAGTCCTTATAATTTTTATTAAGAAGTAGTGCCTGAGTTTTACTAACCAAACTTTTGGAACCTATTGATGAATCATACATCATTCTCTTTTAAATTGTCAACATAAGTCTTATTAATACATTTCTTGATGTTAAACCACCTTTGCATTCTTGGAAGAATAGTATCTGATGGGGTAAAAGCCTTAAAGCACTTCAAAAGGTTCATATAACAAATGAAACATATATGATATTCTCAATAGAGAAGAAAGTTTTTATTTAGCAGCCATGTATGAATCAGAATCTCAACACATGAAGAAGCATACATGCAAACTGACAATGAAGAAGTTTAAAGTTAAAATTAACCACCTGTTATATTTTGCCAGTGAACACTCAATACTTTTCTAACTTCATGCTGTAAATTATGTCCTTTTCTCATCTCTGAGAACCCTCACCCTTCTGGGAGAAACTCATGCCTTCACAATGAAATGATAAAGGTTATGTGTTTTCTGCCAGAAAAATGCATATAAACACACACATGCTCAAAATATTAATGGAAGAAGGAATAAACAAGCGAGCAAACTAAATTTAGAGCACAGGCTGATGAGGTATTCATCTTTGTCAATGAACATTTGTTTGAAGGAATTGTGTAAGACATGACACATAAAATACACTTGGGTTTAAAGTTGTTTATTTACAAAGTTCTTAGTACTATAACTACTTTTAAAATGTAGCAATTACTAATCTGTGAACTGGCACATATATGGCACAGAAAAAAGTCTACAGAGTCAAGCTATTAAAGCTGATCATTAAAACTTTTAAGTAACAGTGACACCTTTGCAGTACTCCCTAAACAGTAGGAAATAAAAATGCATTTATTCGTAGGAACTTATTATTTTTGTACCACTGATTATAAAGAAAAATGCGAAAAATAACATCAGACTCTGAAGAATACTTTATAAAAGAAAATGTCCAATTTTACATTTAATTATAAACCACAAATAAAGTTTACCATACACGTATCTATGCTTTTCATAGCAGATTATCAAAGCTGATGGCAACTTTGTAAAGAGTATAAACAATCTTTACCACAATTCTTCCACGGTTCTATACTTTGAAGTAAAATTCAATATAACATCCAACTAAATCAAAATTTACTAGTGGCTAAAATCGCCAGAACTATACTGTTTGTTTATACCTATATCTTGCTTTTGCAATATATCCAATGTTTTTTAAACTTTCTTTCCTTTTCTCAATTTGCAAAAATATTTTGAAGCAATCTTCTTTGTAATTATTTTAAAAAGGCAGATCTTTTTAAATCCACATACAAGATCTTGAAAATATTTGGGAAGAAAATAAACACCAAAGAGAGCAGTTAAGTACATCAAAGGGTACATGTGAAGAAGTGCCATACTATTTAATCAGAAATATATGCAGATTTTTTCTGGTAATTATTGTAATAATCATTTAATCTCTGCACAAACTGAGACGCACATGTATGTGTTTTTATAAATTCATTCACGAATACTATACAGATTAACAGTAGTATCTAGCACCCATCAATAAAATTTATTTACTATATTATGGGCTACAAAGCTACCGAAACATGAATAACTTAAATTCTGGTCTTCAGAGGGGAATGAGCAAAGAGACAAATTACATCAAAATCAACATAATTTTTACATGAATTAACTTGAACAGTGGAAGAGGTAAACCTTAGTCTTTTAAGAAGAAAATTAAATGGCATAGTTTAGTGTTACCTATCTTTTTTCCAGCTTTCACCAAGTGCTAATTACAAGTACCATTTAAGTCAGTTTCTTATTTGAGTACAAGTTTCTATAATTTAAATGTCATATCAAATGAGTTGTTGATCTACTTAAAGTATGACTTCGCCTTTCAAAGAAAGAAGGAAGGCTGACAAGGGAAGGAGATGGGATACCCTGTAAAGAGAAGACAAATATTTTAAATTTTTACTTTAAAAATTTGTAACATACAGTTCAGTATCATGCCTGTCACTTTTACATTTTACAAATTACCATAACAATAAATCAGAAGACATCTGATAATTTTAAACACTTTAAATGGAAGAAATTTAGAATTAGAAGAGAATTGGGATAAAACGTAAATGATTTTAGCATTCTGAAACAAAAACCAAATGAATACTGTAGTTAACTAGATGTTAACTCAACTGTTACAGATATTGGCTTAGGGACCTAATTTTCTTCTGTGAGATTTTTTTTTTTTTTGGTACCAGGTATTGAAATTGGGACCTTGCACTTGCAAGGCAGGCGGTGGAACCACTGAGCTAAATTCCCAGCCCTTCTGTGAGATATTAATGGTTCAATGTTGCAGATTATAAAAGAAAAAATTATAAATGGGTAAACAAGTTTTTGAAGTAAAAAGATAAATAAAAATGGCTTAATTAAGGCCGAAATAGGAGAGGTGAAACTACAATTTTTCAAAATTAAGTCATATACTCCTAGAGTGTTTGCATTCAATGTGCAATTCATATGAATATGTAAGCAGGTGTATTTACATATAAAATTATATATGTAGTATAAACATGTACATAAAATTTACTCCATATGAAAGTTGAGCAAAACACTAGTGCTTCTTTCTGCTTACCAGTGGTTAAATTACTGTTTTAGAGGTCAAAGTTAAACATCAAAATTTTTAGCTATAACAAAGAAATATGCACAAGAATATAAAACCCAAGAGTAGATATAAGTGAAAATAAAACTATAGACTACTGCTTTAACATATGTGATTTTACTCCTCAAAGAAATAATAAGAAATAAAACTCAGTCTCTGCTGTTACTGGACCCCATTTGTATAAACAAAACCACATTATTTACATTAGTATACCAACAAGCCAGATTGAGATGTTTCTTATTTATCTTAGAACATATCTCAATCTCCGTCAACTGCCTATCAAATAAATATGCTTTGAGTTCATTAATAGTAAGGTTTTATCAATTACTTTTGTAAATAAAAGAAGTTAGATGTTTAGAGACACATCCTTCCTCAAAAAAGATGGGAGGTATTAATAATTATCTCTATTTTTAGAAAGTTAAATTCTATACCAACTCCATAATAAGTCTTTCAGCCCGTTAAATCAAAACTACTTACTGCTAATGATGATGTGCTAGAAAGGCGACTCACTGCATGTTTATCATTGCTGGGAGGACTTCTTCCCTCCACTGAGTTATGGGATGGCATGAGAGCCATCCGTAGAGCTCGTTTTGGAGTTTTGGAAAAAGAGAATGCTCTTGTAACCTAAAATTAAAAAGGGATACAATTTTTTAAATCTAGACAAATTTAATTTGGCTGATAAGAATGTGCATAAAGAAAGCCAAATATAGTACTTTCTACAAAGAGTATGTGGCAGGGTTTTCTTTAGTATAAAGCAGTGACAAAATATAATTGTAGACTGCAGATTATTCTATCTTGCATTTAAAAAGCATTGAAGTTAAAAAAGTGGAAGGAAAACCGCCTGCAAGATAAGAAACCTGGGTTCTTACCTGATTCTGCCACAGACTAGTTGTGAAACGTTTAATCCAAAAGCACTTGAATCTCAATTTCCTTACTGGAAGAGTGAAGAAGTTCCCTTGAATCATCACTTAACATGTTTATCTACTATATATCATACATGCTAAATGATGGAAAATATAAAAATGGTATAAAGCCTACCTTTCAAAGGGAAAGGAAACAAAACTAAACTTGTAAAACTATGATGGCCACAATTTTCCTTTGGAACACTAAAATTCTACTTCTACTTTAAAAAGCCTTATACCAACATATTTATGTAGTGCTCAACAACTTCCATGAGATAAGTAAGGAAATCATCATCATATAAAGACTAAAACATTTCCAGAGATAGGAATTGATCCTAGGTCTCTGGACTTAACCATATTTCCCTGAAAATAAGACCTAACTGAAAAATAAGCCCTAGCGAGACTTTCCAGGATACTACCTGAAAAGCCCTACCCAAAATAAGCCCTGGTTAAGACTGTTAGCCAGATGGATCCATTTAGTATATCCACTGCAACACATAACAGATGTACTGAATTATAAAATAATATTAACATAATAAAGTATAAATAAATATTGATATTAATACTTAATTCAACATGGCGTGTTATAATAGATGCACTTAAGGTACTTGTGCAAAATGAAAAAGTGTTTTCTGAATTTTGGTGCCTGCAATTTTTCATCACCTTTGTGTGGGCCATCAATCTTAATTAACTATCATCATTTTTGTTGCCACTCCTGTCTTGTAACTCTTCAATTAACACTTGATTTAATGGAAACTTTGTGAAGCCTCGCTTCCAAGAGGTCGGGACTTGGGTGAAGAATTCATGGAATAAACTAGCTGACAGCTGTATTTCCAATGCACTACAAGCAGGCTATATAGACAAGAAGTACTCAATTAAGGAGAGCTCAATTGCTGGACATGAGAGATTGCAGCCAATGGTTTTACAGGAAATTAAGTCATAAGAAATTCAGCCCAGAATTTAGAATTTGGAGAGTTATGATGATGTTCAGAAGACAAGGACATGACTGTATGTGAATAAATGTAGATTTTTGTACATGAATAAATATAGATTGTTGCATGTGAAAAAATACGACATTCCTTGAAAATAAATATTAATGTATCTTTTGGAGCAAAAATTAATATAAGACATGGTCTTATTTTTGGGAAAACGTGGTAATCATGTGCCCTTTGATGAAAAATGATGAATGCACATATATCTAGCTCTCAAACACCAACAGTAGATTTCTAATGTAGCATAGGTCATAGAATTACCACTATAATAAGAATTGGAAAGATAGTAAGTTATAATTACTGTGACAAAGAAGTCACTGAACTACAACTATTACCTTTGTTGGTCACTTTCTAGAAACAAAGAATAGCTTTGTTGTAAAGACTGTCTTTATATTGGTACAGCAATATGACAATCTGAAAAAATATATATTTTAGAAATACGTCAAATAATTTCACTATAACTCACCTTTTTTGAAGTCTTTTTTATTGCTCTAGATGCTCTACTCAGTGTACTATCCATATCTTTTGTATTTACTTCAAAGGATTCTGGATCAGCAGTATACATGAGATTCTCCTTTTGAAAAGTAATAATTATTTTTAAATGAAAAAATAACTTTCTAAAATCAAACCTTTAAGCACTCATATATGGGAGTTTATAAAGGAAAGTATTCTAGATTTGTGATGTACTTAAAATACTTTCTACTCTAAAATATAATAATTTAAGGATAGTGGGAAATAACATTCAGCAAATAAATAATTTTCTGCAAGGATCATAGACACCAAGGCCACAGAAAATAGCCATGAATATAAAATCTTACTAACAACTCTAAAATGAACAACTTTGAAACTTAGCAGTCTTAATGCTAAGTCTCTGCTACCAAGCCAACAACAGACTTTCCTTAATACAATCTCAAATTAAGACTTAGAGTTCCTTCTGTTTTTTCTTCCTCTGTTCACATCTGGAAGGATTCTAACTCAAAGGTTCTAAACTTGTTATCAAAAGGCTCCTACAGTGAAAATGGATAAAAATCAGTGCAAAATCTTGTGTGAACAAGTGCAGGGTGCACTTTTCCTGAGGAGAGGATTCACAGATTGTATCACATTCCCAAAGGACTTAAAGAACTCATATAAGCCAAAAGCCACTGATCAAAATTAACCTTAAAGTGAGGAAACTAATCTGTAAGTAATTTAAAATATTACTTATTTAAATGTCTTGGCTTTTAGAAGCAAGCAAGACAAAATGCTTTTGCATATTACTATAAACAGCTTTCACTTTATAAATCTAGACTCTGAATTGGTAAATTACCTCACTATTCTGGCACTGTAATACTATGCCTGCAGGACTGTCATTCTGTGGCTAGAGAGAATTTCAGGCAACTCTGTGAAAAAGTTTTTCTGAAAATTTTCTCATATGTAAAATGTATATCTGGTATATCTAATTGATACTACTGCTCACAAGGCTAAAATAAGGTAATGCATAGAAATACTATGCAATGAAATACTAAACCTCTTTACAAATACAAGATGTTAAATATTACATTCTACAATTCCAAATTCCTACCTTGGCTCTGCATCATTGAGAGCCACATAGATAAAGCCTGGGTTTACTAAAACTTCTCTAATTTTTGGAAGTAGCCTACATGTTCATCAACAGATGAATGGATAAAGAAAATGTCGTATTACACACAATGAAGAGTACTACTCTGCCATAAACTTGAGGCATCTGAATCAGATCCACAAGCTTAAATATCACATGGTTTCTCTTATATGAGAAACTCGAATTATAAATAAAAAGCAAAACAAAAGATAAATAGGAAGTAGGGAGAGAGATCTTCTCAGATGGGAAGGGGATCAAGAGATGTAGGGAAGAGGGTAGGGGGAGAAAAAGGGCATGAAAAAAGGAATTAGGATACAGATATACAAGTACCAACTCCACACAAGGAATGTAAGCATTCTGTACTGCAAACATGTAATAAAAACATTTTGTTTTTAAAGAATGAAATCCATTCTGATATTGGGAAATGGGAAGGGGAACAAAGGCAGAGGGAGGAAGGAAGGAAGGGACAAGAAAAACAGAAGAAAAATGGAAACAAAGCTTTTGTACATAGGGAGGGGAGGGGCCTTGAGGGGGGAAGAGATAAAATAAAATTTATTAATTAAAAAAAGAAAAATCCATTCTGCCTATTCCAGACCTTCTTTTCCATTTGATCCATTTACTATATGCCTCTTATCTAATCACAATTGGGAAATAGCACTTGTAATTATATCTTTTAAAAGCAACATAACATAATTTGAAAACATAGCCTTTTTTGTTTTGTTTTTTGGTTTTTTTTGGTACCAGGGATCGAACTCGGGACCTTACACTTGCAAGGCAGGCAGCAGAACCACTCAGCTAAATCCCCAGCAACATAACAATTTGAAGTTAAAAAATGGAAAGCACTATTTGAAAACAAAATATAAACCGCAAATAACCAATTACGATTTATATTTTAGTATTACTTCTTATATTTTCCTATACACATAAAATGCTGTTTGTTTTCTGATAGGGGGTAAAACACAGGCTTGCTATGTAGCCCAGACTGGTCTCAAACTTGTTTCATAGTCTAGATAGCTGGGAACTTGAGATCCTCCTGCCTCAGCCTCCCAGAAAACTGGGATTACAGGTAGGCATAACCATATATAGCTCTAAAATGTTTCTTATAAGACAACTGGAGTCACACTATGTAGTTCTGCATTGCACATTTTTTAATTAGCAATATTGTTTTTTCAAGCCATTAAATATTCAAAGGAATGAGTCCTAAAGAATACCTTACAGTTCTGATTATGCCATTTTCTAAGCTAGAACATTAAATATAGAAAAGTAGAGTGTGAATATTTTAAAAGCTAGATATATCAAATTCTATTGGAAAAATTTCATTTTCCACACTAATTAGTGACTGCCAGCATAATGAAAAACTACCAACACATACTATCTAAATTTTATTTTGCTACTTTACTAAACTCTTCATATAAGTTTTTCTTTTTTGAGACAGTGTCTTTCTATATAATTCAGGCTGCCCTTGAACTTGCTACGTAGCTCAGGCTGGCATGGAACTCACAGTAAACCTCCTGCTTCAGTCTCCTGAGTACTGAGATTGCAGGTGTGTGCCACCATGGCCAGCTCAAAATCTAATAGTTTTTAATCAATCATCTTATCATTTGCAAAACAACTGAATAAATACCCCATGTCAATCCATGAGAAGAAAAGCAGCCAGAAACCTGATTCAATCTCTGATTTTCCCTGTATCCTCATTTACACACACACCCCCAGACCTGTAAGATTCCACATTATTAAGACTATCTACATCTCATAGTAGACGGACCATATTTCCTACTTTATAATATGGTACCATAAGCTAGGTGGAACTATACAGTCACATGGCATTTCAACGATGGGCATAGGAAACATCATCAGTGTTCAGTATCTTTAGTTAACCCAATGAGCACTAAGCTACACACCCCCAGCCTCCCACCACCTTTTGATTTGAGTCAAGGTTTGTTAAGTTGTCAGGCTAGCCTCAAACTCCCAAGTGATCCTCCTGCCTCAGCCTTCCAAATAGCTGGGATTTACAGGTATAAATAAGCCATGCCTGGCTTTGTCTGCATAATGTTACAGGACCACAGTCGTATTTGGGTGGTCCACTGTTGGCTAAAAAGTCATTACATGGGACATGACTATATCTTCAGTTTTACCAACTTAATTTTATTTTCATTACAATTTTCAGTTTGACTTCAATTTTATTTCATTTATCAATAAATTACATATTGAAAAATGTATTTGGTAAAAATTTTTTGTTTAGAAGATACAGAGGCAAAACTAGAAAAAATTTTGACATGCAAATCTATTTTGCCATTATGTTCTATTCTTACAGTATAATTTGTCAATGCTCATTTGAATTGGTCAATTTATAGCAATGTTTGAAAAACTGAAAGCTAAAAAAATCCAAAAGAATTAGCTGGAAAACAATTCGGAACAATAAGAGAATTTATCTGAAGTGACTGATTAAAAAATGAACACACATATATCAAAGATGCATCTATTTACAAACAAATTTACAAATAGCTAAAATACCCATTTATGACAGTGTTATAGAGAAAACTGTCCAGGAATAAACCTAATAAATGCATACTTTCAAAAACTTTATGCTCGTATTTCTGGAAAGTGAAATCTAAAAGGTTATGTTCCTGAAAAGAAAGACTAATAGGGTAGGATAGGAGCATGTGACTTACATTTTTGTGCACTATGCCCTTGTTTTTTCCTATTACGTGCAAATATTATTTTAAAATGTAACAGAGGGTAAATATCAGCATAAAGCTAAATATGGTAACAAATTTACTTAGAATAAAATATTTAGATGCAAAATGTTTTAATGTATATAAGGAAACTAAAGTCTGTGATCAACTTTGGTAAAATGCTCCTTATAACTAGAGGCCCCTAAAAGTTAAAACTAACAGTTGTTATTATAGAAAAGTTTGTTAGCAAGTTTATTCTCAGTTTTTCCTATTGTTATCATAGCTATTACTATATAATAAAAAGGGAACAGATGGCTTCACATTTCTCTTAATTGACAAATCACTTCTAATTTAGAAGAGGGGCAGACAGATACAAGCACTTCTACATTCCTAGAAGGCTCCGGGTCTGTAATGACTGAAAGAATAAACAGCTGGCTAGTTCACCAGTGGCTAAAATGACAGTATATATCTTTTGCTAATGTATAAAGATGATACTTTCTTACCTCTCTCTGCAAAGAGGAAAGTAAATAAGGTAAGTCATGGGCAAAGTGCAAAGGGGAGAGAATTTATTAGCAGTCTTAGGCTTCTTTTTGTTATTTTCTTTCTCAATAATTCTCATTCTCCATTCCAAAAAAAAAAGTTTCTACTTTTAATCCTCTAAATTTATAAAATAAAAATTTATAGCACAACCAAAACTCATTTTTATAACAATAATATACAATTCTAAAAGAGAATTTGATGTATTCAAAGCATTAAAGAAGTTTTAGAATGGCAGAAGGGTTTCAATCTGCCCAAAATCCACATGTACCTAAGACTAGTACTTCTGAAGACACAAGCTGAAGCTGAGTTGAAGACTGGGAAGTAGAATTTAATCTATCCTGTGTATCTCAATGGGATAGATTAATTTCTACTTTCTAATCTTAACCCCAAGAAACTATGAGTCTCGGCTACAAATTTTGTAATTCTATTCATGGAATTAATTCACAGAAAATTACCTAGTATTTCTAACATATTAAGCCAATGAGCCCATCTATGTGAGTTATCAGAATCTTTTTCTCTCCCTTCTTTCCCTAAGCTCAAACTCCCAGATGCTAAAGAAACAATATGTATTATGTGTCCTTCACTTACTTCATCTGTGTCTTAGTGACTTCTTCAAACTCTATAATCATGTATAACTTAGAGCTTCTGAGAGCCAAATTAAGTAGTAGAGCCAAATTAAATAGTAGTATTAATAGTAGTCATATATATTAACAATTTACTACAGATTGAGCATCCCTAAAATAAAATCTAAAACTTTTTGAATACTCATGACACCATAATTAGAAACTTAAGCATCTGACCTCGTGTAACAAGTCAGAGTCAAATGATAGGGACAATAAAAAATACTGTATAATATTACTTTCAGGTTGTGTGTACAGTGTGAATTTTGTGCTTAAACTGGGCACCATTCCCAATATATCTTGTCATGTATATGTAAATATCCCCAAATCTGAAAAAAATCTGAAATCCAAAACATCTGTGCTCTAACAAACACCCAAGCATTATGAAACCACTTTTAAACTAACCAAATCGAAGTAAGAGTAACACTGCTTAAATTCATTTATTAATAAAATTATACTTTGAACATTAGAGGTTAGAAATCTGTAATGGCCTCAACAAAGCTACCACCTGCCTTCAGGAAATACATAAATCTCAAAATATGGACCACATAATTAAAGTTTATATGTTGAAAAGAGACTGAAAATATATACACCAAAGTATTCTACATTGGGAAATAAAAGAATATGGGGCAACTTATCTGAGACTATCAAGAGGGTTTGACCAACAATAAGAATGACAGGATTCTAGTTTTGATTTATATTAATCAGCCACTGCTCTTGCCTTTTGTTTCACATGCTAAAAAAAGTAAAAAATAAAATAGATCAAATTTTCTTTCAGCCTGAAAATTCTATTTCTTAAGTCATTTAGGAATGGGCATGACAAATGAAATAATATAGAGTAAGAAAGATAGCGCTACTCAATTTACTTTTAATTAACCAAGCTCTATTTAGGGGATCAAGAAATACATATTAGGAAGACAAAAGGTGATTCAAAGAATCGGATATTTTATAACTTTTATACATATATATCTGTCATATATATTTTAGATACACTTTCTCTTCAACATGGTAAAATGTTCTCAAATTAGACACTGAGTCAAGGCTTCTTAAAAATTTACTATGTGTAAACTGACATCACTGAATATCTGGATTTACAAACAATTCTAAGAGCAAAAATTTCAACAGACTGAAATAATTTTGTGACCTAAGAGTATATATCAGAACATGCTTAAAGGTTTGCTGCCATCTTGTGGGTATTTTTGCATTTGTTGCTTCTATTTCAGTTCTAGGATTATTAGCCATTTTGTGGCTATTAATTCAATAGATTACATGTTAAGGAAATTTTTGCACCAATACACTTCAGTACAGTATTAGAGTTATAAATTTGGAAAGGACTACATAAGCCACATGGTCTTACATTCTGGTACTACAGAAGTAATTTTTATAGTAAGTAATCATTACACTGTAAGGAAGTCCATTTTACACATAGATACCTATAAATGTCAAAAAATTCTTCCTTATAATAAGCATTTTTGTAAATAACAAAAACTGTCTTCATCATTTTTCTTCCAGCATTCCGTTATATCCAGTAACATGTTTACCTCGATGAACCTTTTTGTAGAACAAATAATCTTTTATATATGACAACATATTCTTAGCCCATAGAAATTTAAAAAACTAATCAAAAGTTCTATTATTATAGGTGGGAGGGGGCTTTAATTAAGGGTTGTGTACCTTATAAACTACATTATCATTATCTTCCAAGGTCAGATTTAAGTATGACAAAATGTTTTATTCCCATGGGAATGGCTAAGACAAATCTGTTACAGGATTATTGTACTGAAAAGAGTGATCTATCAATGCATTCTATTCAATCTACATAATTTATGCAGGGAGTAAGGGCTCTATATTTCTCTATCACATGTCCATCCCTTGTATGTAAAGGAAGAAATTAAGTTATCTTTTAGGAGACCTAGATCTACTATAGGCTACCAGATTTCTGGCAAGTCATTTAAGTTTGATTTTCTCATCTATCTTCACTTTAATCTGCATGTTATAATTACACACTTGATTTTAAGAGTTAACATGAGAGAAATGGTGTGGCAAGTTGTCTCAAAAGGAAAAGCAACATGCTATAACACACTTCTATTACTTTCAATAAGATTTTTTTAAAGACTATCTTTTCTTAATACATGGTTGAAGATTCCTAATCCAAAAACCTAAAATATGCCATAAAAAACAATGTAACACTCAAACATTTTGAGTTTTCAGATTAGAAATCCCCAACCAGCGAAGTCTACATAAATACTTCAAAATCTGAAATACTTTCGTCCCAAGCACTTTTAATAAGGCCTATTCAAACTGTATTAATGACTGCAGACCTAAGAACACCTATTATGAGACCGGCAAAGCAAGATGGTGGCTGAGTAGATTCATAGTAGTAGTCTCCCCACAGACTTACCAGTCTGAAATGCTACTCATCCACCAAACTATCTTCACAAAGAAGCCAGGTAAGAGACCATACTGCTTGCTTTTAGTGTAAGAAAAAGATGCAATAAAGAAAGCAGGAAGGAAAGAGATGCCTGCATCATCACCCTTTCCTCATCTTCAAGGAAAACAGGATGCTTCATGCTTAGAGAAGGGAGAGGGAATTAAGTCCAGACCTCAGATTTAAAACCCGCTACCAGGCTCACATGGGTAAAACTTGGTGTGGGGCAAAATCCCATAAACATGGACTGAGCCACTGCAATTGTGCTAACCCAGCAGCAAAAAGACTGCCTCAGTTACACATACCCCAGCCTTGGGCAGCAGAGCAGGGAGCAAGAGCAATAAGACTCCACCTGCTAGAAAGCAAGCCACAAAAGCTAGCATACGACTTTGTTTTGGAGCTCAGTGCAAGACTCACTGCAGTAAGTCCCAACACAGAACCCAGCCCAGCAAAACCCAAAAGCCCCATTCCCGGGGCAGAGATCACAGATGGAGCCTCTAGACCTGGCAAAACATCAGATAGAAACCTCTGTGCCAGGGGGACACTCAAGGTTTGGCCCGCATGAGCCCTACCCAAACTGCAGAGGTCTCTGTGGCTGAGACTGAATACGACCCAGCTTAGTGTCCTGCTTGGCACCCAAGGGACTGCTTCCACCACCAATCCTGAAACCTCAAGCCGCACAGCTATCCTCAGGCCACTGGTCATAGACAGTGCCTCTGGACCTGTCCTGGGTACAACCTCAGAACTGTGTGGATTCTTGTGGCTCTGTGACTCAGGTGTGGTGCAGCTTAATTATCAATTTTGCTGGCCAAGGTACTGCCTTTACCAACATTATAATAACTTTGGGCAGTAGTAGTGTGGAGTGTGATCCCATTCACTTGGGAGAACAGGGTTGTTGGCATAAGACTGTCTCAGAACTCAGTGTCAGGCTGGTGAAACCTAACTCTAGACAGATCCTAACAGCACTTGTCCCCATTAATCAATAACTTGACTGGATTAAGAGACTCCTGGAAAGGTGGCTGGATTGGGGGTGCTACACTCCTAAGTGGATGCATCCATTGATGTTCATAGTGGAATGCACTGTTAGGAGGAAAGTCACTGGGGTTGCACCTTTGGAGGGTAAATCTCTGGCTAGCACTCTTCCCCTGTGCTCTGTTTCCCAGGCATCATGAAGTGAGAGTAGCTTTGTTCCAACATGCCTTTGTACCATGATGCTTCTATGCTGGATCATAGACTGAAACCATGAACCAAATAAACACTTTTCTCCTTTAAGTTGTGTGTGCCCAGAACTTTGTCCCAGCAATGAGAAAGCCAGCCAGCAGAACACCTACTCCTGGGCCTGTGGCCATGGACAGAGTCACTAGACCAGTCCCAGTGCCAGTCAGGGACATGTAATCCCAGTCTACTGAACTTCTTTCCAGTCAACATCACCTGAGTCTGCATGCAGCAGTCTTAGGGCCCATGTCTACCTCAAAAGAAGGCAACCCACGGCAGTGTGGGCCTTGCTCCTACCCCAGTGCTGTGCTGGTTGTAGCCAGTTGTGACCTCAGGATGTGACATGCCTCGGGTTCTGCCAGAGCAAGGTGGATTCCTACAGTAACCAACCACAGGTCAGTGTGACTGTGGACTGGCTTCTGGGCCTGCCATCAGCCCCAGAGAGGCTTCAGGGATGAACTACCCTTTTTAGGTACTCCTAATTCACACTGAACAACATACCAACTGCAGATTTGAGATAAACTTGGATCTAGATCAATCTTTACTACTGAAACAGGGACAACACACAAATAGCACATTCACAGACAACATGGACATAGGGTGTCAACTAGTCCAGTCCTGAAAGAACAGAAATGACTACAGGATCAGAGAACACAGCAACCTGCCTAAAATTTTTGGGAAAACAGGCACAAAGCCAGATTACAAAGACTAGAATAATATCTAAGCCTTCAATGCTCAAGTGATGTCACACACAAAGGGTAATCAAGAGACTTCATCTAACAGTAAAAATTAGGTCCCAGAAACTGACCAGACAGTAACCACAACGATGGAAAATTCAAGATAGCTTAAAAGTTTAGAAAATTCAATTAAGCTCCAAGAACACACAGAGAAAAGATGAAGTATTCTAACAGAGAAACCTAATGGAAAGATAGAAGCTGTTAACAAAAAACTCAAACAGAAATCGTTCAGCTGAAAAATACACTAAGCAAATCTGAAAATATGAAGGAGGCCATCGATTAAGATAGATCAAAAAGGGCTGGGGATTTAGCTCAGTGGTTTCACCGCCTGCTGTGAAAGCACAAGGACCCAAGTTCGATCCCCAGTGCCAAAAAAATAAATCTTCCCAAACAATTTAAACTAGTGCATATACACACAACTAATTTTTCTGCATATATATCAAACTAAAATTCTAATTCATAATTAATAAGTCACAGAAATGTACAGGTCTGAAGGCCCTGCCATGGAATTTACATTTTCATTATAGCATAGATGTAAGAACTTACAGCATCTGCTTTACAAATGGTGTTGGCTACATGTCGACACAACATCTTTAGCCAGTTGTCTTTTGGAAGTTCATCTGATGTCATCTGGAAACTGAGCAGCACATTTGCCTGCTCTGTTGGTGGCCTCACAAGCAAGGCAAAAGCATTACGGCAATCTAGGGTTCCAACCATAAACATTAAGTGTTACTCTTTGGAGATATCTAAGTTTACTTTTCTCAGAACCCCAAAATTCCCAGGAAATTTTCTCTTCGCTACCCTATCTGTTCCCTCTTTTTTCAACTAAAGGAAGAATATCACCATATTAAGTTGAAGCATTGAAAGGAATTATAATAATAATAATGTCACATATAAGAAACCTACAACTCTATAATATTAAGCAGTATTTTCTCTGATTTTTTTTTTTTTTTTGGTTCCGGGGATCAAACTCGGGTCCCTGCACTTGCGCAGCAGGCGGTGAAACCATTGAGTTAAATCCCTGGCCCTTTAAGCAGTAATTTCTGTGTCATTTAACATTTTCTATGAAGTTTAAGAAAAAATCAGATATCATTTCTTAAAATTCTAGAATTTGTTTCTAATTAAAATATCGTAAGAATAATTCAATAACTTACTTACATCACAAATAAATAAAAACCCAAATATTAAAACTGTTATGAAATGCTTTGTGATCAAGATGCTAAAACAACAAACTCTTTCATAACTAAAATCTCCCAACATAGAGATTTAAATAAAGTACCCCATGTCTTGATGACAAGTAAAATTAGCAGTGTAAAAGTTGCTGTTCAAGTTTTCTTTAAGAATCCTTTCTCACAAACTCATTAGATATTCCTCTATCATTAGAGGAACCAGTAATGGAAAAAGCATTATACATTATAAACATTTACATTATAAAATATAAATATATATGCCTAGAATCCAAAATATAGCCATGAACACACATTATTAGATGCCAATTAAACAGATAACCCTGTTTCGCGTATGGAGGTGGGAATTTCGGGTAATGTCAAGCCCTCAGAGAACCCTCTCAAATACTACCAAAGTTAAGAGAACCAGCTTTCCTTAGTACACAGCAATAGTTTGGATCTGGGCTGTATCCCAAAGGCTATACACTAAAAGCTTGGTCCCCAGCTTGGCACAATTTAGAGGTAGTAGAAACTGTAAGAGGTGGGCTTGGGGAGTTTTGGGGTTTTTTTGGTTGTTTTTTAGATGGGACCTTGCTTTGAACTCAGGCTAGCTTCCAACTCATGTTTTGTAGCCCAAGCTGGCCTTGATAACTTGTGATTCTCCTGCCTCAGCCTCCGAGTGCTGGGATTGCAGGCCTCTGCCACCATACCCAGCTAGCTTATGGAGGTTTTAAATTGATGCAGGCATGCTCTTGAAGGGGACTGTGGGACCCTGGGCTTTCTTTCTTCTAAGATGTCTCAGCCATCAGATGAACAGTCCAATTCACCTTATGCTTTCCATCATGATGTGCTGCCTCACAGCCCAAAGCCAGTGGGGACGAAAGGTCATGGAGAGAAACCTCCAAAACTATAGACCAAAATAAAACTTTTCTCTTTACAGGTTGATTATCTGAGGTATTTTGTAACTGTAATAGAAAGCTGACTAAATACATGTGACTTATGTCAAGTCTACCAGTTACCTTGGGTATATTTATCTCACACACACCTTTCCGTAAACATTATCTTAACTACAATCCCTAAAACCACAGCAATTGGTAATAGGAAAGGTATTATGATATAAAATATAGGCAATAGATTATAGTGATTTCTTTTGGATTCTAAAGAAATAAACTTCCAATGTGGGGGGCCAGGGATCTAGCTCAGTGGTTCTGCTGCCTGCTTCCCAAGCTCAAGGTCCCGAGTTTGATCCTCGGTACCAAAAAAAAAAAAAGCTTCTAAAACTAATAGTTTATTGAGCCTTAGAAGATAAGAATATCCTACTGGTTGAGGTAGCACTTTCATTTGAAAAACAATTAAAACTCAAGTCTGCTCCTAGGTACAGAGATAGGACAGAGGCACAAGCACAATTGCAGTACTTTACCAGACTAACTATACTTAAGGGTAATGTATCAGTTTAAAAACCAACCATAAGGGAACAAATTAAATCATCAATGTATAAACCATTTTTATTTAGCCAGTAATTTGTATAATGAACATACCTTCTGTCTCTCTTATATCCAAAACCTTCTTAATCTGAGATAGGGGCATTAGACAAATATGCTTAAGAGAAGCTGGGGGTCGGGTATGGCCAGGAGGACTCCTAAAAGTGCCAATAACTTTGTGCCGTTTTCTTGCTATCTGTTTATAGAAGATGAAAAAGTCATCAGTAATATGAACAAAAACAAAGTCCAAATACTTAAAAACAGAACTAGTCATATAAATCTATATACAATTGGGCCAGGGATTTAAGCTCAATGGTTCTGCCGCCTGCCTCAGAAGCGTAAGGTCCCAAGTTTGATCCCTAGTACAAAAAAAAACCCCAAAAACCTATATACAACTTATTTGACTGTTAGTCATTCCACAGTAACTATGTGATAATAAGCACAGCTACTCTGTAACAAAATCATTCCAGTAACTGAGGTACAAAAATGTTCATGTTTATGTAGACGAGTTCTAAAGTCAGAAAAACAGGCCAGAGGATAGGGTGTGTACAAAGTCCCAAAGGTGTAAAAGAACTACAAGCCTTGTAAGAACCAATAATATCAAGGGATGAAAGTTTCTTGAATAAAAGACCTTAAGTTCAGGAAAAGGGGAACAGCTGTTCTGGGATCTCTGTTTTGGGTTCAAATGATCATTAATAACAGTTTAACATATTTAAAATATTTCAGGTCCTATAAAGTGACTGGATAACACAGTAAATAAATAGTTCTTGCTCTCATTATTTATATACTATTGAGAAAGAGAAACATTAAAGAAGTAATTGAAAATACATTAAACAGGGCCAGGGATCTAGCTCAGTGGTACTGCACCCGCCTTTCAAGTGCAAGGTCCTGCGTTTGAGCCCTGGTACCAAAAAAGAAAGAAAGAAAGAAAACACATTAAACAAAAATGATGCAAATTATAAATTTAAGGAGCCAATATTTTAGACTATATCTACCTAGACTAGGAACTCACACAACAGGAAGAGATGGGTAAGAAGACAAGGGCAAAGTGAAAAAAGGAACTACTGATTCATAATGATATAGTGAGGTTTTATGAACTTTGTAAGTTCTTTTTATTTTTGTTTTCATTTCCATGAAAGCCTAGTATATTATTTTGCCTTTAAAAAACTGTGTAGTAATAACAGATTTTATTGAATGATACTAATATAAAATGAATTTGCATTAAATTACTTGAACTGAGATTGATTAGTTATCATCATGAATATGACAAAGTAAAGCTGGAAATATACTACTCTGTGTTTAGGTTATTGAGAAGACAAAAGCTAGTCAGTACATCATATTCGCAATGAAGCAGAAATATAAACATGTTTATACTACATGTTAAGTGCTAAAATTCATTTACATAATTGTAGTGAAAATAAGCAATAAAGACTTAAAATAATTGTTTTCACTGTAATATGTGAATATACTTTTAAATTTGGCTAAGCAAAATAATTAAATAATTTTTAAAGCATTTAAAAAAACAACAGTTAGAGTACTGAAGACACAAATGTTAGCAAATAAAGGTTAAAAAAACCTCTCAAAACATATAAAATATAAAAAAGGAAAAGATATCCTTAAATCCAAAATTAATTGAATTTAAGTAAAATATCACCTTTCATATTAAAAAGAATACAATATAGATTATACTCAGACTGTTTCTAACTTGTATAATTTAGTATGATGCTTGTTATAGGTTTTACGTTAATGAAGTTATATCACTTTTTATCCCAAATTTGCTGTTTTATTTTTCTTAAACAAACAAGTTAAAGAATTTACTTAAGATCTTGAATTTTGATGTCCAAATTTTGAGCAGTTTCTGTTGAAATGATTTTGAGAGAGAAGCTAAAAGAGAGAACAAAAAGTCACTAGATTAAAGAAAATGAGAGGCCAGAAACATAGAAACTATAAGAGATGACCAGCCACAGAGATCAAAGTAGAAGGGAACTGGCTCATCAGCCAGTTAGAGGCTTTGGAGGGAGTAAGATTAAAAGGAGTCACTGCTCTACCAGGAACTAGGAGATAATAATCAAAATGGATTTGCAAAGAAGATCAGATAACCTAATGTAATAAATAAATGGAGCCAAATGACCTATGGACTTCAACAGGAAAAAACTAAAAACGCCTTAATAGAAACAAATAAACAGAAGTGCACACACTAGTAAAGTGCCATGATAATGTAAACTTAGATAAAATATGACTGAAATTGATTGCTTCCTTTATCTAGCCTTTATTCCCAAAAGCAGGACAAGCTAATATTCTTATTATGGGAAGACAGGTCACAATTCTGCCTCACGATTTTCTCAATTCAGGGTACAGTCAACTATATATTATGTCCCCTGTGCCCCCCAGACAGGTCTCACTGTGAAGGCAGCTCTTACTCTGCCTCCTTTTTGTACTTTTTGAAAATTATTGACCAAATGAAAATATTATTTTTCAATAACCTCATAAAAACAAAACTACATTTAATACAAGCCACTTTTTGGTGATACTTTACTGTGCCTGTAATTGCTCTGTGCATGGCTTGTTCTCTAAGATTCCTTTGTATTTCATACTTTACAAAATAATGCACATGATAAGAGGACAAAACTTCAAGAGAAATAAAATAGAAAAGGATAAAACGAAGGAGCACGGACTTTAAAGAAAAAGGAAAACTACCAATCACTTTGATGAAGGCAACAGAAAGTTACCCAGTAACTGAAATGTCAAATGAGTCTTCTTGTTAATGTCTGCTTTATCAAAAAAGAACATTTTTCTCTTCTGAGATGAAGAAAAATGTACTCCTTTTCATTCCCCCACTAGACTGTTTAGTTGTACAAAAATACATATCCAAAGAAATAAAAATAAATAAAAAGAACACAGCAACACAATTCAAAAATTTGTAGGGGTTTATAAGAAAAAATTTAACATGAGTAGATGAGAATTTTAGAATTAGACTAATTACAACCCACCTGGTATACTGATCATACATTCACTGTAAAATCTGCTCATTTAAAGAAAAATTTAAAAACCACAGAAATTCATAATATTAAAATATCAAGTTATGTTCATCTTCAACAAAATACTAACTTCATCTCTACTGGAAAATCTACTCAAATTTCAAAAAGGAGAGTTCACAATTATTTTGCAAATCTTCAATAAAAATAAATAGAAACAAGAAGTTCCCAAAATTCTTGACCTAAGCCTTTAATTTGCATAAAAATAAATTTTGATTTTGACCTGGATATGAGGTCATGGAAACTTACCATGTTTTTTAATATCAGGCCTCCCATAAAAGTATTATACTGTATTAAATCAACAATTGGTCTGAATTTTTAACGACAGTGATTATTTTAGTTGAATTTAGTACTTTAATCAAAACTTGGTTTTAAGAGTTCCAGCCAGTCACAAAGACAACAACAATTTTACTGTATTATATTAAGTACAACTTTACCTCCAGGCAGTCACTGAAGAGAAAGAGAGTTACTTGCTCTCCTTTGTCACAGGGGTGCTCACCTAGAGAAACAGTTTCAACTCGCTGCACCAAACTTCGGTGAGAAGATAAAAGATTTGCCTGTATAAATTGAAAACATTAAAAAGAGATCACTTGTATAGAATAATTTTTAACAAGCTATAATTAAGAAAAAACTGATGCCAAGATTTTGTTTATATTAAAGCTACAGAAACCTCATTAACAAGAAAAAAAAATAAAATGACAATCATCAAAAAATTCTTACTGGACATCCATCTACTTCATAAACGACATCAAATATTTGCTTTTGTGCTTCTGTTTTTCTTTTATCTTCATTGATATGCCTGCAAAATTAATTGAGCTATTTTTGAATATGAAAATGGCATACAAATACATCTCATTTCACACACACAAAAAGTTCTCTCATGTGAATTGATTTTAATTTTGGTAAGTGAATCAGTTAAAATGTTTCTTTAAAGTATCAGTCTATAGAATCTTTCAGAAAGATTATACCTAGAATATACCTTACTATACTCATTACACACTTTGCAAACCTACACAACTTTGAAATTCTAAATGTTAGTTCCGTTAAGGTTTTATGCAAGTCATTCCCAAGTCATATGCTAACCATTTCATTAATACCGAAATGAAGACTACTGCTTCTAGACAAGATAAAATAAAAAAAGGGATTAGATTTACCCTTCTGCCTGAAATAATAACAAAAAGTTAAAATATAAAGAAACAAGGGTTAAAACACTGCACATTACAAGGCAAATGCTACAACTATTCCTAGAGAAAGCTTCCTCCCTGCATAGAAAACACAGGGAATGCCTTGCTACATCAGTAAGTGAAAGAAGAAAAGCTCAGTCTTGTCAGGAAAAGTGGCTTGATTGCCAGAAACCGAGAGCTACACACAGAAAGAACTTCACAGGTCTGCAGATTGTCTCATCGTGTACTCAGCTGAGCACTGATCAGTTCCTGTCCATAAGGAAACTACCTGAGGTTGGAGAAAGAAGCATCCAAAAAGATTAGAGGTAACAGTGCTCAGTTCTGACACAGCAGTGACATCAGTCAGAGTGGACTGATCAATCGAAGTGAAAAAGTTTAAGATTCATGTGGCATCAAGATAGAGTACTAAGAAGGGTCAGGTATCACTGGAAACAATTCATTCTAGATGAAAAGTTGTTCCTAAACCTGTCAAACAAAGTTTAAAAGCAAGACATGGAAAGTTAGAACTGTATTTAACTACATCCTAGGAAAAAGTCTCAAGAATATTTACAGCATTACAGAAATATCTGGCATTCAACAAAGTAAAACTGACACCCAGAGTCGAACAGAATAATACAGGACACACAGAGAAGCAAAAAAATATGACTAAAGATTAGAGAAAAAAAATTGAAATTGACACTGAGGAGAGAATTAGTCAACAATTTAAAGTTTCTATACACACTTTATAGGTTCAAACAGGTAAAGGAAATAGTGAACATAACAAGCAAAAAGATGGAAGGTAGTCTGTATTTTAAAAATACTCCCTCCGCCCCCAAATCCCAACCCAGTCTTCTAAAGATGGAAGCTATACTGTTTTAGTGGAAATGCTATATATCCTGGATCAGAATAACAGATTAGACAGTAGAGAAGAAAAGATTAACAAAATTGAAGACAGCAACAGAAACTATAAAATATTAAACAAAAAAAAAATGGCAAAGCATTAGTAAGCTACAGAACAAAATCAAGAGGCCAAATACATGTGAAATTTTAGTGTCCCTAAAAGAGAAAGGGCAGGGAAGACAGAAAAAAATACTTAAAGGAGTATCAGTAAATGTCCTAAACTTGAAAAAATGGTAGAACCTGAAACATAATGAACCTCAAGCACCAAACAACAACAAAAATAAAACCACCAAAGCAAATCACAAAGGGCATTAAAAATAGTTAAGAAAGAGAAAAGCACTGTTGGAAGCATGAAAATGACACCCAAGTGAAAGAAATAAACAAGAAAGTTAAATATATACTTGGTCTCCTTTCTACTGTTTCTTTTAAAGGATATAAATTATATTAATAATTATAACCATATATTGTGAGTTTGTAAAGATACTATATATTAAAATAAAAGCACAAAAATGGGGAGAGAGAAATAAAGGAGTAAGCTTCTGTATCTCACTGTAATTAAGTCCATATAAATCTAAAGTAGATTCTGCTAAGATATATATGGTACAAAGCAACCAACCAAGAAAATAAGAAAAAGGGAAGAAAACCCTATGGTTAGAAATAATTACTGAAAAATTAAACTACAAAGAATACTCAAAGTAAAAAGAAACAAAAGGCAGGACAGAGGAATGAACAAGACATAAAATGTGAGAAAAAAAAAGTAGGGCTGGGAATGTAGCTCAGTGGTGCAGCGTCTGCCTGGCAAGCGAAGGTCCCTGAGTTCGATTTCCAGTACCAAAAAAAAACAAAAACAAAAACCCCCCCATAAATGTCAGGGTAAATCCAATTCTATCAACAACATGAACAATAAACATTAAACATTATTGGAGTTGACCCGCCAATCCCAAAACAGAGATTATCAACTTAAATTGAAAAGAGAAAATAGACCAACATACTATCTCCAAGAGACATTTTAGATTCAAAGATAGAAATAAGTTGAAGGTAAAAGAATAGAAAAAGGCATCATGCAAACAGGAAACAGAACTGGAGCTGGGCATGGTAGCATATACCTATGATACTGGTTACTCAGGAGGCTGAGGCAGGAGGACTGCCAAATCCAAGGTTTGTCTGGGCAACTGAGCAAGACCCTGTTTCAAGATAAAATTTAAAGGGGGATGGGGTGTGTTGGTGATGTAGCTCAGTGGTAGAATGCATGCCTAGCATATGCAAGGAACTAGCAGGGTGTGGGGGGCAGACTCAGAACTGGACTGGCTATAATAAAATAGGCTTTAAAACAAACATTGTTATAAAGAGGGGCATTTTATAAGACAAGTCAATCTACAAGGAAAATATAACCATATAACACAAACATATATGAACTTGATCCAAAATATATAAGGCAAAAACTGACAGAAATGAAGAGAAAACAGACAATCCAAAAGTAATAGCTGAAGACACTAATATGCCACTTTTATTAATGAATAACACTATCAGGCAGAAGATCAAAAAGGAAATAGAAGATTTGCACCACGCTAATAAACAACTAGACCTTACCAAAATCTACAAAATATTCCACCCAACGAATGCAAAACACACATTCTTCTCAAGTGTACATGGAATACTCTCCAGGGTAAGCCAGAAAGTAAGCCTCAAAAAATCTGAAAGGACTGAAATCAAACACTGCTTCTCTAGTAGCAATGAAGCAATATCAGAAATAGTGAATAGGGGCCGGGGATTTAGCTCAGTGGTTCTGCCGCCTGCCACCGCCTGCCTCGCAAGTGCAAGGACCCGAGTTCCATCCCCAGTACCAAAAACAAAAAACAAACAAAAATCAGAAATACTGAATAAAAATTCTTAAAATTCAGACATATGGGCATTAAACAACACAACACACTACCTAATAACCAACGGGTCAAGAAGAAATCTCAAGAAAAATTTTAAAATACCCCTGAGATAAATAAAAACAAACGTATAACATTAAACTTTTAGGATGCCACCAAAGCAGTGATTAAAGAGAAATGAGGCTATAAAAGAATATTAATAGAAAACAAGAATGATCTTACATCAGTAATTAACCTCCTGAAAGACAACAGGAGGGGCATCTAAGTGCAGGCAGAAATTAGGAAATAATTCATTATAGTGACAAATAATGAAATAAAAAAGAGAAAAAGAAACAAATCCAAATTACTTTTTTGAAAAGATCAACAAACTTGACAAACTTTCAGTTAGCTGACCCTGAAAAGAAACGAAGATTCAAATTACTAACATCAGCAATAGAAGACTAGGCATCATTACTAATCTTACAGAAATAAACAACTAGAAGAGGACATTATGAACAACTTGATGGAAACAAATTAGATCACTTAGAGGTAAAGAATAAATTTTTAAAGACTCACACTGACCCAAGAAAACAAAAAATATACCATTATCAATAAAACAAAAGATAAAAATCAGGCAACCACTTCAACAGGCAAAGTATTTGTCAAAACTTAACACACTTTCATGATAAAAACATTAAATTACAAACAGGTAAGGTTTCAATACGATAAAGGCAATTTATTAAAAACTCACAGCCAACATATACTCAGTGGTGAAGACTGAATGATTTCCTTCTGAAATCAATATTAAGACAAGATGTACATGCTCACCCTTTTCTTTAAAATTGTACTGCAACAACAAAAAATTGTAATGCAGCTTCTAATCGGGGTGGTCAGGAAAAATGAAAACACAAGGAAAGGAAAGGAAAAAATGCAACTATCTCAATGCACAGATGATATGACTCTTGTTTATAGAAAATCCTAAGGAATTCACTAAAAACTTATTATAAAAAACAAGGTCAAGACATGCGTGGTGGTGCATGCCTGTAATCTCAGCACTCAGGAAGCTGAGGAAGGAGGATCAAATTGAGTTCAAGGCTAGTCTGCACTACAAAGTGAGACCCTGTCTCAAAAAACTAACAAAAACAAAACAAAACAAAACAACAAGGTCAGCAAGGTTGCTGAGTATAAGGGCAACTGTATTTCTATACACCAGCAGTGAAGCACTCAAAGGTGAAATTGAGAAGGCTGTTCCATTTACTATAGCACCAAAACCAATAAAATACCCAGAGTAAGTTTAACATAAAAAATACAAAGCTTACACTCTGAATACTTCAAAACATTGTTGAAAGAAACTGAAGTACTACAATGGAAATAAATGTTCGTGGATCAGAAGATTTAATATTGCTAAAATAATTATGCTCACTGAATTGATCTATAAATTCAATAAAATTCATATCAAATTCGCCAGTTTTTAAAAAATTGTTTTCCAGAAATTGACAACATGATCCTAAAAACCATATTCAAATGCAAAAACCCAGAATAGCAAAAACAACCTTAAAAAGAAAGAACAAAGCTGGAAGACTCATACTTCTTAATTTTAAAACTTTAAGCATAATAATCAAGACTGTGTCAGACTAGGAAAACAGATCTACAGATCAACAGAACTGACAGTCCAGAAGTAAATCCTTACTTTATGATCAACTGATTTTACTTTTTTTAAGTACTGGGGGTTGAACCCAGGGTCTTCACACTGCGCTACAGTGCCCAACATATGCTATGCTATACTATGCTACACTATGCTACACTACCCCTATGCTATTTTGAGACAGGATCTCATTAAGTCCCTAAATTGCCTAGGTTGGAGACAAATTTCAAATTTCTCCTAAGAGTGCTGGGATCACAGTCCTACACCACCATGCCCACGTCAGCTGATTCTTAACACGGACACAAAAGCAATTCAATGGAGAAAGGATATTCTTTTTCAGCAGTGTTACAACAGACTTCCATATTAAAACAAAAAAAGGGCTTGCTCTATACCTTGATCCATGCCCCATATACAAAAATTAACTCAAAATGGATCATAGACCTACTGATTTTTATCTAAAGACTGAAACTAAAGCTGAGCATAGTGCCACATAAATGGAATACCAGCTACTCAGGAGGCTGAAGAAAGACTTCAAGTTCAGAACCAGCAAGGGCAACTTAGACTGTCAAAATTTTTTTTAAAGGAATAGGGATGTTGCTCAGTGGTAGAGCACTTTGCCTAGCATGTGCAAGGCCTTGCGTTCAATTCCCATTATGGAACGGAGGTGGGGGAGACTATAGGTTAGATCAAGATTTTCTTAGATATTATAAAAGTACCATCTACTTTAAAAAAATACAGTATACATCAAAATTTAGAAATCTTGAATTTTTTTAATGTTAAAAACTTATGCCAGATTAGGAAAACAATAGATGGAAATCACACATCTGACTAGAACTTTTAAACTAGAATATATGGTATAAACAATTCTCAAAATTCAATTTTAAGAGGCCAACCCCTATTTTTAAAAAGCAGACAAAAGATCACTGAGCCACATCCCCAACCCTATTTTATTTTTCTTTTGAGGCAGAGTCTTGCTGAGTTGCCCAGGCTATGCTCAGGCTTGCAATCCTCCTGCCTCGGGGTTCAGCCTCTTGACGAGCGGGGATTACAGGTGTGAACCACCATGCCCAGCTTACCATACATTCTTGGTGGGAATGTAAGATAGTACAATCATCCTGAAAGTAAAATATTTTTAAGAGTTACATACACATCTACTATATGACTTGGCCATTCCTATTCCTAGCAAGTTATCTAAGAGAAATGAAAGCACACGTCCATATAAAAAGACTCATAAATGTTAATAGCAGCTTTATTTGTATGTAATAGCCATAAAAAGGAATCAAAATATTCATCAACACAAGAATAGATAGATATATTCATACAATGGAAAATAAGGAATGCCAAATTTAAACTATACCTTTAAACATATGTAGTTTGTTTGAGGGGGGAAATGTACATATTAAAGCTATTTAAAAAAAAAAAGACTTGTATCTATAACATATTAAGATTTAGAAATAAAGCATGTGTACTAGTGTTACCAAGATTGAATTTGAGGAGGTTTTGGAGGAGATATTAATTTAAGGAGGTTTTGGGGGAGAAGAACTAGAAAACTGATGCTTTCATTATTTCCTTTACCTATTGTATTTTGGTTATTTTAATCAACCATAATAAGAATTTTATTCCCTAAACTAAATGCTCAAGAATCTCAAGAATTTAGATCTGGTCAAATTCTGTAAGATTTATAAATTAACATCATAAAGCAACACTAAAACATCTCCTATAGTTCAACACTTATTGAAAATCTACCATGAGCAAGGCACTTAAAAAGATATACTAAAAATATCCATAAGTTCTAAGAATACTCAAACACTGTAATACTGAAAGAGAAAGAACTACTTTCCTTATTGATTCAATGTATTATCTCTATAGCGGCCAGCCTGACACTATTCTAGAGCCAAGTAGTTAAATGATCAGTTTATTCACTATTATCTTTTTTTTTTAATTCTGTTATTGGTACATTGTAGATATACAACAGAATTACATTTCTCATTGGGAATTGTACCTTTACAT
>NW_004624730.1:50752365-50808782 GCF_000247695.1 Heterocephalus glaber | reverse complement strand
AGTCTTCGTAAATAGGGAGGAATGGAAGGGTTGAAGGGGGAAGGGAAAAAAAATAAGAACCAAGAGAGTATGTAAAGGTGCAAATTTCTACATCTAAAATGTACCAATAAAAGGATATACAAAAAAAAAAAGAAGCTGTTAGTAGTTTAATCATTATTCTCTCAAATAGTACAATAAGAAATAGTATATTCTCTCAAATAGTAGAAAGAAGATTCAGCTGGAGCTACTTAAAAGTTCTTTCCAAAGTCCCCACTGCAAGTATTTTAAGATATGATTGCATACCGAATGACCTCATGGAAGCTCAGAAACCAGGCAAATATACCTATTAAACAGAGTTTAAGTGACTTCCATGAGGTAAGGGCAACAGTTTTCTACTCCCATCATTTCAAAAAAGATCATTTCTGATCAGGCCTATGTTTTCAAGTTAGACTCACAGCCACCAACAGCCTAAGTTTAATCACCATGCTCTCCAAATCAATTTGAGTTCATACTTTTTATACATCCCCAATTAATAGTGTCAATTTAATTCCATAAAATTCTAGATAAGAAACAAAAAGTTAAAGAAAATAAGCCTTTCATTTCACCAAGGTTAAATTCCCAAGTTGCATTTGGATACTTTGTATTAATATGAAGACAAAAATAAGCTACGATGGGAAAAATGTAAAGAAAATGTCTCTGCGATTATTAACATTATCAAATTTCTAAACCACTATTGCTTTCTGTACATAAAAATTTAATAATTTCTGAAACAAATGTTTTAATTAAGCAATATATACTATTTCTCACGTATAAATACACTAATAGAAAAATAATTTAGATATTTTACAAAAATTTGCTCTTGATATTTTTTCTCTAATTGATGACTATGATATCAATTCAATTCTTTTTTTTTGGTACTGGGGATCAAACTCGGGACCTTGTGCTTGCAAGGCAGGTGCCGGAACCACTGAGCTAAATCCCCCACCCTATGATATCAATTCTCTTCTAACTTTAAAGAATAAAAAACAAACAATCCACTTACGTCATTACTTCTTTTAGGGACCCAATAGCTTTTTCTAAAGTGCTTTTGTCAGGATTTTCATCAGCTGTATGTTTCTTAAGATCTGTAATAATAAAATATTTTCTCTATGATTAAAAATAATTCAATGGTTTTCCATCAAAGACTTAAAAATGCTGTCAATCTTGATATAGACTGATTATTTTAAAGATAAATCTAATCTTTAAAAAGTTTCAAGCATGTTCCCAAACAAAGCTCTCCTGACCTATCTGTTAAGATTCTCATATACTTTTTTTTTGGTATGGGGATCAAACTCAGGACCTCACATATGCCAGGTGGGTGCTGTGCCACTGAGCTAAATTCCAGGCTCTCATATACTTTTTAATACTAAGTTTATACTAAATTTTCAGAATATGTCACTGATTTTCTTACACTGCTGTCTCAATTTCCTTGTAGTAACACCTGGAGACTCCTTGCTTCCTCAAATTATCCATAGTACTAAATAAAAATAAGCCTCAGTTAGCTCAGAAATCATTCAATATTTGATAATGTAACCTAGACCACATCACAGAAGGCATTTGGTGTCTTAAAAAGTAAATTTTGTTATTCTAAAGTTTATGCTTAACACATTGACTTCCATACCCACCCAATCCTTTATGTACAATAACACAAAAACTCTTTAAAAGTTAATTTTAGTCATGACACCATTTGATGGTTTTCTACAAGTACTTTATAAATCTATGAAAATATGCAAATTAGCAAAAAATTGGTTTTGGAAATTAGAAATTCTATTTACATAGTCATTAAAATCTATATAAGATCATTTGTTTGTTTTGAGAATGGATCTCACTATGTAGCCCAGGATGGCCTCAAACTTTTGATCCTTTTGCCTCCATCTCCTGAGGGTTGGGATTATTGGCATGAGCCACCACCTGGCTAAAAGGACAGGTTTTAAAGAGTGGGAATACCACCTGAGTACTGTGTGGCACCCCTGTAACCTCAGGAGACTGAGGCAGGAGAATCATAAGAATGAGACCTGCCTGAGCAATCTAGTGAGATTCTGTCTCAAAAAATAAAAACTGAATGTGGTGTTTCAGTATATTTACTTGTAATATAGTAAGTATATGTCTATAGTCAAAGGAATTTTAGAGCTAAGTTTCTGTATCTTCTTGGATTTTTACAATATATTTAAGATGTACACTTAAATGTTGTCTTAGTATCAATATTTGCTATTGAATTTTTTCTCACCTTTTATCATTTCTCACCTATCATAACTTATTTCACATTGCATTATATTCAGATCATTTGTATAACAGAAAACCTTGGCTCCTATGCAAATGTTGCAGCAAGCCTCATATTTGTTTTACCCCCCTCCCCCGCCCCTCAGTTAAGAGACATGAGCTTTGGGATGAAGCCTTTAAAGAACTGCATGGGCTCTTAAGTTGGGCTCATGGTAAAAAAAAAAAAAAAAAAAAAATTGGGCTTATGGTGGCAGTGTCATTTAAATATGTTTTAATATTTGCTTTTTGGTTTTTTTGGTACTGGGGATGGAACTCGGGACCTTGCACTTGCGAGGCAGGCAGCAGCACCACTGAGCTAAATCCCCGGCCTTGTTTTATTATTTTTTAAAAAAAATCAACCTACCATTGTTTACAAAGATAATTTAGTAAGGATTAAGTGATTCTATGTATTTTTGGCATCCAAAACCACGTATCTTTTTACTTCAAAGTGAAAATACACATTCAAAGATGCTTCACTCTTAAAATAGATGTACAAAGCATTAAAATAAATAAATAAATAAATAAATAAAAACTGGGCTCAGGATACAGCTCAGAAGTAGAGCATCCCTGGATTCAACCCCCAGCACTACATTAAAAAAAAAAAAAAAAGTGTGGGAAAATCATTTTATAAGCTAATAATTCTCAATTATATCTGCTAACTAAGGAAAATAAAAATTATCAGTTTTTTGGTTAGCACTTTAATTAATACCAAGCAAAACAGTCACAAAATTAGCCTCATTAACTGCTATACATATTACTATAAACTCAGGGATCAAAATCTTACAAATTTTTTTCCTCTTTATAATTTAGTTTTCATACTTTAATTTGTAGAAATGTAATGAAACCTGACACTATCATAAAAGTCTTTACTATTTTAGTCAACTAAATGTAAAGGAATGTGTATATGCATTATTTTAACCACAAGGAAAATTTATTCATAAAAATTTCTATAAATCCCACTTCTACTGGTATTTCTAATTTAAGTTCTAAAATAAACAGGTAAAGGTTTCAAGAATATATTGAACAACCTAAGGAAAAAATAAAAAGTATTAGACCATGCACACAGAATCTAGCTAAAATTCCAAAAAGGACTAAAGTCCAGAGATGTAGTTCAGTGGTACAGCACCTTCCTGGCAAGCGTGAGGCCCTGAGTTCAATTCCCAAAAAAAAGGGACTAAAGATATTTGGGACATATGGATTATCTCTTTTCATGTTGGTGAATTTTTAAAGTGGAAATAGAAAAGGTATGATGCTAGTCAATATAACTGATGTCGGAATAAAGGATTTCAGGCCAGACTAAATTTTGTAGCATCAGTGACTATTTTTCAAGATTATCCAAAAAGAAATGTAAGTTTTAATGTTGAAATCTACAAAACTCTGAAAATAAGAAAATTTTCAATTTTTCAGAAGAACTTCCATGAAAGTATCTGCAGTGATCTGAAAACAGACTTGTACTTGTCTCAAGTACCATTTAAAAGTAATGCAACACTGGGGAGCCTCTGTACTGGTCGGATGAGAAGTTCAACAAGGCTTTGTCGTCCACATTCTGGCTTAGCTTGGTTTATCTGAAAGGAATTTATTCAACATTAAAAAAAGCCTTTTCGCAAATATGAAATACCTTACAGTTATCATATTACATCTCACCTTCAGTATCCCTGAAAAGAACTAATGGAGAATGAATGGGATGGCTGCTGCTCTCTGGCAGATTACTGTGGTTAAATAACCTCCCAAGACCCAAAATTACCTCTTGGACACCTGAGCTAACCTTGTATACAGAAAGTGAGTTCCTCTACATATCCACTCTTAAGTTTTTGTTAGGTCTACATCATTTACAAGAAAGAGTTTTAAAATATTATGTTGATAGCACTGGGTAAACAAATAAGAAACTAGTGAGAAAAAACAAATTAAAGGTGTTTTGAAAGCTATGTATAATTGTTGTTTTTTCTTTCAAATAACCATATATAACCAAAAAAGGTGCCATAAACCTGTAATCCCAGCACTTGGGAGGCTGAGGCAAGAGGATTCCAAAGTGAAGGCCAGCCTAGATAGACTACATACCAAGGCTTTGTTTCAAAAATTAAATAAAATAACTGTATACAACATTCTCATCGCTCAATTCTCCCTGGGCCTCCATTACCTAATAAGTCAAATCTTCTGAAGCCAAAGTATCATTTTACCCACAGGTACAACTAAAATTAAAAGATAACACTGAGACATTTTTTCATAGGGATAGTTTTACTAACGTTATAATTTACTTAATGAATTCCTTCGGAAATGATTCAATTTTTACTTGAAAGAAATATACATTACCTTAAGAAAAGCATGAAATCTGGGTTTCTGTTTTTCACATTTAATAATTGTTTCCTTGCTCATTTCAAAGAAGTTTACAAAGGGGGGATATGTTTTTACCAAATCTTTTGACTAAGAAAAAGAAAAGGGGAAAGAACCATTAATTTGTTATGCATGTCGCTCTTAGATAATGAACTTAAAAACCAAAAAACAAAAAGTCATCATTTGACATATTAGCTTCAACGTAAGTTTCTTCATAAGCTAAATACAAAAATTTATCTCATAAACTTCTCAGTAAAGAGTGAGTTAATTCCTAAGTAAGTGTACCAATTGGTATACAGCCTAATGTCTAAAAGGTAAAGACCCAGAAACAAAAGCATATTAAAGGATATTTTACTGATACAAATATGACATTTTAAAATTTCCTTAATTCAGAATATATGAATTAGAGTTGATTTATCTAGAATCTAAAAGCATGCTATTATTTACTCAAAAGAATAAACCACCATTAAAAGACCCATTTGTTAACCAAAAACAGCAGAAAAAGGAAAGTTATTTTGGCTGAGAAGACAAAGTATCAAAAAGATCTGTGGCAATAATTTACATATTTAGATTCTCAACCAACAGCCCTTGCTCCAAGTAATAGATTGTACAGTAGGACGGTTAGGGATAGGACTCAGAAAACAAAAGTACAGGTACCAGTACTCAAGGCACTGAAATTTATAAATGGTACTCAAGGACATTTAAAAGAAATGTAAACAATAAATCCTATTCATGGTACCCCATATCAAAAGGAACATATTTTATAAACTTAAACTATGTAGTTCTTATGCTACTAAACAAGAAGTAATTCATTAGAAACCTTTAAACAGAAACATAATGACAAGAAAAAGTAGTATCAAAAAAAAGAAAAAGGGGGCCGGGGATTTAGCTCAGTGGTTTCGCCGCCTGCTGCACAAGCGCAAGGACCAGAGTTCGATCCCTGATACCAACAAAACAAAACAAAAAAACAACAAAAAAGAAAAAGTGATATCAATGAAGAAAAAAGAAAAAAAACCCTCAAAGTTTCAAAAAAGTCTTTGAACTGTGAACATTTATGTAGAGAAAATAAATTGATACATAGTAAAAGTATTTTAGCACAGTGCAACAATTAGTGTTCTTCTATGATCCTATATTGTATACAGAAAGCACGTTTCAGAACAATTCCAATATATTTTATAAACACAATCATGTGAAAGTTTTAAAACGTCTCACACTTAAGTAAATTTCCTTTCCTGCCAGTCCTTGATATTATTTTAATGTGAAAACGTAAAAAATAAAATAAAATACTTACATATTTAAGAAAGATATTGCCAATGCTTTTGCTTTCATCCCAATTAACAATAAGGTCTTCAAGATCTTCCTGAAATAACACAAATTGAAACTTTTTAAATTAAATTTGACAGCTCTTTGAACATCTTTATTTCCAGGATATTCACTGAAAAGAAGCTCTTTAAAAGTATCTTAATATGGGCCGGGGATTTAGCTCAATGGTTCCACCGACTGCCTCGCAAGCGCAAGGTTCCCAGTTCAATCCCGGGTACCAAAAAACCAAACCAAAACAAACAAACAAATAAAAGTATCTTAATTTGATATGCAAAATAATCAATATCTCAACAATATTCTGTCCCAACAAGGAATTTTTTGCCTACAAAATCCTTTAAAAATTAGCAATGAAAATATAAACAGCATTCAAGTTAGTAAGCCTAAGCCTAACTTCCAAATATGAAAGTTCAATATCCTTTATTAATTATAGAGAGGATTCGTGTTATAACACAACTGTTTAATCCTGTTGCTAAAACAGGATTTAACATACATACATGTCATTTAACATACCTAAGTCATCGAAAACTGTGGCCTGTAATGGGGTCAGCAAATTCAACTTAAAGGGCCAGATAGTAAATATTTTAAGGTTTACAAGTCATATGATTTTTTCCACAAATACTCAGCTCTGCATTCAGAAATAATCTATAAACAAATAAGTATGGCTATGTTCTAATAAGAATCTGTCTACCAAAACAAGCATGGGCTGGATTTGGTCCATGAACCATAGTTTGCTAATTCCTGGTCTACAAAATTCCTCATAGTCATTATAAAATATTATATATCTACAAATATCTAGAAGACATTTAAAAGTTTTATGATAAAACACAAATCAGATGATAAAACAAGATGCAAAGAAATAACGTGCCCTAGCGCCCGGAATTTAGCTCAGTGGTTTCATCACCTACTGGGCAAGCGCAAGGACCTGAGTTCGATCTCCGGTACAAAAAAAAAAAAAAAGAAAGAAAGAACATGCCCTAAATTGAAATTCTAAGTGATTAGTGATTTTAAAGTGGAAATCAATCAATAAGCTATCATAGGTTCTCAAAGTGTCATTTGAAAGACTCTGGTACACACTTTCGATGGGATCCATGAAGTTAAAAATATTTTCATTATAATGCTAAGGCATTAACTGACTTTTTCACCCTCCCTCTCTTATAAGTACACAGTTTTCTAGAAACGACATGATATGTGACATTGGAACAAATTGAATGTAGAAGCAGATTATGAGAATCAGTCTTCCATTATACTAGACAGTAAAAAAAGAAAATTACAATATAAAATAATACCACTCTTCTTACTAATTATTTCTGTTTTGGAAATTAATTATTTTTTTCATAAAGAATGTGTTATTTATGTTACCATTTCATGAATTATTTTAAACCAATTACTACGTTTTTAAATTAGACATCCATCCTACATTAAAAAGATGAACTAAAACCCTTACCGCAAACAAAAGAACCCTTAGAAGAAAACATAAGAGAATATCTTTAAAATCCTGGGCTAAGCACAATTTGTTAGCTATAACACCAAAAGTACTGCACATGAGAGAAAAAAATAGAAACACTGGATTTCATCAAAATTAAAAATTTTTCTATTTTAAAAGGACATGTATCCAAAATTTATAGAAAATGTTTACAACTCAATAAAATAACAGTCTAACCAAAAAATAGGCAAAAGATCTAAGGAGACATTTCACCAAAGGTGATATACAAATTGCTAGCAAGCCCATGAAATGATGTTCAACATCATTAATCATTAGAGAAGTACCAATTAAAACTACAAGAGATTTTACTTCATCCATTAGAGTGGCTGTAACTTAGAAAACATTAAAGGCAATAACAAGTATTGAATGATAATGTGGAAAAACTAGAAGACACATATATTACTAGTGGGAATAAAAAATCCTGGCAATCTCTTAAATATTTAAAATATAAAATTACTATCCCAGTAACCCTAATGTTCATCATCTGCTAAATGGGTAAAGAAATTTGATATAATGAATATAATGAAACATTCTGTCATAAAAAAGAACAAATGACTAACATGCTACAATCATATATGAACCTCAAAAACATGCTAAAAAGACAGTATACTATATAAAAATATACATGCACAAAGCCCTGGGTTCAATGGTTCCATCATAAGCACTTAAAAAAAAGATTGCTTTTGGGCCAGGGATTTAGCTCAGTGGCGCCCCTCCTGCCTTTGAAGCACAAGGTCCTGAGTTTGATCCTTGGTATCACAAAAACAAAACAAAACAAAACAAAACAAAAAAAATTGCTTCTGAGTTCAATCCAGTTCTAGAAATTAGCTGAAATATGATTGAGATTTTGGTAAAATACAAAACATATGCATTTGATAAATTGTATTCTCACTATCTTATATTTTATATCTTTTTGCTCATGATATGCATTAAAAAGAAATTTAATGTTTTTCTCTGAAAACATTCTATAATTCAGACTGATACTTTAATTAGAATGTAGAATAAATATTTGGGATGTTTCATGGAGAAAATTGAGGTTTAATGTGGTTCACAGTTTGGGGGATTCAGGTGGCGCCAAAAAGGAAAGGGCATGATAGAAAAGCATGTTGATGAAAGCTACTTAGCTTATGGCAGTCAGGAAACAGAATTAGAAAGGAGGATCCAAGAGGGAGACAAACCCTCCAAAGGCATGCCCCCAGTTACACACTCCTTCCAACCAGGCCCAACCTCCTAACAGCACATTTACCTATGAATTCATCAATGGATTAATCCCCTGATGAATACATTATCCAATCACCTTCCAAAAGCCCCACCTCTCAACACATGAGGCCTTGGGGGGGATGTTCAAGATCTAAATCATAACCCTAGGTGACATTGTGAGACCCTGAACTCAAAAAAAAAACGCCAATCCTGCCCAAAACTCAACACCCAAATATCACAGAAATATAATTAAGAGGAAGATAGCACTCTTATATAGTTTCTGCATTTATCTCCCTATAAATAGAGAAATAAGTGACCTCCACGTTCCTTACAGAGTTATGTATTTTTAACAACTGATATAAACATATAACCCAAGAGCAACTACAATAGGAAAGTAACAAAAATAACACTAAGAGCCACATATCTCTATAGAAAAGGCTTATAAAACCATAACTTCTATTTTAAATATTAATAGAAATTTTTAAACAAGGAAACAAGTATTAATAAGGTAACAGAACGGACAAGTGATTCAAAAAAACAGAGTAAGAGTTTTTAAGTATAAAACATACTTAGTTAATTGGAAATACCTGAAAGAGTATAACAAGTATGCACAATCAAAAAAATTATTACCAACCTATTATATACAAATTTACCTTTATCTTAGTGTGTACATCAAAGATATCTGGAATGCTACCAAAAATAGTCTTAATCTCTTCTGGTGCAAGGATAGGGCCTCCACGTTGTCCTTCCTCTTCCAATGGTACCTGAAATAACTAAATGAAAAAAATGAGTGTTTAGGTAGATTGTTAAAAACAAAGACAAAAAGAAAAAGGCTAAAATATAGACAGTGCTAAAGGAGAGATGACATGTTGATGATGAAGAGAAAAAAACAATAAAACATACTCTCCCTAAACCTGAGATATATTTTTTCTCCTAACATTTTCTATTCATTTACTTATCCACTTGTGTATCTGAGAGTGTAAGTAAATAAATACGTACAAGTATATATAAACAGACCCATGAAATATTATCTCATGTTAGAAGCTAAAAAAGTTCATCTGTTTTAGAAAAAAACCATTAAAATTTTTACAAGAATAATTTCTTCTTTATTGAAGTTACAAGGAAGAAAGCAATAAGCAGTTATTTCCAGACATATGTCCAATATAAGTACTAAATGTTTTAGAAATTACAGTATAGAAACTTCATTTAGGGGAAAGAGAGTAGATGTGATACTGTAGGATCTGTCTATAAACACATTACTGTTGGTATCAATCTAAAAAATAAATAAGAACAAAGCTAAAAAAAACAGGGAAAAAATTCAAACTAATACAAGGGCAATGTGCACACATACGTGCATATATAAGTCCATTCCTACATATCAATAATTATACAAGTTGAAAATAAAATTTTAAAAGCAGTAATCATTTATAACAAAAAATACTGAAGTACAATAAAATATGCACATATGCTGAAAACCACAGAAAGCAGATGAAAGAAATCAAAGAGTTAAATAAAGATATAGTCATGGATTGAAAGACTCAACACAGTAACACTGTTGATTCTCCTACAGGTTGATCTATGCATTTTAATACAATGCCAATCAAAGTTTTAGAATTTTTTTGGGATACAAAAAATCTGAGTCTAAATATTATATGGGAAGGCAAAGAATTTCTTAACTACAAAGCCACAATAGTCAAGCCTGTATAGTATGGTAAGAGGAAAAACATATAGACCAATAGAATAGAATTAAAGTCCAGAAAAAAAAACTATGCAAATATAGTGAAGTAATTTTTTGCAAAAGCAATTCAATGGAAGGATAGTCTTTCACTGAATGACATCAGAACACTTTCCCATAGCCATAAATGAACATCAGCCTAAAAATAACACCTTACACAAAAATTAATTCAAAAGCTATCATAGACCTAAGTGTAAAACCTAAAATAATGAAACTTTCAGAAGAAAATTTATTCAGATTTAGGCTTTGATAGAGCTCTTAGACAAGATTTCAAAGGTATGATCTATAAATGAAAACAACTGATAAAGTGTACTTTAAACATTTGCAAATCACGTACCTGACAAAGAACTAATATCCAAAATACATAAAGATTTCTCAAAAATCAAGAAAATAATCCAAATTTAAAATAGGCAATAAACTTGAATACTTATTTCTATAGGAAACCAACAGATTATCAGATGAAGGCAATAAATGTTCATTACTCATGAAAATGAACAGTACTGCCACAATGAGAAACCATTACAATACCTATTAGAATGGCTAAAATAAAAATTACTGAAACTTTTAAGCACTGGTGAGGATGTGAACAATTAGAACTTTCATATGTTGCTGACAGAAATGCAAAATTGTATAGCACCTTTGGAAAAACATTTGGCAGTTTCCTACGAAGTCAAACATTACTTTCCATATGATCCAACAATATCTGTCCTCTTGGTATTTACCCACGAGAAACAAAAATTTATGTTCACATAAACCTGTACATAAATATTCATAATCACCAAATAGAAGAAAAAGCTCAGATGTCCTTTAATGAATCAAGAAATAAACTATGGTATATCCATACAACAGAATACTATTTACTAATAAAAAAGATCGCACTATTGACACACACAGATGATTCAAGAGCTAAAGGACCCCAATCTCAATAGATTACATATAATATGCTTACATTTACATGACATTCTCAAAAAAGACAAATACTATAGTGAAGTAGTAAAAGAGAAGAGTCAAATCAGTTATCAGTAGGTGGATGGTGAGGAAAGGACATGATTTATAAAGGAAGAGCACCAAGAAGCTCTTCAGGGATAGAAAAGTTCTGTATTCTGATTGTGGCTACATAAACCTTCACATGTGCCAGATTTCATAAAACTGTATGCCCTAATTGAAAGAAATAACCCTTAACTAGTAAAAATACCTATTCAAGATTTTTGCCCACTTTAAATTGGATTTAAAAGTAAAATTTTAAAAAGTCAATTGACTACTAAAGTAAAAAAAAATAATAATGTATTATTGGGCTCTTAACAGAGGAGTGATAAAAATTACAAACTGTGCCAGGGATTTAGCTCAGTGGCTCCACAAGCGCAAGGTCCCGAGTTCCATCCCTGGTACCAAAGAAAAAACAAAAAATACGTGTATTTAAATTTAAAATTTATTACAGTAAAAGAAACACTGTTATTATTCCCCCTCAAAATATTCCCCCTCACTTCAAACATACTTATCCCATCATTTTTGACACATTTTGAAGCACTTCTGGAAGTCCTCTTTCATGAATGTCTTTAGGTGCACTGGTTGTCACGGCTATTTCAATGTCCACTGAAAATGTTTACTTTTCATGATCATGTTGGCTTTGGGGAAAAGTCAGATCCAGTGAAGAAGGTGGATGAGGATACACTACTGCTCTTATATGTCTGCCATCTCATTGGATGGGACTTGGGAGCATCATTCACTGTACTGTTTTCCTTAGCACACCTCGATACTCACAAATAAGGACTTCCAGAATTGCTTCAGAGTAGCAAGAATGATGGGATGCATATTCAAAGTGAGAGAGAGTATTCGGAGGGGGTTAATGGCAATTTGTCTTTATCTGTTTAGTGCATTTTAAAAAATTTAAACATTCACTGTATTTTTTGAGCACCCTTGTATATAGAAGTAAATATAGCCTTGTATATAGAAGTAAATATAGAAGTAAAATGATTATCAATGATAGCACAAAGAACAGGATGAGTTGAGTAAAAGTTTAAAAAATACTATACACAGTAAAGAATTACATGAAGAATTGTTACTATCAGCCAAACATCCACATGCACTGGGGATGGAACCTAGGGCCTTGGCATGCTAAGCATGAGTTCTACTATTGAGCAAGCAATTCTTTATTTTATTTTTTGTTGTTCTGAGGCTTGAACCCAAGGCCTCTGCACTAAGCTATATCCAAAATCCTATTTTATTTTGTTTTAAGATAACATCTTGGTAAGTTGTCCAGGCTGGGCTCAAACATCAAATCCTCCTGCCTCAGCCTCCCAGAGTCCTGGGAAAACAAGTGCATACCACCATACCCAGCTAAGTTAAGTTTAGTTAGTGAAAACTGAAAGTTAAAAATTAAAGCCGATTTTTGACTCTAAGAATATTTGCCTAATCTGATGAAAGTAAAGTTTCACCTTAGTGGGCAAAGAATAACCACAAAATCTGGTTTCCATCTTACCAGTAAATTTGAAAATGTACATAGCCTATGACTCAGCAATTCCAGTTTCTCATCCAGAATGTTCTCAAGGAGACATGTTTATATAAGAATATTCACAGTAACACTACTACTAATAAAACAAAAGCAAAAAGAACAATTTAAAATAACTCCTGTTGATATTATAACAGTAGAATAGTTTAATGGGTCTATCACACAGAAGAGTTCATTGAGCACCATGCAATGGCACAGACAGATCTCAGGGACACTTGTATTTGTGAAAAACCAAGAATCATTATAAATAAACAAATATTGCTTTCTTACAGATGTGATAGGTCTACAAGCTATACCTCTGATGAGAGGAAAACAAATGGGATTGAGGAAGAGTTTTCAAAGACACTTGAAATCTTTTAGAAGCATTCCTTCATCTAAATAGCATTTCACTGAAAACCTTAAACAAAAATATTCAGACAAGCAAAATCCATCAAGGTTCATTAGCCCCCACCCACCCCGTAATTTTAAAAACATGCTGATCTTTGCTTTAACTGCCCTCTACAAAATTTGGTAGCTAAAACTACTGAAACTACCTTCCCCAGTATTTCTCAGATCTGTCCTTTTCATTTTTACTGATCCTATCCTATGAAATTCAGAGCCTCAAATCTGAACGAAGACTGCCAAAACAGCTTCTAAACTGGCTTCTCCCTTATAAATTCCCCTCTTCAATACCCTCTTCAAAACAAACTAAGCAATCCTGAAATACAACTCAGATGATATCATTATTCTCTTCACATCAAAAATTCTCCTGTAGTTTACCAATGAAAATACCATTCAAAGGCCTTCACCAGTCTGGTTTGGGTAATCTAACCTCAACTCTCACAGTACCCATATACCTCCCTGCTCTTACTAAGTAATCTGCCTTGAATGATACACTTCATTCACCTGTATTGTTTGCCCAATCTTAAATTCCCATCCATATTCTTTGTATGTAGGGATCATACACTTTAAATTTCACTTCAGCTGTTCCCTTCATAATGCTTTTCCAATAAACAACCATAGAAAATTCCACTTCAACACCTTCCTTAAACTGGAAGAGTTGTAAAATTCTCACCTCACAAATCTAATACCTTAACTAAATCTTCCTTACGAAGCTCATAACCTTCAATGTGGTATTATAACCAGCTGTATAGGTTTTAGCTCCTCTTCCAGTCTAAGCTCTTTTAAAAACAGAAATCCTCTTTAGCACTTGGCACAGTACTTTTTTTTATTAAAAAGCACCAGAAAATTATACAGTATTATACAGAAAGAAAAGAAACTTCTGGATATTCACCTAATGGGGGATGTACGTTAAAATAAAGTTATTACAAATCCAATTCCAAAGAACAAAACACTAATCTTAAAGCTTAAAGACAGCACTAGGTCACAATCTTTTACATAAAAACTTTGAAGACTTTATACTAAGCAAAGTGGTATGAAACTTATCTCCATCTAATAATTTCATTTTTAAATAACTTCTTGAAAAAGACAGTTTGGTGAATTTACCTGATATACAAATTAGAATTCTAAAACTTCAGTGAATTTTACCATAGTCTGAAAAGATTTATATTTCTAGGTCATAAATACTACCAAAGTGCACGAATAGTGTAAGCTGAAGAAATTTTCTGCCACTCAACCGCATTTTGGTTCAGTACAAAATTTCCCTTGAATAAGAACAAACCTGATTTAAAACAAGTAAAGAGTTTAATACAGCAGAGGGCCTGATAAAAAAATCTTAACTACTGCTGAACAAAACATTAACTGTAAAGAATAACTTATCCATGTCCACCAAGAAAGAAATTTTTCCATTTCTTTTGTTTGCTTGTTTGTTTGCTCTCTTGGTCTTTTGAGACAGGTTTTGCAGGCTGGCCTCATGGCAATCCTCCTGCCTGCGCCTCCCAGAGTATTGGGATTACAGGCCTACGGTACCACACTTGGCTTCTTTCCATTTCTTATTCATGCATTTTAGAAATGATACAAGTAACTGATCACCATTAGGTTGGCCCTTAATGAGTCATTTTAAGAATTCAAATAAAGGTCAGTTAAAAACTAAACCTAATCAGAAATTAACTATCATTTTTCTATTCAAAGATGTGCCTGGTGGCCGCTTCATTTTCCTGACAGTACCTCTTTAATTCAAAACAGATTCATCTTTTCTACAGATGTCAAAATAAGTTCCTATTATTGTATCTTTCAGAACTCTGAATTTCAGTTTATTCCTTAATATCTTCTTTAATCTCATCCTATATGGATTCATTATAATTATTTCTCTTCAGAAATAACTTCACAAAACATTTTAATATTGGTAAGCAATAGGTTCACATTTATTTACAGCTAACCACTGCATATTTTGTGCCACATTACTGAAAAAATAGCAATACTGAAAGTATTGTTAAGCTTCCTTGCTATTGTTTAGACGATCTCTTTTCAAATGCATACAACATTAAGGCAATGACTTTGAAACGCACACTTTCAGAAAAACTTTCTACCACTTCCAAATATAAATACAGTACCCTGGCAATCTGAAAGTTGTCAGAATCAAAATGGGATCACTTATGTCAACCCTAACCAAAGAGTAAATACAACCAAGATGTTATAAAAAGGAAAGGTTCTTAGACAAAACTACATAATAGTAACTAACACAGACTGCCAAACCCATAAATTAAAGATGCCACTGCAACTTTAAAAACTTCTTCTATGAGGACATCTGCCTACTGCCTGCTCAACCTCATAATGACACCACTCATAAAAACTGAAGCCAAGGATTGTTTCAAATCATTTGATGTAATCCTCCTCATATTTGTCTTTAAAAGCTTTCCTTGCTGCAACTTCTTTCAGCACATCTACAGTTCATTATGGTACACATATTCTTACTGCAATGCTCTGCTAGTCCCAAATAAATATCATTTTTCTTTGGAGAATCTCTGATTGTTTTAGGTTCACAAGGTACCTGTAAAGTTCTGATTCTAACTTGAACCTAAGTTCACTTTGTGTGTGTGTGGTGTTGGGGATTGAATCCAGGGCCTTGCACATCCCGGGCAAGCAGCCTACAACTGAGCTACAACGCCAGTCTTTTTCATTCTATTTTTTTGAGACAGAGCCTTGCTAACTTCCCCAGACTGGCCTCCAACTTATGATTGTCCCACTTCAGCCTCTCAAGTTGCTAGGATAAATAACAGGTATTGCTGTAGTTTTGGCATTACCCTAACAGAAACTTTTACCACACATTTTCATTTTTAACACGTATATTCAAAATATATGCATATATAATTTTGTTAGAAATGGTATCTTCAAAACAAAATCCCACAAAGGTATAAAAATAAGAACAAAAATGGGGGGAAAACTTTCAGATTTTATTCTAAGCAATACTAAAATGCACTTTACAACCAAATTTATACTTACTTGAATAATTGTTGCCAATATATTTACATAATTACTTTCAGTCTGATAAAGTTCTTTTGCAACTTGCCACCTGGCCGACTGCTTTGAAGGAGCTGGGGTAGAATTTTTAGAAGACTTACTACAAGACTTCGGAGTTTCTGAAAAGTAAAAAGGAAGATTTAATAGAAGCCAAATCTAAATACCAAATACTACACAGATGGAGATGGGGATCCTGCTCTTATACCACCAGCACACAAATTTTTATTGAAAATTTCCACATAGGCCAGAAAAGAAAAAATCATTGATGCCAAATTGATAGACATTTTACTAATAAATGGTATATGCTTCAAACGTGTCAAGGTCATTCAATACAAAGAAAAAAAGCAATTGTTAACAATTAGAGACTAGAAAGAGAACAATATATGATACTGGATTAAATCCTGGGCCAAAATAAAATCTTTTTTTTTTTTTTACTAAAAAGGACATTAGAACATTAGTGGAACAACTAGAGAAATTTGAAATTAATAGTTTATAGCATTCATCTCATTATAAGGTTATGTAAGAAATATCCCTATATTTTTGGTAATCAACATTTTAAGCATTTAGTTATATGTGCATTCATATCTGCAACATACTCTCAAACTATACAGATATTTTAAATACGTGTGTATAGAAAAAAATTCTGAATTACTTCTAAAGTGAAAATGGTAGAATATTTCCATTTGGAGAATCTGTATAGAAGGTACAGGGGTCTTTATAAAGCTAAATAAAATAAAATAGAAGTGACACGAAAAGTTTAAAAAAGACAAGGTTATTATGATTAAACAAGTACAATAATGGAAAGCTTTTCATATATTTATGGAGGAAGCTCTCCTCACTGCCCACCCTAAAGAAAACATAAACTGAAAATCAGTTCAAAGTATCTTAATATAAAACATCCAGTCCATCCCAGAATGCAAGTATATTTTGTAAGTATTTCATGAAAGAAAAAAAATTGGAAAACATTTTTCACAAAAGTGTAAAATACATTTTCTTACTATCAATATGGCTAGAATACTTCAATGTTATATACAGAATCTCCTAATAAGTTTTTTGACAGGAAAAGGGATGTATAACAAAAAAGTGAAATGTGTGGTATGAAAATAATATAATACATATTTCCAGCATATTGACTTTACTCAATGGTAATTTTAAACATTTTTGTACAAAAACAATCACGTGTACTATTGAGTGCCAAATGATTTTTAAAGATAATAGACTGGAGCCAGTGATGTAGCTCTGTGGCACAGCACCTACCTGTCAAGTGCGAAGTCCTGAGTTTAATCCCCAGCACCAAAAATTAATTAATTAATCATAACAGACTTCAAAGAAATTACTCACTTTCATTGCTTCAAGCTATATTCACCAGATACATAAGCCTCTGTCATTATAGGACACTTAGACAGAGAAAAAAATTTAGATACACTGATCTAATTTAATTATATTTTGCCCATGAAGGGATCTACAAACTGAGGATACTATTTTTTAGAGTACCTAATATATTAGCATGGTTATTGTCTATTTCCTTTAATGGTTCATTTTCTTCTGTCTCCTAAACTGCATATTCAAATTTTATTAGCTCTACATTATCTAATTGTCATCTCCCTTCCAAATACATGTTTCAATTTTTCCAAATACCCACAGGACATTTCTTAATGTAACCAGGCTTTCTTTAAAACTTCACTATCTTCCTCCAAAATATAATTGTCCCATATATGCTAAAGCAATGTTTCATTTAAATTAATGCTTCACCTTCATCTTTTACTCCCTTCCTATCACTCCAGTTTACTCAGTATTTCCCTACTGCTTCTTATTTGTCTTTCCAACCACCTATCTTGACTCTGCCTTATTATCTCACGGCCTAAGCCACTACAGTAGATCGCTTCATGGTCTGTCTTCAAACTGCCTCCCCCAACTATTCTTCACACAGTCTATCACAAATTATCTGCTCTACTGCTTTAGATTCCTTGTTGATGACAATATACAGTTCAGTCATGGTAGTCTGATTTCTAAGTTATCTAGGCCCTGATTAGGTCTTAAATTAGGTCTTTCTAATTTAACTATTACTCTTGAACACTATCTGATATTCCTTAAAAATTCAATCTGTTTGCTATAATCTGTATACTTTATATTCTCAAATTCACCTCAGTTCTCTGGACTAAAATATACTTTCAAGTCCTTTCATGACTATTTAATAAATACCAACTCTGTACTAGGGTCTGAGAATAAAGAAAAAAATAAGAGAAGGTTCTTGTTTTATTATAGCTCACATTCTGATGAAGCAAATAACGTAACAAAGAAGTATTTATTTTAAAAAGCACTTAATTTCTAACAGCAAGAATTACTAGTTAAACAACAGGTAAGGAGGCTGGTAGGAAGAAGTGGTAGAACAGGATCTAATTTTAGGAAACCTAGTAAGTTCTCCTTGAGGCAGAGAAAACACGCACAAACTGAGACACTGGTATACCAGAAATATTTGAAGAAGAAGAAAGATAGCATGACTTACGTTGACAGAGTATTACTAGAGATTGTGATACAATACCGCTTTTTATTACCACCATGAAGGCAGGATTACATAGGAACTACATAACTACAATAATACAGCCACTAAGTTACTCTAAAGCAGAAGAGGGCATGATATAGAAAAGATAAAAATGAAAATGGAGAAATCAACACCTTTTTACAGAAAATGCTGATAAAAGGATGATAAAGGAATAGAAGAACTGAGCGGTAGAGAGAATCAAAAGTTCTTATTTGTCTAAGATGCTTATCAAACATGTTTCAAGAAGGTATCAAGCAGGCAGCTAGACAAGAAAGAAGACAAATTTGGGGGTCATCAGTATACAAATGGTATTTAAAGCCAATTAAATGAGATCATTTAGGGAGAATAAACAATGACTCATGAGGAACACAAAACATTTAGATTCAGAGTTGGAGAAAAAAACTAGCAAAAGAGGATGAGAAATGATATCACAAAAGCCAAGAGGGGAAAACAAAAATGTGCCCATGAAAGAGAAGCTGTTCATAAATTGAATGCTATGAATTGTATTAAACACTATCTCAATAGCAATTTTACATAGTAGAGACTATAGCTCAACTGAAATGATTGAAAGGATAATGACAAACAGGAAGAGTCAATGAATCAAGATAACTCTCTGAAGCATTACTAATGTGAAAAGAAAACTGGGACAATAAGTAGAGACAGGGGCACCAAGAAGATTTGGGGTTTTTATTTCTTAACTCGAGAAAATATATTTGTCTGCAGACTAAAAAGAAAAAGACAAATACTGATAATCAAGAAAGACGAGTTAATTGTAGGAACATTCCTGTATTCAATAAAAAGTAAACTCATCCTCCTAACTTCATGCTACTATTTTCTCCACAGTTGATATAAAAACTTCTATGATTTTGTTTAGCTAGTTTTAAAAATTTGCTTTTGAGGCTAAAGATGTATCTCAGTGCCAAAACACTTGCTTTTAGCATGTGCAAGACCATAGGTTCCATCTCCAGCACTAAGCAAGAAAAAAAAATCCTTTTCTGTTACTCTCTAGCTATAAGCATAGGCAAGCTGCTTAACTCCTTCCTATCTCAGTTTAGTCACCTATAAAATAGGGACAATAAAAATTATTATTGTACACAAAATACATAAAGCCCTTAGCATGTAAGTGAACAATCAAATAGAAACATTATTGTGCTTAACCTCTTCGTGTGTATCTTTTCTCCTCAACTAGAAGAAAGGTAGTTAAACGCAAAGCCTTTCAAATTCACTGTAGTAGGAATTTATCTATATACGAACAATTACTCCACTCCACTAAATTTTAAAGATTAATTTTTTAAAATGTAAATTACCTCCACAGTTGATGCTAGACTCTGGTGTATTGGAGATGTCAAGGAGTGATCCGATAGAAAGGGAATGTTCAGCTGATGGACGCTTACGGGGGGGAAAAGGTGACACGTCTGTCTCTTTTGAAAGCTGAGCGAGTGACTCTTTTAAACGACGTCTTTTGCGATTGCTGTTTGGAGTATGTAGAGAAAGCAGTGACACTGATTTCTTGAGCTCAGGAGTATTAGCCTGTAATCAAAAGCACAAAAGCTCAATTTTACTTCTATGGCTCTTTACTGAGACAGGGACAAGACAAAATTATAGAAGGGTGAGAAAAATCTGGATTTTTCCAAAATAATTTGACAACCCTACACTCTACTAGATATTTCAGAAGCTTCATAAAACATAACTGTCATGAGACCACTCTAATCGTCCAATCCCAGTATCTCATTTTTTTTCTACATACCACTATCACCATTATATATTCATCTGTTAGCTTATTTACTGCCTAGTCCTCCATTAGGTTATAAACTCTAAGAGGGTAGACATCACTCATATTCAGTTCACTTTTCCCAAGCATTTGATATAGTACTTTCAAATATTTGCTGAATAACACTTGATTTTTAAGACCTCTCTCCCTGAACATAAAGCTTTTTAAAACTTCATGTTAAGAATTTTACATTGGAACAAGCAAGAGTCTAAAGAAAGTACAATATGATTCCTATTTAGATTTTAAATATCAAGAAATAAACCCAGTGGGGCAGGGATTTAGCTCAGTGGTGCCGCCACCTGCCTCACAAGCTCAAGGTCCTGAATTTGATCCCCGGTACCAAAAAAATCAAGAAATAAATCCATTCCTCATTTTTATTATTTCACTCAAAATTATTAAATCCCAAGCTGAAGAATATCTTTTAAAGCTTGCTATCATTTGAATATTATTCTTCACTGATATCAAGCATGAAGGCTGGATTTTCCTTGCTTATATAACCATTTTAATGACATCTCTTCTCTCTCTGAACTCTTTAACATATTGAAAACTTCTTGATTCTGCCTATCAAATTTTATCTACCAGCCTTTCCCTTGATCATTTTTTAAAGTCATATTTAAATACTTGCTATTTTAATGTATACTCCAGCTTTCATATCTTTTCTTCCCACCTGCTGTTCTAACTTTCATGTCTTTACCTGCCTTGTTGAGCCTAGTACATTGGCTCAACATTTATTTGCCCTTTGAGTCCTGCTCAGAAAGAGGAAGTATATTACTCATTTGCAGCACACATTATTCTACATTGTAATGGTCTGTAATTATATCTCTTCATTAAGTTTTTAAGTTTCCGAAGACAGAGATGTCACTGTCATGATGGTACAGGTACCATCAAGAATTAACACAGAATGGCATATATTAAGACTAAAATAACATCTATTGCACTGAATAGTTTCATTTAAATCTCCATGTACTAAGAATATTACTTGATATTAAACTGTTTAATTATTCTGAAACTCATTAGCATATCATAAAAGATGACATGGATGTTGATTATACAATGTTTTCTAAACCTTCTCCATAGAAAAGTATTATTTTTATACAATCAAGTTCACAGAACAAATACCTAAGTGTCAAAAAACATACCTTTTCATACAAATACATAGTTTCTCCAGCACGGGCATCCATTTGAATGCTTCCCCAGAACCACTAGGTGAGAGAAAAATATTTTAATTAAGAATTTAAATTTACTTTATTAGAGAACCTCCTAGTAACTTTTTAAAATTTCTTCCTAGAATTACTTGCCTCTTGCTTGACAACATAAAGTTTCTTTGAAGGTTCAAATGGAAGTTCTTTTACTGTATTCTCTTCAACTATAAGGTGAGTGCATCTTTGATCTCCAACTGGTAAATAGTTACCTCCTAAAGAGGATTGCAAGCATAAATAAGCCAACCTACTTATTTCAAAACCTAATTCATAAAGAAGCATATTCACTAAGAACTGATTAAGTTGGCCTAAGGAATAAATATACGTAACTTTAAACTTAAGCTAAATTTACCTTGCATTTCAGTCATTTCTTCCATATTGGTTTTCTCTTCGTCTGAAAATCCCAGGAAACTTAAAATGCAATCTTGAAATGGAGGAACTTTAAATTCATTTCTAAAATCATCAACCGCTGCACAGAAATCCCTAAAATTGAAATATGATCTTCTAAAACCAGTTTTACTTAAATTCAATTAGGGAGTATCAATTTAAAAATCTGGAGTAATTCTCAAAATATTAGCATAATGTATTTCTTGAATATATTTCACATTTGGTCCTGAAACAGCCACAAAAACTTCAGTTTAAAAGAAAAAAATTGGGGGTGAAGGATGTAGCTCAGTGGTAGAACATGTGCTTAGCATCCAAGAGGCAATGGGTTCAATATTCAGCATCACAAAAAACAACAACAAAAAGAACTGATGTGTTCTCAAGTCATCCTGGAAGTAACTTCTGATAAAATGTGATCATAGGTAGCCTTTATAAAAAGATTCAAATGCTTGCTGTGTATTTAAATTTTCATATGTGTTTTAGGAGTTTCTTAGAAATCGTAATGAGGAAATGCCAGAGCAAGAAACCATAAGGTTGGAAAGTTTACCAAAATAAGAGAATAAACTGCAAGCAGCAATTAAAATATAACCACCAAAATATAAAATAAGAAAAAATATAACACAATGCAAATACTCAAGATGTGTTAAGCTATTATCCAGTAACTTTAGAATGTTTATGTCAATCGAAAGTATCTCACAAAGTAAAACCTAAAGTATACCACAAATGTCTTTCAATTATCTGTTGTTTTTAAAACCTAGGTTATAAACTACCCACAGATTGAATTCATTTTTTTTCTACACTATCTATGAATTTACTGTTTTGGCACATAGATTTATCTTTAAACCATATGCTGAATTCACAAAAATGAGCTACTGAATTCCTAAACACTTACTGTTCATTCCGTCTCTCCCATGCTTTATAAATCCAATCTGGCTTCATAATTGGAGTACCCAGACTCACAGCAACCTAAAATTAGTAATATTAATTACATTGAATTATCATCTTAAATAACCTCATTCAAGGAAGTTCTAAACAAATATATATATCTTTTTAGCATACTTTTAGGTTACCATTCATCTGCTTTAGAACAACGTATAAAGAAAATTAAAAGAAAAACTATCTCTTGATCACACAAGTTGAAATAACTTCCATAGTGTCCAAACTCTTTCTGTATTTCAATTTAAATAAATACAGTATATCTTGCTGAGCATGGTGGCACACACTTGTAATCCAAGATACTTGGGAGGATGGGAGAGGAGAGTCACAAATTTAAGACCAGACTGGGCAACTTAGCAAGACCTCATCTCAAAATAAATAAAAACGGTCAGAGAGCTGGGGATTTAGCTCAGTGGCATCAACCCTGCCTCTCAAGTGCAAGGTCCTGAATTCGATTCCCGATACCAAAAAACAACAACAAAAAAGGATTAAAATACAGCTCAGCAATCCCTGGGTTCAATCCTCAGTATGAAAAATAAACACACCAGATAGATAGATAGATCTTTATTAAGCTGATCCTTATTAAATTTCTATTCTCTTTTCTTCATGTTTACTGCTATGTAAGTATTGACTAAGTGCTACAGAAGAAAATATCCCATTAAGTCACCAAAACCTTACATATGATTTAGAAAGTTTAGGGTAATTTTTTTTTTTTTTGAGACAGAGTCTCACTATGTAGTCCAGGCTGGCCTTGAACTTGCTATGTAGCTGAAGATGGCCTTGAACTGGTAGTGATCCTCCTCCCTTGGCCTCCCAATTGCTGGGATTACAGGCATGTGCCACCAAGCCCAGCAATTTTTAAGATTACCCTAAAATTACCATTTGCTACATAAATAAACAGAGGGAGTGTGAGAACAAATGACAAATTAAATCTTGCTAAGACATTCAAATACAATTTTAAACTGGGGATTTCAATCTTCATAAAAGTGCTTTCTCCTGTGTTCATAATTTCCACAAGTTAAATCATAGAACCACTTTATAAAAACACCTCTGTTCTTTTAAAAACCACTTAGAGTAAAATATCTGCTCTCACCACACTTGACCACTTTATTACCAATGATTAGGGTAACCTTTGCTAATATTATTCATCTGCCTACAATGTTATCCACCTACTAAACCTCAGTCATACTCATCTTTTAATACCTAATTCAAGTTCCATTGCCTTCTTAAAAACTAAGGGACCATACTCCTACGATTTAAAACCTTGCTAAGTTTGCTCAGCAAAATTTGAATTTCTGATCCTCAATAAATTACAGGAAAAATAAAGATAAGAAAAGTGCTATTATCAAAGACATCCCAAAATAACGCTGTATTGAAATACATGAATATACTAATTTTACATACCCTGAATTTTTCTCCTTGTGTGCAATTTGCCACCAAATGTGTAACTTTTGAATTAAAATCTTTTCGAATAACTCCACCCATATGATGAACCAGTGTCACCAATCTGACCTCAAAAGAAAAATTAAGTAACACTGACTTTATCACTGAATATTTTAAGCAATTAAATACAACTCATTTAGCATTTTTACTTTCTACATGTAATGTTCATACAAGACTTTTATGAAGATATTATGTCAAAAAAGGATTAGTTTGTCTAATGCCATAAGTAAAATTATAGAGTTGTGCTTAATACAGATCACACAAGGCTAAGTTAAACTAGTTTGCATACTTCGTAAATATAGTACACTTTCAAAAATACCATCCTGCCTAAATATTTTGTTTTATTTTTAAACGACAGGTTATATCCCATCAAGAGTCTTTTCATAAAATTATAATAACTCACTAATTCCAATATACAAAATATTGTGAACCCTAGAAAAATGTTTCTATGACTTATCTAGGGCAGTAAAAATACCTTAAGACTAGATTTATAACAGAAATTTGCAATGTATACACAAAAATTTCAAATAACCAATGCAGCTGATATGATACTTAACAAGATAGTTAAGATCAGTAAGTTATGGAATTTTTTGGTTAATTCACAAGCCAGTGATCCTAAACAAAGCATTCACTTCTTTACAAAGAGCTTAAGAATTTGTTTGCTTACAAAATTTAAAACATGGTATATAGTCATAGCATTTTTTCCTCCAATATTTTAAAAATAAAATCATGATACCAAAAGAAAACAAAAGCCAATTTTAAACTTATTTTGCTAGGGGAAAAAAAAAAATCCTTGAATAAAATATTTTATAAAACTTACTAGTTCTTCTTTCTTCCTGAATCCAGTAAAGCATAAGACTAAATTCATCATACTTGTACAATACAACGGACGACATGAAAACGGCAAAGGCTAAAGGCAAAACGATTTTAAATCTGTGAGTTTTATTTTTAGTAAGAAATAGAAGACATCTTTCTCATGCTGAAGATATTTCCACTCTTGCCAGTCAACTAATCCAATCCAAAGATTTACTGGTATTTTTTGATATGTAACAAAACCCAGAAAAATCCAGACTGCAAGTTTACCAATAAAAACATGTCCCATGATTATCAGGTCACATTTCAAATACATAACCTAAACACACTTTCCAACTGGGAGATTAAACAAAAAATAATTTATATCTAAAGTATTTGTCCCAAAATAAATTGACATATGAAATATTGTCTACAGGCAAAGATACCAGATTCATACACTATAATAAATGTTTACAATTAATGTTATAAAACGGGTCAAAGGCATTTTAAGATAAACATTAGGTAAATATAACACTTATACATGAACCAAATATAATTTCTATTTTTAAGTTAAAGGAAATATTAGTAAATATTTTTCCCAAGGGTAATACATATACCAGAGAATGATTAAAAAATAAGATTATATATGATTTCCACCATTATGTAAGAATTAAAGGTTATCCATGTGTATTCATAACAACAGAAGCAAAAATGACAAAGCAATTTTAAGTGAATAATGCAGCTTAAGAATGCAATGCAACAAAATCAGGAAGGGACTAAATATGCTATAATTCTTATATTGAAATGCTGTTTAAAATGAAAAAGCTAAAATAATTCCCCTAATTCTAAACCATGCAGTAACTGGTAGAAATGGAAATGCAATATCTGTTTATATGGAAGAAAATAAAAAAGTTTATGTATGTGTATATATTTCTGGAACATAAGTTTGAGCAAATTATCTCTTCAGGGACATTATAGGTCATAAAAGTATGTGTATGTGTTTACACACATATATAGTTATCACTGTTGAACTTTCAAAAGCCTTAAATACACATTACTGAAGTTTATAACAGAAGAAAAAAGTTCGTAATAGGAAGAATTACTTAGTACTCTGGGAGTCTGAGATAGAAGGACTGTAAATTCAAGCCGAGTCCAGCAACTTAAGGAGTTGGTGAGACTGTCTCAAAATAAAATAAAAATGAAAATTCTTTAAAAGGGCTAGGGATGTAGCTCAGTGTGAAGGCTCTGGTCTCAATCTCTTGTAGCTGGGGTGGGAGGGAATATTAAAGGAATATATTAGAATAGTCACTATTATTCTATATACTGTATACTTTCAATAATTAACAGAATCTGCTTATAATTTTCAGAAAACTTATTAATAAAGTTAACCTTGAAAAATCGTAACAAATGTACATTGTTTCTTACCTCTCCTTTTTGTGCACAGTCTAATACAACTGGTGGTCCAATAATTCTACAATCACCCTTGTGTAAGTCATTAAAGACAGAGTTCTGGAAGTCTGTAACTATGAATACATTCTCAAATTCTGGAGAATCCAAACTTTCAAATTCTTCCATTGAGTCCATCTTTATACAGGTTACTTTAATTTCCTTGATTTTTTCATGATTATTAGAAATAAAAAAAGAATTACATACTCTATAAATTATTTTCTCAATGAAACTTAAAAATCAATTCCCTATCAACATTTTAAACATATTTTTATATTTGTAGAAAACTTAAATTTAAATCATAAAATAACCATTACACATGAAAAACTATCTTTACTAACCTGTATTTTATAAATACATCACACTATCCATACTATACTCTTAAATTTGAAAGATAAATTATAGACAGTATTATAAATTATTATAAATTTATGTCTTACTATTTAGATGTTATAAATCATCTAGTATATATACTAAGTTCAATAAAATTAGAATGCTGAATTTTTTTAAGTACACATATTTTGATACTAGGATGTATTAGAAAGACGTTCACTATTTTTATTCTAACCAAGAAAATACCATACATGCAATTCTTCCTGCACAAATTACCTATCTTCCAAAGAGAAAGATTTGAAATATTTAGACAGTTGCAGTATGACAAACACAGGATATAAAAAAGGCAAGTTACTTATAGTGACGTAGTTTATACTATACAACTACAAAAAAGGAATGAAAGTACTAAAGAAGCTCTGTAATTCTATGTAAAAAGAACACAATCATTAAAAAAATTCTAAATGGGTAAATAAATTGTTGGGCTTAATTTGCAAGGTTGGAGTGCTAGGATGAATGCCCCTAACACTCATATGTTGAAGTCCTAGGCCAGAATAAAATATAACAACCGATCTTAGAATAAGACTGTATTTGGAAACAAGGACTTCAAAGAAGTAACTAAGGTTAAATTAGAGAATGGGGGGGAACTAATCTAATCTGACTGGTGTCCTTCTAAGACATTTATGGCTAGGGAAGTAGTGCAGTGGTAAGAGCTCTTCACTGGCATGCTCCAGGCCCTGGGTTCAATCCCTAGTACCAAAAATAAATTTTAAACAAATAGGAAGAAATATGGACACACAAAATAAACACCAGAGATGAACATAAACAGAAAAAAGACCATGTGAAAAGGAAGCCATCTGTCAAGCTCACAGAAGCCTTTGGGAATACTAAACTCCCAGCACCTTTATTATGGACTTCTAGCCTCCAGAACTGTGTGAAAATAAAATTTCTACTGTTACATTATCCAGTATGTGGTATTTGTTCTCACAGTCCTAGCAAACCTGGACTAGAGAATTAGATATATTTGATATGCAGAGGCCAATTTTTTAATGATCATAAATGCTATGATTTATAATTTGAGAAATACAATAAGGATTTAGACTAAATATAAAATTAAGAAGCTAAAAATTAAAAGAAAATTATCAGATCTTTGTACATGCTATGTTATTTAATAATGAAGTCCTTATAAATTTGGCATTATCTAAAACAGACATTATAGTTCTGGGTTTCAGAAACACTCAAATTTTAAATATAAGTATAAAATATGTACAGAATCCACCAAAAAAATGTATACATGCTTCAGGAAAAGAAAACAAGTATGATTTTTTTTCAATAGATGGTGTTACCCTGTATGGGGGGACCCTACTGGATGTCATATATCACAGAAAACCCACTACACCGCCAACCCATAGAGAAGAAACTGAAAATGCATGTGCAGAAATCTCAATAACCAAAGTTACCCAAGCAGCAGTTCGCTGTACTGATAAATGTCTGGAAGCTAATGGCCACTACTTTGAGCACTTCTTGTAATTGTAGAGGCCAAAAGTAACTTGTATTAATCTCATGATCTCTCCATAAACTTAGTATTAAAATATTTATACAAGTTTTTCTTTCCCCGAAGTGTGTATACATTTTTTTGTGAATTCTGTAGTTTCTTTGTCAAGCTTCAGAGTGCACAAAATAAATACACCTCGTGCTTAATTCCAATCACCATAAAGTGGAATAATTCAATCCCGGAAAGTGCAGCATGCCACATGCAACGAGATGCTTGACCTACCATATTAATAACACTTTTTATTAATTTTTCATCCGATTTTCCAGGACAACTTTCTCTTATTTTTATAACAGGGACTTCCATTATTTTAATAGTCTGTGGAAAAGAGACTTAAGTATAAGATTAAAAAAGCTATGAAATTATGTACACACTGATGGAAGAAAAATCACTTTAGAACTTGACTGTAAACCAAAACTCCATACCTTTAAGGCTTTTATAAGTTCTTCTTGTTTTCCAGCTTCTTGAACCATTACCACTCTTGTTTCAATCTGAGGCATTTCTTCTGTTAAAATTTAAAACATTTAAATATGTTTATTAGGTATTAAAAATGCAATAGATTAATTCCTAATCTTTCTCTTGGCTACATCTGAGCATGTCTTCTATCTTTAAGGAGATCATAACATCCTCTAAAATTAAAATGGCTTACTTCCTAATTTAGTAGAAAAATATTTAACCATATATTACTTTAGGAAATGAGAAAATATGTTGTAGCAAAGTATACAAACAGAAGCGTTCTTCTAACCAAAGAAAGTACTATCTTGCATAGCCCTCCCCTTCAATAGCACATCCTTTAGAAAAGACACATTCATAAAATAGTAAGGGAAGAAGTGACTTAATCAGACATGACTGATTAAATTCTAAGAACAATTTTGCAGCTAGATTTCCCTCATACACAAAAAAAGCAATATCAATATTAAGGTGCCTCATCTTTTTCAAAGTTAGAAAATATTAATTGAAATGATAAGCAGAAAATCTACATAGTGTAAAAGGATTGTCATATTTATTCAATACCTACACTCTAGTTTAACAGTGGTTATTACAGTTCAGTCATAAGAAAATTGCAGGTCAGTAAGTTCAGGACTAAAATAACAATTCAGTGTTTTAAAGCAGGTAATAGATTTACCTTCAGCGTATGAAGTAGAACCAATAAATAGGTTTTCCTTCGAAGTTTCAGTAACTTTAGAATCAAAAATGGAAGAGTCCGCCATGCTAGTCCCCCCAGTAGTGGGTGTTAATACACTGCTGTCAGCCATTTCTTGTAGTGTTCTATGTTGGCTGAAAAGATGAAATTTGAACAAAAAAATACATGAAGTAAGCATAATCTTTGGGCAAAAAAAAAGCATTAGACTCTACTTTTACACGTAGTCTATAAACAATGTTACTCATTTTTCTTAATACTTATACAAAGAAAGTCTACTTCTCTGAGCTTCAGTTTCCTCTTCTGTAAAATAAAGATATTAAGACCTGACTCATCAGTATATAGTAAAAATAAAAAATGTATCCGAAGTACACAGACTATTACCAGATACAAGAAACACAAAAGGTTGTCATAAATATTGCTCTACCTTCCTCCACAACTCTGCCCTCAACCAACTTATTTCTCTTCTATATTCATTTATAACACCTCTATAACACCTACCACCACCAATAAATGTGAGACCCAACTTAGCAACTTAGCAATACCAGGACCATGTTGAGAACATTCTCCTCCATTTTGCAAATATGTGACTTCCAGCTGCACTCTTTCTCCTGGGAGAAAACCCCACCCCTAACCAATGCATGTAATGGCAAGGTAAAATAAACAGAAACTGTGTTTCAGGTGATCTGCAAGAATCCGTCGTAACCCAGGGGAATGGGAGGAGGGACTTTTTCTGTGGTTTTTCCCTTTAAATATGCAGTCTTCATTTCAGTTGGGGCCTTTTGTCCTCCGACTTGATTGGACTGTACATGGGTCCCGGCCGGAAAATAAAGTTCTCCAGTAAATTCTCATGACTGTGTCCTGCTTCAAGAGATCGTCGCTAATCTAATCCGGACCGAGGTCCAACAATAATCTTAGCAGAAAATATGGGATTGTGAGACCTAACTAACTCCATTTTAAAGTTTGACTCCATCTTGGAATAAGACAGTAAAGTGGCCTTGACATAAATTCCACTTCACTGAAGTCAACTATTCCCCTAGTCTCCTTTGTGCCCATAAACTAATGATAAAATGTCCTTGCTGTGAGAGAACAGATAAAAAAAGGACACAGCTCCTAACTCAATCCTCTGTCTGCCCAGAAAACAGATGCTCCCGGGCCCATTATCTGTAGAACATTCTGTCAATGTGCTGATTGTTCCTTTTTCCCATAAAATCTACATGTAGCCACCCCTCAACACTCCCCCATGTACACCCCATACTTGATAAATATCAACCAATCATGTAACTGCTAAATGGAAAAATCCCCAAACCTTGCTGTAGCCACAATAAAAACCCTGCTGATTTGAAATTCGGGGCTCTCAATTCTGATCCGCTGTGTCGGTGACGGTTGAGTGCCCCTGCTCGAGCTTGAATAAACGACCCTCGTGTGTTTACATCGGAATCGGCTCCTTGGTGGTCTTTGGGGACTTCGCGATCTGGGCACAACAGGATCCACCCTTACTCTTGATTTTCTTTTTTTGGTACCGGAGATCGAACTCAGGTCCTTGTGGTTGTGCAGCAGGCGGCGAAACCACTGAGCTAAATCCCCAGCCCTTACTCTTTCCTCTACCTTTTTCTCCCTTCCCAAAATTCCTATCAACCCCATCTCAATTATTTCTGGGAACCGGTCTTTCTCCTCCATGCAAACATCAAAATGGCCACATGGTCTAATACAACAATCCCAATCAATTTATCAGTTTCTTCAGAAACCATTCTCTCATGGCTTTCAGGGTTATGGTCCTAAAGAAAAATGTGACCATTTCTAACAACCTCCAAAAGCACTCCTTCCTATATACCAAGCCCAAATTCAACAACAAATTTACAATTTAGTTCCAGCCTATCTAGTCAAACTCATCACCTCTAAATCCCACGTCCCAGTCCACATACAATCTTTGCACTAGTAAAAATGAATTTCCTAGCATTTTCAAACCCAAATCATAATGTACTTCACAACTACCTACATATAACAGTGTTCAACTTTCCATTTCAAGCCACTACTCCACTTATTCTTTACAGGTTTCTCAGAACCAATCAAATATAATGCTTCCTTACCAGTATTTCACATTACAACCCACTTTCTTCTAAGATTTAACAATTATGCATGGGTTAGTGGCAGTATAACTCTCAGAATTATGAAAGAAAAATCTTTTTATTTTTTAGACTTCCAAGAGGGAAGAGTTGAAAAGTTGGCCAAACAGGGAATAAAGAAAAGTATAAAAAATTTTCATCAGCTCAAACTGAAGTTTTTATATGTTATCTTGAAGTAAAATTTTAAAATATTAAACAAATATAAAGAAGAAACCACACCATTATCTGGAGGTATATAGCTGATACACATCCCCCTTTCCTACTTCTTCAGGCCAATAAAGTATGCAAATACTTTGCTCCAGATTCTTAGCAAAGAAATGGTTTAAAATTTTATGTTGTGAAAAACAGTATAGCACCATTAGCATCATTTCTGGCTTGTGTTACTAGGTATCATGAAATGTGAACAATAATAACAGACCTTCTGCACAGCTGGAGGCCATACACTTGAAACTTAAGTCAATTTAGCTTCATTTTTCAGCTCTGCACTCAAGTAGAGTAAACCTGTTTCCTTATGGGTGAAGCAGACAAGGTGACACAACTCAATTCCAACAGTCATGAAAACTGAAGAAATGATGTCTTAAGATAAGTGACAAGTATTAATTCTCAGTGGTAGACCATTTGCTGAACATGAACAAGAACCTGGGTTCAATCCTCAGCACCACAAAAAATTTTTTTAAAAGTTATTTTCATATAATATTCACAACATAGACACAACCTGGGCAATCATTGTTGTAAGTTTCTCCAAAGGAGTGCTCCAGTAGTTTTAAATTCTTTTCTAGTATCTATAAATTCTATCTAGCCCCTTTTTAAATTTAAATCTTCTACACTTACATCATTTCCAGTGAAAAGAAAAGGCCCTATTACAGGTTTCCACTCAAAGCCTCCTTAAAGAATGTTGATTAAAAGAGGAAGAAAGCAGGGTGTGGTGAACAGGCCTTTATCTCAGCATTCTGGGAGGCTAAAGCAGGAGATTCCAAGATTTAGCCCTGCCCAGGCAATTTGGTCACTTTTCGAGATCCTGTCTTAAAAACAAATTAAAACCAGCGTGGTGGAGAATCCCTGTAATCCCAGGACTCTGGAGGCTGAGGCAGGATTGCTGGGAGTTCAAAGCCAGCCTGAACTGCTTGGCCCTACATAGTGAGTTCAAAGCCAGCCTGAACTGCTTGGCAAGACCTTATCTCAATAAAATAAAGTAAAATAAAATAAATTTAAAAGGGCTAGGGATGTAGCTCAGTGTGAAGGCCATGTGTTCTATCTCCAGTAAAGAAAAGAGAGACAGAGAGATGAATTAACCTGCCCTAAAGATTAGAGGAGGGGAAATTTTAATTTAAAAGTACCACTTGATGCAGTCAGGACAGGAAGAATAAATTCAAATGTTCTACAGAAAAGTTGGGTAACTATGGTTGAAAATATTTAATTGTATTATTTCAAAATGAGTAACAGGAGTTGGCATATTCCCAAGACAAGGAGATGATAAATGTTTGAGGTGATATAGCAATTACCCTGATCCCACACACTGTACACGTGTACTAAAATATAAGCATTCCTCGTTTAATGACCCAGCTCCATTCCTGCAACTAGGTCATTAACTAATTTGGTCACTAAATGAGAACTGTATACAGTACGTACAGGTACATTTCAATATTCAGAAGAAACGGTCAAAGACTCCAACTTGGTGTCTTTTGTTTTTATTTGCATAATTCTTAAAAGCAGTACTGTAATGCATAAGAAAACAAAACTACAGTGCTGTACTGTACAGTACAATAAGCAAAAATTACAGTGCTGTATACACAAGGTGTACTACACACAAAAAAAAGACATGGAGGCTCTATAAATAAGATGTACAGAACTGTACCAAAAAAGATGGGTTCTAAGTTTGAACAGTAGTTAAACAGGTAGGTTATTAAATGAGGAATGCCTGTATCACTCCAAGGCTGGAGGGACACCTCAGTGGCACATGTGCTTAGCATGAGCAAAGTCCTGAGTTCAATCCCCAGCACACAAAAAAAGAAAAGGAAAGAAAAAGAATGAGGGAATGATCCAATTGGGTCAATTAATTTTTTTAATTTAAAAAAAATACTATTGCAGTTTTTCCATGCTTCCCTCTTTAAATGCCATTAAAACAGGTGATTCAAAATTTATAGAAAAAAAAGAACAGTCAACAGTTGCTGTAATTAATAAACATTCAACAATCCAGTTACAATACCATAATCATTTGTTTTCACATTGTGTTGGGGAAGTTTGTAAATAAGCACAGTAGGGGATGGGGATGTGGCTCAGTGGCAGAGCACTTGACTTGCCCAGTGTGCCCAAAGGCTTGGGTTGGATTCTCAGCACCAAAACAAATACACACTACAGGCACAGGATCAGTGTTCAGAAATCAATACAGCTTATTTCTCACCTCTGAACACCATCAAGGAGCTTCTGACTAAATGGAGTATTACAAACAATGTACTATTATACAAACAAATGTACTATTATAAACAAACATTCGTTTTAGATTACCTTTTACTCAAGTTCTTTTTACCAACCATCGTCCAGAGCAAAGGGCCAAAATGCAATACTGGATATACTTGGTGGTGTTACTCACAAACATTATGATTAGCAATATTTATTTCAAGCTTAATATGTGGCAGACATCGTCCTAGACCTTTTACTTGTATTTAATCTTTGCAACAATCCTAAGAGGAAAGTAAAATTACTATCCCCATTCAGGGGATAACGAAAGCCTAAAACAGTGATTCGAAGCCCAAGCTGATTCCAAAGGCTGCGCTTTTAACCACCAAACCATATACATCTGTGGTCAGGAAGGAGAGGGGGGCGGGGGGAGCCTAGCTTTTACATGCGAAAATTAAAAATTAAACTTCCTGCAGAGACGAAGCCAAGAATCCTGGAGTGTAACCACCAAGTCCGGAGATAAGCGGCCCGGGCTGCGGCCCCGGCCTCCGGCTGCCAAGGACCCTTTCTCACGTCCTTCCCTCCCTTCCCCACAGACACTCCTCCGGAAAAGCGATTCAACCACCCAGCAGAGGGGAAGGCGCCGGCAATCTCAGGGCTTCGGCTCCCCTCGGCGTCACGGCCGGCTGTGGGGTCGGGTGAAGGGTTCCCAGGTAGGGAAGCTGGGATGCTCCAGTACGCGCAGGCCCGGGGTGAGAGTGCTGACTGCAGGAAAAGGAGCCCACGGCTCCGGGACGCTCGCCTACCCACACCACTTAGTCCTCACCGCTCTCAAAAAGTTCTGAGATCCACTTCTTCAGGCGCGGACTCCTCTCAAGGATACCGCCATTCCTCCCCAACGGCGGCCACCTCCAATTCGAAAAGCGAGCCTCTGTCTGTAAGAGCCATGCCGATTGGCGCGTGATGTCAGCCTCCTGCTCATAGGCTGAAGTCTCCAAAGGGCCGGTGATTGGCCGCTGCTCAGTGCCCGCCTCCCAGCAGGCGCCGATTGATTGGTTGTACGTGTCTTTCAAATAAGCCCAACGGCCCGGACTAGAGACCTTGTAGCGAAGTGCCCGGATGTGGCCAGGAGGTGGCGGTGGTGGCTTCTTCGTTCCTCTGAGAATCGCAGGTGTTTCCGTGACTACCGCGTGTTTACTCAGTAAACATCGCATTTCCTGAGAAAGGTTTATGTGGATTCCTCCCACCATCACCTCCAACTTTCATTTTTCCTAAAAAGCGCCGTTACGTTCTTTAAATTCTTACTGTTTGTTGGATTTTTGTAAAAATATAAGCGTGCACTTGAACAAATTAAATTATGCAGAGACTCTCCTGGCGCTAAATTGTTTCCTTGCTCCTCCCTTCCCCCTACCCTGAGAACTTGTCATTTTCCTCTTAAGTCTAGCAAATTCATTGTTTTCCTATGATTGATATTGCTATAATGGAAAAATATATTTCTCTTCATTTCTAAATAGAATATTATATTACACACGCTTAAGAAAAATACACTTCTACCAGGTGATTCCCACCTGTTTTTTTTATTTAAATAAAGGAAGAAAGGGAAATCCATTGCTAAAACCATAAATCTGAACAAGAGGAAAACTTGTACTTTGGGACGGGACGCTTATTATCTCCAAAAGGTCGTCGGGATTTCCATTTTTCACTAATTTTTTCAGGTAACCTTAGAGTGCCTGAAAAAATTGTAATACAATCCATTAAATGAGTGAAGCATTCTAAAAGTATTGGTTTCCCTGCTCACCGCTATTTATAGCCTGCCCTTCATTATAATCCTGTTATAACCGTTAGGGCAAAAGAAAAGAAAAACAGCCATTGAAATTTCCCTTTGGAACGTACTTCCATAAACTTGGGTGTGTCCAGCATTCCAAAAATTCTTATCACTGAAAATATATTAAACTTCTGTAGAAAGTAGCTCTATTTCCTTTGTGTTCATCAAGGGATAAAGAAGTAATTTAGGATGAATGCAGGCATGGGGGAAGGAAGGGAAACAGGGTACTAAAGTCTTCTGAATTTAGGGAATTGTTCCATTTTTTTAATGAAACTCTTTTTTCCAGTCATTCAGAAGGATGAAATAATGCAATATTGTTGCATTTTGCAAGGTTTTTATTGTTTCCTCATCTTCTGTGTTTAATCGGTAACAAAGTCCTACTAGCTTTTCCTGTTCTTTACCTCTCCAACTCATCTTTTCTATCTTATTTCAAGCCATTATTTCATGTTATGTCTGTTCTAATCCAGTACTATTCTCACTGGTCTCCCACTGTTTCATTTCAAGTGAAATTTTGTTGTCAGATTGCTTTTAAAACACACACACTGCATAACTTCCTGCTTCAAGGTTTTAAATTAATCTTTAAGGCTTTCAGCATAAAGTTTAAACCCTTTGTGATAACATTGGAGTCCCACCTAACTAAGCTCCCTCTGACCTGCCTTTAACTGAGTCTTTTGTTCTTCCTTCATCTATATTACTGTCCAGCCCCATGGAACCATTTACCGTTTCCTCTGCATATCGTGAGATTTTATGAGTGCCTAACTGCATATAAACAAGCTAATATCAGGGATTTGTTTTTGAGGGTTCAAGACCAATATGCCATTCTGTTCAGTTGTCTATCCCCTGTACATATATTATTCAAAAAACTGTCATCATGTTGATGCTAAAGGACAATAGACCTGGAAAAGCTACTGAATCAGTGAGACTAAGTTATTTTCATTACTGTTTTCATTTATTCAAATTCTGTGAAAACCTATGTGTAGAATAAACTTGCATTCCTATATAGCTCTTCCACTAGAAGTGTCATGAGGACATGTATTATCAGCCTAGTGCCTTATTGGGTGCTTAATAGTTATTGAATGAATAATTTAGGAATAAATTGCCCAAAACATCCAATCTCCCAGTCATTATGGGTATACTTGGATTTAGCTCATTCATTCTACAAACATTTACTTGGTACCTACATGTGAAGACCACTGTGTTTACTGAAGAGCAAGGTGGCACATTTGTCATCATAGCACTAGCATTTTAAAACTGCAAACTGAAAGATTAGGGATTATGATTTACTGCTAGCTGCAGTTGGGTGGCAAGTAATCATCTTATACACACAATTATCTGAATACTCTCTTCTACATTGCTTTCATTGAATCTGCAGGCAGATCTATATATGTATACTTCCTTCGCACACTTTATTATTTGAGGGTTCTAATGCAGAATGTAACATATACTAGGTGACCTTGCTAAATTTCTCAACTCTTTCCTTCAGTCTTATTTGTAATAATGGGGCTAATGATGCCTATTTATGGGCTACTTTAAGGATTTAAAAAAGGGCTTAGTAAACTCTTGGTATATGTACATTTTCTTTCTTCTTTCCCTTCCATTTTAATTATTTGTTTGCTTGCTAATCTCTCTCATCAGATTGTGGGGTCATCTTTACCATCAGGAAGCACAATGGCTGTTCTGCAACTAATAAATACTTGTTAAGTAAAGGAAAACCTGAGAGAGTGAACAAGATTATATTGCTTGTTAATTTATTTCCTAGTCAAATTGCCACATATCCCTTCAAAGGAGGTAAGTATGGCTTTTGTTAGGCTGACAAAAAAGTCCTGCAGAGATGCCATCCATAGTTAATTATTAGATTTGGGTAGAAAGTCTGTTCAGCAAATCTACTGTATTTGTTAATAGATTAACAAGTCATTGAATTCTTTGAACCCCAAACCTTCAATTCAACAATCTTCTCTTAGGGTCATATCTTAAATGCTATACTGTCAAAATTCTTTGAGCTATAAAATGTTAGCCTCAAATATTCCATTCCAGTCACAAAAATTATTTTCCTGCCTCTTAATCCCTTTTCCACAATCAAGCCATTTAGCCCTCAATATCTCCAAATGGTACCTTCCACCTCTCCTTTTCTGACCCATAGTCATTCATTTCAACTTCTCAAAAGACCACCACTTTCAATGGCTTACTCTTCTTCCTGCCTCTCTGACTTTTCTCTCGGATTCTTTTGCTTAAATATTACTGTTCCCCAAAGTATTGTTCTCAAGCAACACTTGCCGTAGGTGAACTCATTCATTCCCAGAGATTTAAATTATATGCTAATGATTCCAAATTTCTCTTTCTTGCCAGGTACAATTGAAACACCTATATAAAGCCAGAGGTTTAATGAATGTATCTACTCCTGTGACCCACAATCATATCAAAGTTTACATGTCCTAAAGTGAATTGTTCATTTTTCAACAACTCTCATCTATTTCTTATCTTTCTTTCTTTTTTCCTTTTTCTTTTTTTTTTTTTTGACAATGCTGGGGATTGAACACAGTGGGTGCTGAGCTACCTCCCAGTCCTTTTTGTTTATTTTTTATTTTGAGACAGTCTTAGTGTCCAGGCTGGCCATAAGCTTGCTATCCTCCTGCCTCAGCCTTCTGAGTACTTAGGACTATAGGCATGTGCTACTGTACCTGGCTTTAAAATGTGCTTTTTTAAACCTTATTTTTCTTAATAAATATATGTGTTTCCTCATTATCAGGAATAATATTCAGGAATGCAATTTAAAATAATACAAGTTTCTGTCTTAAATCCCCACAACATAATTGTAAAACCTGGATTCCTTCCATGCCCTTTCCCCAGGATGGCTTAAGCAAATTACTTAGCAGTAGCTACCAACACTGTTCTCTTCTCTGGTACAGACATGAACTGAAGAGTTTCCCACTGCTGGTCTCATCCTGAACAGCTCCCCACTACTTAACCTTCTCCTGGTCTCTTTTTCCTGCCATCAATCCATCCATTCTGACATTTGGGTCCACATGCTGTCATTCCTTCTTCCCCTCTGGGCTGTCATTGCTTTGCATGGTTCCACAACCTTAGGATTCCAGAACATTGATCTAGACAAGACCTCTTCTTGTCTAGAAGCTCTATAGCTTTGGAAGATGGAGTGAGAGTCCCTGGATTCCAGACATGTCTTTTCCAGCTCCTGGCAAGTGACTCAAGCAAGTTATTTAACCTCTCTGTGCCTCTGTTTGTCTTTCTTAAAAGGATATAGGGCTTACCTCATGGCACTATTTGAGGACTAAAGGAGATACTATATGTAATTAAAACATATTTGAACAAATAATAAACATTCAATAAACTTTAACTCTTAATATTACTACTACTTCTACTACTGTGGCAGTGGCTGTTACTATTACTCCTGCAGCTATCTCAGTTGAGGTCCTGTAATTAACTGCCTGGTGATGCTGATGATACCTGACACTGCCTTCTCATCCCTGACCACAGGAGCAGTGGTACCTTTGCAAATGTTCTCTTTGCTCCACCTCAGCCAGTTACATACCCCACCTGCCAAACCAAGGCTGGTGCAGCCAGGACCTCCATTGCATTCGTCTCTCACCAGATGGAGGACAGTCCCTTCTTCTACACTAAAGTAATCTTCCTCTTCTCTTCTGAGGAAAACCTTGCTATGCCTGTCTCCTCTTGTCTGGAAAAGGTAGGCCTCTTGCTGCTGCTCTTAGGCAAGCTCCCTTCCCTTTCCAAGGCAGGTCCTAGCCAAGATTCGTCCTCATGTTAAATGTTAACCTCTTCCTCCAGTCCTTTCATTGAAAATATTATAGTTTTTTAATTGTTATGAAGGCAGAAATTGTTTTATTGTATTGATTGCATGATATGTATATATCAGAGAGAGAGAGAGAGAGACAGATCAGCGTGACAAGTTCCTTGAAAGAATGAACCATTACAAAAGTTCTTACGTGTCACTAACGAACATATTTTGTGAACAAAATAATATAGTAATTGAATTGATTTTTTTAGAATACTAAATTTGTGGCATAATTTCCCCAAGCAATGAAATAATTTTTAGTGTAGAAAATAAAACTACTGAGCTTCTTTCTCTGCAGGGTCAGTTTCTCCATCTCCAACTCCAAACTGGATGACATTCTGACCATCCTACCATCCTCCTGACTGCTATTTCACACTTGTTTCTCTTCCAGTGTAGTCTTTCCTCTTTATTCATATTTTCTCTTTCTCCCCTCCATCTTCATCTTCATCATCTTTTTTCTTTTCATCATGAACTGCTTCAGGGAGCAGATGGGGAGTTTAGGAAAGTTTTGTATATGGAATGTTTTTCCCACCCCATACCCACCCTTATTTACAAATGTCCACAGCGTCTATGCAATCATTCTTCAAATCAGAGTGGACAAGATTTCTCAGACCTTCATTTGTTCTAATCTCCTAAGGACAACTAGTATATTTGAAAATGTGTTAATTTTCTTACCAAGATGATCTGGGCAGCATTTATTGTAGTGGGCTTTGTTTTTATTTTCTAACATATTGCAGTTTCTGGATTTTATTTCAAATATGAAATATTATGTCATCAGGCAGTAACACTTCTATAGTAAATATAAGTCCTTCATCATAGGAGTGTTTTATTGTAACTAAATATTACTGTTGTTATGTCACACAGATCTCACTTAATTGTTTTTCTCCTTCTACATTAACAGTTTTACTCCCTAAAGCATTTATAAAGTATGTAACTGTATATCATGCCATGCTAGGTACAGTTACAAAGATTAACTCAAGAATTTGTCATTTAAGATTTTTATTTCAAACATTTTAATGAATAGCAATGGAATGTCTGTCCTTTTGGAATTAACATTTTCTAATTAAAATGTCATATTTCCAAATTGGCCATAGTATAGTATCTTCTAACCTGTCATCCCTTCCTGTAAAACAAGGTTTAGAAATTATAATCACTGTGAGCCAGATGAAATTATTTTGCACACCTCAATAGTCAGTAATTAGTATATGAATCTTTGTTTTATTTGCATGAATCATTAGGCCATAAATCACTTGACACATATTTGCAAGACTAGGAAAAATAGAATTAGTTTTCCTTGATGGAGCAAGAGGTCTCCAAATATGAGAAAGCTGTTACTTCAAATTATATAACTATATTAGTAAAATTTTAGATGTGAAAAGAAAATAGCTCATTAGTCCCATTTATTTTATGGATGAATTTTATGAAGATTAGCAACACAAAGGTCACATGAGGTCAAATAACTAATGGCAAAATCAAGATCAAAAGCTTTATTCCCATGAATATATTATTTTCACTATAGTTATTTGTATTCTACATTATCTAAGTTAAAGTAACAGTATATTGATTCATAATGCATACATGTTTTGCCCTTAAAAGAATTAAGATGCTTTCATTTCCATAAGTGCAGTATTGGTGTTGTTCCCCAATGTATCTCCAGCACCAAGCAACGGTTCATGGCCCATAGAATGTTTTCAAAATTTGTCTCAAGAATACCAATATATAAAAAAAAGAATACCAATGTAATTGATCTCCAGCAATCCATATTGCTTATCTAATCCATTCTTCAGCTTGAATTCAGAGTGACATGATGGGAATCCAAACTCAGTATGTAACGTGCTCCTTAAAATGCTTCAATCCTTCCAGACCTGGATGATCTGATCTGGACCTGCCTCTCTAGCTTCATCTTCCACCATGTTCATTTTTTTCTCTTGAGGTCTTAGCTTGATGTTCCCTTTGCCTCATCCAACCTTAGATACAAACCCTGGGTTCCTTCTCGGGAGCTTTCTGCAACTACTCTTATCTTTACCTATTCTTTTAGTCCCATTCCTTTACCCTAGAATAGCTTCTATTCATCTTTCAGTTCTTGCTCATTTACAAACCCTTGAAAGGCCTTTCTTTATACTCACATGATCAGAATTCCCATTTCACAGCCCTCAGCACCATGAATATCTCTTTTGTGGTATTTGGTGTAATTATTGGTTTAGTATTTATGTCTTCTAATTATGGTACTTGGGTGTAGGGACAATGTCTTGTTTTCACCATTTTATCCACACACATTGTCTAAAGTATAGGAGACACTCAAATATTTGTTGAAATAACAAGGGAATGAATGAATGAATAAATGAATCTTTTTTCCTTACTAGCAGTTGAAACTCATAGCCTCACATGTAATACTACTAAGATACTTCCCTAGGCCATTTTATTTTATTATGAGACAAGATCTTATTAAGTTGCCTAGGATGGCCTCCAACTTATGATCCTTATATCTCAGCGTCCCTAGTAGCTAGGATTACAGGCATATGTAATGCCCATTCTTATCTTTATTACAATATCAGTTATGGTTTTTTCCAAAGAAACTAAAGAAAGACTCCATAGTTTGTAATTTTATCTACTATACATATTATGGATGACAATTTTTATGTTCTTACTAGGTAAAATGGACTAAGTGATGTATTTCCAAAGTGAACAAATGTACATCAGGGATGAAACAATTTACATTTTTAATTGATATTTGAGTAAATTAATCAAGAATTGAATGATTTTGAACCATGGCCAGCCCAGCTATTAGTAGGGGAGTCTTAATTCTAAATTCTACCAAACTGATTCAGTTAAGATTTGACAGTTTATGATCCTAGGCAATTACATATATCAAAAATTCAGATTTATTAGATATTCTTTTATATATTATACACTAATGCCTGTAAATTGCCTCTTTCAACCATCAACTGACTTGTAAACATCTAAAGTATCCCAAAATGATACTGTCTACCAGCTTAATTTTGACAGTTGCTAATACAATTAAAGTAAAAATGGAAGACTGATACTTGACCAATCTAGGTCAAATCTAGATCAAAATATAGTCTGCTCATTTGACATAGTAGGTCACCTGTGGAAATTACAGAGAAGGTGGGAGGGAGGGAGGATGGAGAGAGGAAGGAAGAGAGAGAGAGAAAGAGAGAGGAGAAACAGAGAGAGTCAAAGAAAAATATGTCTGCTGGACACACATATGTAAATACTGAACCATTTCTCTGGTGTGAGAATCTGAAAGTGTAAATAAGGATCAAACTTATTTAGTATAATAGATAATGTGAAATAGGAAGAAAAAGTCCAAAGGGGACAGGGAAGTAGGAGGGGTAGAAGGGAAAGAAGGGAAAGGAATAAATATGAGAAAAGGAAAAAAATGGAAACAAAGTCTATAAATAGGGAGGGGTGGAGGGGTTGAAGGGAGGGCAGGGGAATGGGGAATAAAATAAGAACCAAAATATATTATGTAAAGGTACAAGTTTCCAATAATGAATGCCAGCATATTGTATACCTAAAATGCACCAATAAAATTAATGAATGAAAAATATGCCTCTTGAATATTGATAAAATAAAATTCAACAAAATATTTGCAGATCAAAATTAGCTATCTATAAAAAGTTCAAATAGGATTTAATCCATTCAAAAAAGACCTTGTGGTCCTTTGAATACATGTATGAAAATGATGTAATAAAAGTAAATACCTGATGGAGACAGTAAAAATATGAGTGATTGCCAGAATTTGAAAGAATAAGCCAAGCACACAGAATATTTCGAGCAGCAAAACTATTCTATATGACACTATAATGGTAGATACATGTTCTCATAAGTCTGTCCAAACTCAGCGAATGTTCAATATCCAGAGTGAACCTTAAGGTAAACTGTAGACTTTAGGTGATATTGATGTTTCAGTGTAGGTTCCATTGTAACAATAAAACACTGTTGGTGGATGATGGGGGAGCCTATGTATGCGTAGGGACAGGAGGTGTGATATATAGGAGGTCTCCGTATGTTCTGCTCAATATTGCTGTAAACCCCAAATTGTCTAAAAAATAAGATCTATCTTTAAAAAGTCAAAAGTAGTCACCCATTCATGATAAAAATTCTCATCAAGCTAGGAACAGAATTTTCTCAATCTGAAAAATACCATCTATGAAAAATCTATTGCCAAGATCCCAGTTGATAGTGTCATAGTTAATAAACAAGTCAAAAATGCTCATTCTCACCACTTCTGTTCAGTACTATACTGAAGGTCTTCTTCATTTCAATAAAGTTGAAAAATAAGTAAAAGGTCTGAAGATCAGAAAGAATGAAATGAAACTGTCTCGATATGCAGGTGATAAAATTATTTCATAGGAAATCCCAAAGAATCTACAAAACCATATTCAGATATAATAATTGGACTTTGTAAGGTTCCAGGGTGCAAAACTAATATTTAAAAAACCAACTTAATTTACAGTCACATCAAAAACATAAAATACTTAGGGATTAATTCAATAACAAGCATGCTAAATCTCTATGCTAACAACCTGAAAATATCACAGAGAGAAATTAAAGATGACCTAAAATATCAGAGAGATATACTATATTCAAGCATTATAAAGCTCAATATTTTTAAGATATCAATTTTCCACAAATTGGTTGATAGAAAAAAATGCAATCCCAATCATGATCCCAATGGATTTTCTGTATAAATTGGAAAGATGGTTCTAAAGTTGTTGAAAAGCAAAAGACCCAGAATAGTCCAAGTACAATAATCTTAAAATAGAACACAGAGAATTTTTACCTGACTTCAAAACTTAGTATAAAGCTGTAATAATCAAGATAATGTTTTACTCCTATAAGGATAGACAAATAGTTATTGAACAGAATAGAGAGTTTGGAAATTATACAACTATCCAACTTTCTACAAAGGCACCCAAAGCAATTTCATGGGAAATGAGTCTTTTAATATATGATAGAGGACAAACTAGAGATCCGTGTAGAATGAATGAATCTCAACCCTTACCTCACACTATATATAGAAATTAATTTGAGGTAGGTCATAGACCTAAGCATAAAAGCTAAAATCATACAGCTTTTTAAAAGAAAAAATAGAAAAATAGATCCATTACCTGGGAAAAGCTTCTTTACAAGTCAAAGAAAGGAATGACCAGGAAAAAAACCCCCTATAAATTAAAATTCATTAATTTAAAGCAAATAAACCATTAAGAAAATTAGAATTAAGCAGGTCTTGCATAGGGTATCTAGGAATGGATGAAGAGGGGAGGAAAGAGAGGGAAAAGGGAAGTAAAAAGGATTAAGGCGAAATTTGCATACATACCAGCTCCCCATGATGAATGTATTCCTTATATATCACAAACATGTACTAATAAAAAACTTTTAAAGAATTAGGCAGTTTACAGACTGTTAGAAAAACAATTACAAAACATATATTGGACAAAGAACAGGTACCTAGAAGATAGATATAGATATAGATATAGATATAAACATAGATCTTCAATGACAAAAAGCTAAACAAACCATTTTTTTAAATGGACAAAAGAGCAGATATTTCACAAAAGAACACAATATAAACTAATGGCCGATAAGAATATGAAAAAGTGCTCAAAGCTTGGCATCTGTAATCCCAGCACCAGGAGGGTGAGGAACTGGGATGGTGAACTTCGGGCCAGTATGGGCTGTATCTTTAAAAAATGTCATTAGTCATCAGGGATCTACAAATTAACACTGAAATGAGATAACACCATACACCCATGAGAATAGCTAAAGGTAATTTGCTTCAAACTAAAATTTCTAAAATTTTAATTTTTAAAAATTAAAAAGTGATGAAGATGTGTAAAATTCAGACCCCTTGTGCATATTTGTCAGATATAAAATGCTGTAAATTCTCTGGGAATAGATCTGGCATATACTTACCTTATGACCTTGGTTTTTACCCAAGACAAATCAGTACATGTCCACAAAAAGATGTATAAGGATGTTCATACCTGTTTTATTTATAATATCATCAGTAAGAGAATACATGAATAAATTATGGGATAGTCATACAATTGAATATTATTGAGCAAGAAAAAGGAAAGAATCATTTCCACAACATGAATGACTTTAAAACATCATGCCAAGTGAGGAGAACAAAAGGCCATACCCAAAAGAGTAAAGTTATTTATATAAGGTTCTAGAATGCTTGCTGGACATTTAATAATGTTAAGGAATTATTGTTTTTCTCATTTTTTGCATGATATTGGCATTGTGGTTATATTCTTTGAGGAGATCTTAATTTTTAAAGATACATTCTGAAATATAAACACTGGAATTTTTTCCAAGCATGATGGCACATGCATGCCTGTAATCCCAGCACTTGAGAGGCAGAAGGATTACAAATTCAAGGTCAGTCAAGGCTGTGCAGTGACTTCAAGGCCAGCATGAGCTACATAGTGAGACTATGTATCGAAAATAAACAAAATAAAGACAAATATATATTTATTTATTTTATTACCTACATACAGTTGACCTTATAGCTTCCCAGTTTTGTTCTGCTTTTGTAAGTTTGTGAGATATTGATCCTACAAGTGATACCATTATTAAATCCTGGGTCAGAAGTAAAGCCAAAGAGTGACCTTCTTTAATGCAAGAATGTGCAACTTATGGGACATAACTTCAAAGACACTGGGATCAGACAGAAGTTGTTAAATCCACAGTAAATGAGCTACTGAAATTACAGCAAGCACAAAGGATAAAGCGAACAGCCTGTGAGATGGTAAATGCCAGATAGGCACAGAAAGCCAAAGCAGTTCCATACTTTGGACAGTAGAAGTGAGTTAGCAAGCTGGGCATGGTGGTGCACGCCTGTAATTCCAGCACTGGGAGGCTGAGGCAGGAGGATAAACGAGAGTTTGAGGCCAGCCTGGTCTACATAGTGAGTTCAAGGCCAGCCTGAACTATAAAGTGAGACCCTGTCTAAAAAAAAAGTAAGTTAGCAGAAACATAAAATTCAGGCAATTGTCATGATTCCAAAAGTTATTAACCTTTGCCCTATAGACCCTACCTAAAACAAACAGACAAAAAAAGGTAACTTATAGTCATGTATGATTTTTTGTGAGGATTGTATAAAAATGTGTCAGTGCTTTGAACAGTGCCTGACATACAGAAAGCCCCCAATAAATGCTAGATATTACTATGATTATTTTACAAATATTTATCTGCTACTTATTCACCAGTCACTATGCAAGGCACTGGGGATAAAACTATGAAACAAAGTGATAATCTAGATAATTCCTATTCTATCATGCTACATTCCTTTTTTTACAACTGGAGTACAAAAGGCCTTACTGCATTCTAATCATCTGTAATAAGGAGATAATTCGTGTTAATATGTATAAAAAAGAAAATTTTTCTCTAATGCATACTAACATGAAATTTGTGATGCTTGATATAGCCACAGATGTGTGTGTGGGGGGGAGGGGATCTAATGCTTTATTGCTCATTATTTTCACTTTCTCTTTCACACACAGTTGAACTTATTTTATAGCAGCTACTCACATATTAGGCTATTTTCCCCTTCATTAAACATAATTTTCTTTAATTTTTCATTAACATTGCGCAAGCTTCTTTTTCTGAAGATTAAATGGAGCTGTTATATATAACATACAATTAAGATGTTTATCAATATTTTCAAATTACACTTTTATTTTTCCTAATTAAAATTTTATTTTTGCTTGTCTTTTCTTTTTTTCATGAAAGTGACTCATGAAGGAATTTATATAAAGTCACTGCTCTTGAGAACACCAATGTGAAATTAAAAACAAAGAATGTGTTATTGTGTGCCCATCTGTTATTCATATGTACCTCTGGACAGCATTTCTATATTGCTTGATTTTAAAACAAAGTTAACATAGATTATTTTTTATAATTTAAAAAATGAAAAACAAAACAGTTTTGATTGTGTCCCCCCCTTTTTAAAATCAAGACACTGACTTCCTCTAAATTACAGTGGCATACTGAAAGTACTTCCCATGAGTGTTGGTCTTTTACCAACTTTTCCACAAACAGAAAGAATACATGCTATAAAAATATGTAACATAAATTGAAAACTTCATCTCCTGGAAAACCTTGGAATATCTTAAGGTAAAAGCCACAGTCAATACATTAATCTGAAATTTTAAAATAATACTAGCAATCATCTACCCAGAAACTTCACAAATTGTTTAGTGATAATTTAAAAAAAACAAAGGAACCTGATGTGATGACACACACTTGCTATCCAAGCCACTCAGGAAGTTGAGGCAGAAAGATCATAAATGGAAGACCAGCCTGAGGAGCTTAGTGAGATCTTATCTGAAAATGAAAAAATAAAAAAGTAAAAGGTCTAAGAATAGAGCTCAGTGACAGAGAGCCCTTGGGCTTAATCTTTAGCACTACAAGAAAGAAGGAAAGCGGGGGGGGGGGGGGGCACAAAACTCACTCCCATGTCTCTAATATCTCTAATGTCTTGGTCTATTCTATTTCTTGTTAGGACTTAATTAAAACATTAGGTCCCTACAGAAAAATCAAATAACAAGATTATCATAGGTTGTTGTCTTTTCGTTTTGTTTGCCGGGCTGGAAATTGAACTCAAGTCTGGCACATGCTAGCAAACACTCTACTCTACCACTGAGCTATACCCCCAGCACCAGGAAAAGATCATTAATTAAAACAAACTTTGTGCTATTTTAAGCAAGTCTTAAGCAAGACTTTTTTTTAGTATACTTTAGAATTTTTCAAGGAAGAAAAAAATGTATTATTGTGAGACAGTTTTGTTTTTTGTTTTTTCCTTGAAGTAGGAGAAGAGGATTTAGGCCCTAGAGGCCATAGAAATAAAGGGCTGGGTTCTAGTTGGCAGTCTTGGGCTTAAGACTCACTGCATGGCTTCATCTTCACCTGCTTCTTTGGGTACCCCCTTTTTGTAGCTCCTTTCTTGTGTGGACATGCACTGCCAGAAATGAGGGATCCCAAGCACTCTCCCTTTCTTTTGGTTCCCAATGGCTCAGATCCAGTCAGATGCACTGGGCTCCACTACAGAAGACATCTCTGCCCAGTATTAGCAGGCTACAAGTTGCACAAGCTTCTTGCTGCTCTATAATTCAGCTATATTACATTAGAAGTAGGGGCCTTGCTGAGTTCACTTCCAGCTAAGGTCAACTTGACGCCCACTAAATTCTTTCACTCTGAATTAACTATTTATTATCTTCAGTAAAGATATGCTAGTGCCTTCCTTCTATAGTCCTGATTGCCATACTTGTTATCAGCAGGTATCTAACCTGCTCCCCTTCTTCCCACTCTTGCAATGAATAAACACTGGATGGCCTTGGTGCCTTTTGTCTTCACTGCCCAGAGCAGCTTGGATCAGCCCAAGACCCAGCTTCTGTTCTCAACTCTCTGTGTCTGTGTCTTTTGTTCTCTCTTTCTTGAGTATGTTGTATTGTCTCATAGGTGATCAAAACCCACAGCCAGGCTCAGTGACATTCACTGTATGTTTATAAAGCATGAGAGTATTCCACAATTGTAGGTCCTAAAAGCATCATTTTCTTAGTTCTCCAATGTTTCCCTATGCCTGCAACACACTGGGATGGGTGGGAGATTTAATCCACGTCATTTAGCTGATTATATAAGGGTGAAGGATAGGGCAGGCAGGCTCTACACTCTCTAGGGTCATAAAAAGTCTGAGACATTATATATAATCCAGAAGACTAAAGGGAAAAGACTCTGGTCTTTAGTCCACTTTGATCACTTCTGGGGTGTTAACTGCTTGTGCTCACATGAACATATTCACAGGCAGCCAATTCCACTCCTTTCTTGTCAAGCTCACAATAGTATCTTGTTTTGCAAAATCATGACACTTGGTGTCTGAGATCCCCATCCATCTCACACTGCCTTCACCACACTTCAGGAAAAATGCCCTGAAGTCAGACCAGAAACATTTATCTTCACCTCAAAGAATTGGTCTTCATCTTCTCTCTCTTCTCCTTCTTCCCCTCAACACTTTAAGGACACAGTGACTCACTTCCTTGAGCAGAAAAGGAGGGACAATGCTGACAAGGTTTTCAGTGATCTAGTGCTTAGTCAATCTCTCTCTCTCTCACCTTCACACTGAGCTATATCTCAAGCCCTTGATTTATTTCTTATTTTGAGATAGGGTCTTGCTAAGATACTAAGTTGCCCATGCTGGGCTTGAACGTGCAATCCTCCTGCTTCAATTTCCCAAAGTTCTGGAGTTAGAAGCATGCCCACATGGTGACCTGGAGCTTCTCATGTAAAGGAACTCTCAATTTTATATGTACTATGGTTAATTCTAATTTATTACACTAAATCTCTAAACATGAGTTATTAGAAAACACCAAATCAAAACAAATTAAACATTATTTACTGAATGGAAACATTGAAAATTATGTAATGAAATGTTTGTAATTATTAGTTAAAATCACAAGTCTAACAGATTATTTTAAATGTTATATAAACATCTGACAAACTAAAAAATACCTCACAAAATTATATTTATTACTATGCATAGTACTACCTTTATACTTTAAGGAGTTAAAAAAAGTACCAACTTTAAGATGCGTACCCGTAATCCCAGAATTCTGGGAGGCTAAGATGGGAAGATTGAAAGTTCAAGCTCACCCCGAACAATTTAGTGATTTAGACTTTGTCTCAAAAATTTAAAAACCCAGGGCAAAGGCCCTGGGTTGAATCCCCAGTACTGGAAAAAGCTGTGCTTTGGTTATTTCTATACTAATCTCATTATTATTTCTCATTCTTCTTAGGGGTTACCTCCCTGTGATTACAGAAATATTAACTACCTCTAGGATTACAGTACCAAATGGAAAAAATAAAAAATATCAGTGTAGACTAGCTAAGATTCTGGATGGTCAGCATATTGAGCCTGGTTGTACCTTCCAAACCACGAGCTGCTGATTTCTTTCATACAAGCTAGATTCCTTTTTATTCTTATTTTTGTAGAACAGACACACTCTATATTAGGATAATAAAGAACTTAGGTCTTCTGTGCAGCTCAGATGAGAATCAATATGAACAGCAGGGGATAAATCATGAAATGATAGAGCCAGAGAACATCTTAAAATTAGTCTCTGCTCATTTCATTTTCTAAATGATGAAATGGAAAGAAAAGAGAGCAGAAACTGGCATCATGGAGACTCCAGGAGTCATGATTTTATGACCATGAACAACGAGATGGCAATAAAAGGAAGGCAAGTGTGAGAGGCAAGGTAAACAACAGCTGAAGACTTGCTGATGACTGACTAGGTGAAGGAGAATAGTATAAAGTCTGATTGAAAGACAAGTTTCTCTAACTGGTAACATGCAATGGAGAGCTGGTTTCATCACATACGTCCTGCAGAGCTTGCCTTGTTTCTGCAGGCAGTAAGATTAGTAGAGCCACCGAATGGAGAACGGACTGCCCCTGAGTAGTGTTATCATCTCCCACAGGATTGTTGTCCAGTTAGTTTTTCTTTGTACTATGCAATAATTTTAGATGTTTTAGAAACAGTGCTACTCAAAGTATGATCCGTAGATCAGAACCATCTACAAACTATGTATTATCAATTCACAATAATATAAGTATAGAAATTGAGAGTAAACATTTTGAAATATTAATAATAATTTAACATTGCTGTGACATCCAAGTGCATGATCAGAGTAATCTACAAATATATCAGCTGGCCTTGGTAGCAGTTACCTGTTGTCTTAGCTACTTGGAAGGCTGAGGAAGGAGGATTACTTGAGCCCAGGAGTTAGAAACCAGCCTAGGCAAAATAATGAGTCCCTGTTTCAAGAGAAAACAGATAAATTAGATAGATAGATAGATACATACATACATACATACATACATACATACATACACAGCATAATATTGATTGTGAAAGTCAGCTTATATCTTCCTTGAGTCTTACCTAGAACTACAAACTGTAAACTTTTTAAAAAAGAGATCACCTAATGAGAAATCAGGAGTAAAGCTTTGGTAACAATAAGTCTGATCCATAGTTCAGCTCTGTCACTGCCTCTCAATATCTTCTTTCTTAACCTAGGGAAATAATATTACTTGTCTGGCAAAGCATGTGCCCCATAAATAATAGCTATTATTATCAACACAACCCTAAATTTACCTATCAGAAAACCGAGTTCCAAGGGGCTCAAGATCAGGATTGGTCTGTACTTGAACTTGGACAAAAAGACAAAGCTCTTTCCTGTACCCCAAACTTCCTTTTAAACTACCCTATAAGTTTTTGGAGATACCTCAGCACTATTTTTGTTTTGTCTCCTTGGAAAATATGGACAAAAATATATAGTAGGTTAAGTATATGTTCTTATTTTATGCATATGAAGCACTTCTGATTTATATCAGGCCTATACACTAATTAGGGAAATGCAAGAGTGTAGACCTGTCGATGGATGTAGACAGGAGGACTGCAAGTTCAAGTCTAGCTCAGGCAACTTAGTGACTTAGCAAGGACTTGTCTCAAAACTTTTTTTAAAATGTAAAAGGTCGTGGGGCTGGGAATGTAGTTCAGTGTGAAGGCCCTGGATTCAATCCCCAGTATTAATACTAATACTAATACTAATAATAATAATAATAATAATAATAATAATAATGCAAAATCATTCTGTAAATTGTTATATTAATAAATGCTTTCCATTATAAACAGAACCAACTCATTCTAGCAAGTTCTTTAACAAGAAAGAATCAATCATGCTCAGAGGCTAATGCTGGTTGGAGCTGTCCCCAAAGTCACCAGGAGATTGTTCATAGAATCCTGAGAACACTGAGCACCAACACTAAAACCAGGAGCTGTGTCTCTGATGCTGGTGATAGCTCTGTGCCTTCTGACCAGACTTATACCCTTGACTAACTGCCCAACTCCCTTTTCTTTGAATCAAAACCTTGCATATCTGCTGCTAGGACAGAATTCGGACTCATGCTGGGTACCTCAGATGCTCAAGAGTCTAAGGAAAGTGAGATTTATACCCTTTAGTGTGCAGAGCTTGGATTCACAACCTGAGAATGAGCGTTCAAAAGATTCCAAGAAGCCAGATATGCCAAACATCTCCTCTGATGCTTATGCAAGTATTCTTTGCAATAATGTCTCATTCATGTTTCCAAACATATTCACTACAAGGAATATGACAAGTCAGATGATTTGCCTTTTAAAAATATGGAAAAAATAAATATTTCTCTTGAATAAAGTAAGAATTTAAAGTTTTTCCTTTTATTATCTTGCCCTCCAATACCCCCAATTATCCCCTTTCTTTCCAATTTCCTTCTTTTTCCCTTGTCTTTCTCTCAAAATTTGTGCTTTGATTATATTTATCAACACTCTGAATAAATGACGAGTACCATGAAATCTGGAGAAAGTAGAGTAAGTTTACCAATCATAATATTCATTTATTCAAAATATTTGTTAGGCACCTACTACCATAAGTACCAGATACAATTCTAGGCACTACAGATTTAACAGCAAAAAAAAAAAAATGATAAAAATTCACATTTCCCTAGTATTTTAAAAGAAAACAAAAGCAACAACTGGTAGTTGATTTCCAAATGATTAGGTGAGGTTCTGTAAGTTTTTAAAAACAATTATGATGTGGGAATATATTAGGAGAAAAAAAGTACAAAAACAGGAAACAAGCTGTAGTTCAGGTCTCATATGGCTTTCACTTCTGTTTGCTACTTAAATGTCCTTATAGCTCTGAGCTTAACTCTCTGTTTTTCTCACTTTTCTGTTTGTGTTACTTTTCATGCAGTTAATGTTTTAAATACTTAAATCTATATCTCTGACTTAGATCTCTCTTCTGAGGTTCAAACCTATACATCGAACAGCCTACCAGAATCTCTTTTTTGGAAGTCTCATGGGTTTTAAAACTTCAGTAAGCCCAAAATCAAACTCAATATTATCTTCCACAAAGGCTTCCCTTATATTTTCTAAGGGAATAATACCATCCACCCAGATGCTCATAACTCTAGAAACTTTGGAATACTGTTCTGTTTAGCCAAATCATAATAACATATCAAGGCCTTCTAAAATCTGTCAGGCACTTTCTACTCCTACAATTTTATCCAAGACCTCAGTTCTTCTCACCCATATCACCACATTACTCACAAGTTGACATCCTGTCTTTCATTTTACCCAAGCCAATACATTAATTATACATTATCAGAATGATCTTTTTAAAAATGCAAATCTGCTTAGGTTACCTAACCTAATGGAGGTTAGGTTACCTCCATTATTCTACTTCTTTTGTATCCTGCGCTCCCAGAATAGTTTACTGTACAGAGCTTGACAAGGTCTTACAGTGCCCCTTCCCTGCCAAGGGGGAGGTCTGCCCTGATTGGGTGCTGGACCTAGAGGGTCCAACTGAAGCAGGGCATTCTACACTGAGGAAGGTGTACATACACACTTTGAACTAACTTTCCCTACCCCAGGTTACCTTCCTCATGTTTATGAAAAGTTACATTTAGAAAGAGAATGAAATTATTTGTTCAGAAATGATAGACATTAGTGCTAATATGATTAAATTAAATCAATAGACATTTTAGTCTTAGAGAAGTTTTTTAAAGTTAGATTGATTTTTTTTTCCTTTTAGTTTTTAATTTTAGTTTTTGGGCCAGGTAGAGTATTGCATGCCTATAATCCCTACTACTCAGGAAAATGAGGCAGGAGGATTGCAAGTTTGAGGCCAGCCTAGGCAACTTAGTGAGAACCTGTCTCAAAAGAAAATATTTTTAAGAGAGACTGAAGAAGTGGCTTGGTGGTAGAGTGCTTGCCTAACATACATAAGCCCTGAGTTCAATCCCTAGATAAATGTAACTTTTTTAGATTGACTAAAGGCAAGTTGTTAGATCTCTACAGGTGTTTAAAAACCTAATCTTATTTTGAATAATGAGATAGTAATCTACTAGAGGTATGCACCTTTAGGAACTTAAGTAGCACCGTGATTTTTGTGATGGCAAATTTTCTTTTCTCACTTCTGTGCTTCCCCTTTTCTCCTTAAGGTTCAAAGCAAATTATCACCACTCTGTGAGTCTTCTACTGAGATAAGTGCCCCACCTCTCTGGCCCTGCTGGAGATGATCCATGATGTGCTGTTTAGTGGGGCTTCTCACAGTATACTCCTGGGTACTGTTTTCCACAGTGCATTATTCTGAGCTATGTAAGTGTTCCCTCTTGAAAGGCAGGAAAGTCATATCTTTGTAAACTCACTGCCACCATCCCCTCCAATGACATCGTCATCCCAGCATAATAAATGGTATGAATGCAACACATTTTGTTGAATTTAAATGGATGCAAACTAGTGTCTTTTAAATATTATGCCTTGAAATATTTGGGGTTTTCATTTGTTATTGCTGAATATATGAAGATGGTTTGTGAAGCCAGTTGTTCTGTGACTTTCTCAAAGATGTAAAAGAAATGTCTGCTTTTGAACTGTTAGAAGGTGGTGATAGTCCAAAGAATAACTTGGATAAGTCCAATGTGGCAAGTAAATGAGTTTACTGGGGTTACATACAGAGCAGTAGACAACTTGTGGCTATGGCATTACTGAAGTTTCCAACCCTGCTTTGCTAAGCACTGGTTTTATAGGCCTCTAAGGTCAACAGCAAAAAGCAGAAACAAAAGACAAGAGTCCTTGGGAAAAGTTCCGGGTACTCCGTTCCCATCCCATTCTTATTGGGAACACTGCCAGTCCTAGTAAGCACTGCCAAGCCTCAGTGGTGGGTGACCTTATTATGCTGCAGTCTGGCGCAAAGCCCCAGCACCTGCTGAGGGCCCAGCAGACAGCTAAAGAGTGGCCCACTACAAAACGGAGTCACTTTGGCTAGAATTCAGGGGACTGTTCTTCCTACACCATTATTATTGCTTTGCATTCAAACCTCCTGCATGTATCTAAAACTTTATTGATTGATTGACTGATTGATGGATTGGCATGGTAGGCAAGCACCACTAAGCTATACCCCCAACCCTAGTGAGAACTTCCTTCCTTTCTTTCCTTCTCTCTTTTCAATGAGATAGGGTCTTGCTATGTGGTCCAGCCTAGCCCTGTACTTTCGATTTCTGCCTTAGCCTCCCAAGTTCTGGGATTACAGGCGTGTATCACCACATCCAGCAGAACATTTTAACATATTAGAGTATAAACTAAATTTAAATATTTCAAGCCGAAGACCCACCAGACACGCCCCCCAGTCACCCGTGGAGCAGCGCAGGTGGAAGCATGTAAGGAGCAGAGAGCCCAGGACTGAGCCCAGCTCTGCCTGGCTGGCTACGCCCACTCGGCGACCCAGGGCTTGTAAGGACGCCCCCCCACCCCGACATGCCCCCCAGCCGCCTGTGGAGCCGCGGGGGAGCCTAGAACAACAGTGCCAGCCCCCCCCCCCACCTCTCCTCTGGCCTCTTGGCTGT
>NW_004624730.1:50717197-50746749 GCF_000247695.1 Heterocephalus glaber | reverse complement strand
TTGGAAACAGCCCAAGTGCCCATCAACTGGAAACTGGATAAAGAAGATGTGTTTTTCTTTTTTTTTTTTTGCAAAACAGAGTACTACTCAGCCATAAAGAAGGAGAAACTAGAGACATTTATAGCTAGCATATTAGGCCATACTCTTAAGTGAAATAAATAGGACATACATGTGTAAATACTGAATAGTATCTCTAGTGTGAGAAACTGAAAGTGTAAACAAGCATTAAAATGATTAAAATGAATAATTGATAATTTGAAATAGGAGGAAAGGGTCCAAAGATGTAGGGGAAGTGGGAGGGGAAAGGAAAGCAGGGAAAGGAAAAATTATGAGAAAAGAAAAAGAAATGGAAACGAAATTTATGTAAATAGGGAAGGGTGAAGGGGGTGAAGGATACACAGGCAATGGGGAAAAAAAGAACTAAGATATATCATGTACATGTACAAGCACCCAATGATAAATGTAAACCTATTGTATACCTAAAATGTACCAATAAAAGAATACAAAATAAATAAATAAATAAATAATATATAAAAATGAAAAATAAAATAAAATAAATGTTTCAAGCCAAGTGCACAGGTGTGTCCCTATCAGCTATTTAGGAGGCGGAGGAACGATAGTGTAAGTTCTAGGTCAGCTTTAGTAATTTAAGGAAATTCACATCTCAAAACACACTCACAAAAATGTAACAACTTTCCAAAGCCAGGTACTTCTAATTCTTAAGAATTTTTAGAAAGTAGTATAGTAAAAGAACTGATGAATCAATATGTTGAAGAGATACCTGCACTTACAGTATATTTATTGCACCACTATTCACAATAGTCAAGATATAAAATCAATCAAAGTGCCAGTGATTATCCAGGTGAATGGATAATAAAGAAGATGTGGTATACATACATAGTAGAATATTACTCAATCATAAAAAGAGTTAAGTTTTTCATTTGCGGCAACATGGATGAGCCTAGAGAACATTATATTAAATGAAATGAGACAAAGAAAGACAAACACTGCATGTTTTTGCTCATGTACAGAAGCTAAATAAATTAATCTTGTAGAAGCAGAGGGTAGAATAGTAATTATTAGAGACTGACAAGTGCGGGGGAGGGGAAGAAAGAGAGATTGGTTATTGGGTACAAAAATACAGTTAGGTAGAATGAATTCTAGTGTTCTATAGCCCAGCCAGATGATTATAGTTAACAATAATTTATTGTATATTTCAGGACAGCTATTAGAGAGGCTTTTTAATGTTTCCAACCCCCCAAAATTTTAATTTGTTTGAGGTGCTGGATGTATTATTTATCCTGATTTTTACTACTGTACATTGTATACATGCACCAAAATATCATACAGTATTCTATACATATGTACAATTATTACCTGTCAAAATATTTTTTAAAACTGTGATGAATAAAAATGAAATATTTTAAGTGTTCACAAAATCCTTTTCATCACCCACGTGTAATTGAACTTATGTATAACATGCAACCATATTTGGCATAATTTTTTTAGGCAAGCAAACAGTCTTTGAATGCAAGACTGATAAGCCATCAACACAGATCCAGCAATCTTTTTTCTAAAAGCCAAGACACACATGAGAAAATTAACCTATATTTAGAAATTTAATATTAAATAGAGGTAAAATACTTTTTATTGCTAGTTTATATTTCTCACATCATGCTGTTTTTCTCTTTCTTCTTGCCTTTATATTCTAGAATCCATCATAGTAATATAAGCTCAGTAAATGTTTAAATAAATGAATATATAAATACATAAGCAAAAGTCACATCATCTGAGAACAACAGTAATATAATAATTTACCTCATTAGAAAATTATGAGTTTCATGTTTTTTTAAAACAGAGGAGCCCTCTAAAAAATAAAATACATTATCTCATTACCTCGCAAGCTTGTTATGATCTGTAACTCAGCATCTTTCCAATAAATATTCTGACTTCTCTTTCAGGTGAGATAAATGTAATTTCTGGGACAACCACAGCATTTCTCTGTATTAATCATTTTTTGAACACAATACATGACATCTGAACATTCTACCACTATTATGTGGCTTTCTCTATTAGAGGCATTGAAAACTCAGAGAGATTTAAAAAAAAATTTTTTTTGTAATTTTTTGAGACAGGGTCATGCTTTGTAGTTCAGGCTGGCCTTAAATTCAGTATGTAGCCCAGGCTGACCTCGAACTCGAAGCAAGCCTTCTACTTCAGCCTCCTGATTGCTGGGATTACGGATATCCTCTACCATGCCTGGGTTAAAAAAATATTTTTGATTTTCTAAAACATGAGATAATGTAAAAGACAAAATATGATTTTTTGGTCATATTAAGTAAAGTTATGATTATTCAGAATATAATTTAGACTGCTGATTCCCGCCCCTCTGCCCTATCATTGCTTCAAGGGGAATTTAGGGGGATGTGATCCTGTTAAGAGGGTAGGACTTACCTTAGAACACAGGGCAGATTAGGTCCTGATGCTGCTTACCAGTGGTGCCCAGTAAATCACTTAATTAAGTTGAGCATTAGTTTGCTCATCAATAAGATTGGATACAAAATAATTCTTATTGTCTCAATCTCACAGAATGGTTTGAATTAAGTGAAGACCCACACACGGAAGAGCAGTAACATTGCTAGAATCTAGACAGTAGCACCAAGTAGTACTAGTGCCTGAAATAGGTGAAATAGGGAGCATAGTTATCTCCGTTTTATCACTGAATGGCTTGACCAGAAACTGGACAGAAAAATACCAAACACTGAACAATAAATAATTCCTAAGTATGGTGGATATTTTGGTCTTGAAGATGACTCAGGTTTGAATTTCTTCACAGATTCTGGCCCTTAGGACAATCTGTGACCTAGTTGGAATGAAAGCATAGCCCAAAGTTAGGAAGTCTTTTGCTTAGCAGGGAATGTTGAGGAAACAGGTCTTTCTGGATGCCAGGAGTGCCCATGGCAACATTCACTTCAAGAGTTAAGAGCTTGGCTCCTATCAACTCAATTTAGCCCTTAATTAGAAAAGGATACATGACTCAGAGGCTGGAAGAGGGTAAATTTTATAAGAACAAATATAAAAACATTAACATAAAAGATGAAAAAATGTCTAGCTACATGCAATTAGTGTGAAGTAGATAATCAAAGAATTTCTAAAGCCAATCCAGGGCCAGGGATTTAGCTCAGTGGTGTTGCCGCATGCCTCAGAAGTGCAAGGTCCTGAGTTCAATCCTCAGTACCCTCCAAAAAAATAAAGTCAATGTGACCCCAGTTTAATAGGAGTATCCCATCATATGCAATTTTTAAAAAACTTAGCATGTGAATGTTTTTCAGACCAGCCTGTGAAGTAAGTCTCCTCTTACTTCATTAGGAAGAGTACAGTTTTATTAATTGGATACTGAAATCGTTATCGAGGGTTGTAGGATTAATCTTATAATTCTGTTCATAAAGTAAGCCTCCATTTACAAGGTAATTTGGAATGAGTTACTTGTGAATATTGCAAAAGCTGAATGGTTCATTTTACCTAAGGAAATGAAAACTGAAACTTTAAGCCAATGCATAGCTAGCTGTACACCATGGAGTTTAATCATGCTTCATGTTTTTGTTTGTTTTGTGTGTGTGTGTGTCTGTGTGTGTGTATTTTAATTTTTGTTTTGAAATGACAGAATTTCTTGCCAAATATACATTTAATTTATGATCACCTATCACCTATTGGGTTAATACTATATTTTAATAATTCCTTGTTTTCTCCCCAATATGTAACATTTTGGTGCTAGCCTTTGTGTTTTTCTTATAAGAGCACATTTTTAGACCCTTAATGAGCCTTTTAAAATATCCTTCTCTTGTATTTGCAATCTCATATAATTATTAGGTCTTGGAGCTAAGAAAACTCTTACGGACCCTGGGTCTACACCATTATTTTACAGAGGAAGAAATTAAGAATCAAGAATCCTAAGTAAGGTGGAGTATAGCTCAGTGGTAGGGTACATTTTAGCATGTGAAGTACCTGAACTTCAAAAATTAAATAACTAACCTTTATTAAGGAATATGTTTTCTACAGAAGGACTTATTTATAAGAAAAAACTGCATATTTGCTATTTACTTACCTTTCCATCTTTATGATCTGTTCTATCTTTATAAATTTTGAAGAAAAAAATCAGATCCTGAACTTTTATTTTGTATTCTTTGACTCTTGGTAAGTTTTAACTTTTTCCTATCTGTTTACTAACTGCATTTCCTGCTACATAAAAATAAAGTACTTCCTTAATCCATCAATTTTTTGGCAGTACTAGGTCTTCATCGCCATCCCTTTCTATTTTTATTTTTATTTTGAGACAGGGGTTGCTAAATTGCACAGGTGGGAGTAGAACTTGTGATTCTCTTTCCTCAGCCTCCCAGAGTCCTGGGATTACAGGCATGGGCTTCAATTCACCTTTATATTGATATAAGATTTTTAAATAACACAAATTTTAAATGCTTAAACAAATGTATCAAAGGTCTGTCATACTAGTGTAAGAAATTCATATACCTCAGTTACAACCTATAGGAAAAACAATACTTGAAACAGTGGTGATATATTATAATAGCTGACCCACTTCCCAGGAGCCTCAAATTACAATTTGCTGAACTGTAAAATACTTCCCTTACTGACATATATTAACATGGAAAAAAACCTGTATCATGTACAATTGTTTACCTTACATTTAGTTATAGAGGAGAGGTTATGAACTCTTTCCTGTGGTCACACTCTTGGGTCTAAATATTAGTCTTCATCAGCTCTCTCTCTCTCTCTCTCTCTATATATATATATATTCTCTCTCTATATGTGTGTGTGTGTTGAACATGAGCTATGCACCTAGAACTGAGTTAAGGGCTGTACACAGAGTTTAGAGAAGGCAGTGGAGTAATGATAAACTTTAACTTTTGCTTCATATGTTTTGTTGGTTTTTTTTTTTTTTGAGACAAGGTCTCACTATGTAGCCCAGGTTGGCCTCAAAATCCTAAAGATCCTCCTGCCTCAGCCTCTTGAGTGCTAGGATTACAGGTGTGCACCACTATGCCCAGGTGGTTCAGCTTTTAAAAGGATAAGTTTCTGGCAATATACTACAGAATTTTAAAAAGTAAATGTCCAAGAGAACTAATAAATATTTTCTTTTCAAAGGTGTATTTGAAAAACAAGAAGTGGGTATGGGGTTGTAGTGCCTTGGTAGAGCACTTGCCTAAAGCTCTAGGCCCTGCATTTGATCCTAGCACTGAAAAAAAAAAACTAGGAAAGCAAGAAAAACCACACTGAATAAATAACTCACTTGATTTATTTTTACCATGGCAAGTCACTAAAAGTTAAATGTCATCCTGAGTGTTTGGCTCAGGAATTTAGGCCGCCTAATATTTTTAATAATTATTTATTATAAAGCATAACTTATCAGTATAAATATTTGCTCCTGAGAAGCACACACGGATTATTCTATCACTGACTTATAAAATCCAACTCAATCAGTGAAGTGAATTCTGATTGTGTTTCCATTCTTGCTCCTCCTCCTCCCCCTTCCTCTCTTCTCCTCCTCCCCCTCCTTCTTCTCTCTCTTCTCCTCCCTCACCACCTCTCCCTCCCCTCCCCCTTCTTCCTCCCCCTTCTTCCTGTTCTTTTTCTCCTCCTCGCCCTCTCCTCCCCCTCCCTCTCCCCTTGTAGTGCTACAGATTGAGCCCACTGCCTCCACACTGAGCTACATCCCTGGCCCTTTTAAAAAATTTTTATTTTAAGACAGTTGCCCAGGCTAGGTTTGAATTTGCAATCCTATTGCCTCACCCTCCTAGAGTGTTGGAATTATAGATGTGAGCCACCACACCCAGCTTCCATTCACTTTTTCTTCACCTCTACTATAGCACTAGCAAGCTTTATTCTGTTTCTTTTCTTGTTTACTATTTATTTGTATTATTTATGTCCTGTTAAGTATTTTCTTTCCTACTATACTGAGAACTCCTGTGCAGCAATACTGACCCACTCCATACATGATACACTGTTTAATACTTAGTAGGTCATCAGCAGATGCCTGCAGATTTTAGAAAATAAATGACAGTTAAGTTTAGGTGTCACCTCATGTGGATTAAAGATACCCACATAGCTGGTGAGGTATTTTTCTGGCCATAACTGAGAGGGTCGTTCTAGAAGAGATTGGCATTTGGATCAATGGACTGAATAAAGAAGATCCACTCTCACTCAGTGTGGGTGGCACCACCAGTTAGCTGAGGCCCAGACAGAACATCAGAGCAGAAGAAAGGCAAACTCTCTCCTAGAACTGGGGCACCCCTTTTCTCCTTCACTGGGGCATCAGAACTCCAGGTTCTCCAGCCATTGGACCTAGGATTTGCAGCAGTGCCTGCCTTCCGCCAAGTTTCTCAGAACTTTGGCTTCAGTGTGAGGATTACACTGTTGAGTTCCTTCATTCTCAGGCCTTTGGACATGCACTGAGCCACACTACCGGTCTCCCTGGTTCCTGTCTGCAGTAGCTTATAGTGAGACTTTTCAACCTCTAGGTTGTATGAACCATTTCCCTTAATGAACCCCCTCTTGTATATCTATATCTCCTACTGGCTCTGTCCCTCTGGAGAATCTTGACCAATTCAGCTATCCTCCAAGGTAATAAGGTCATTGCAACACATTATGATAGTAAGCTTGAATGTTACCAGTTCTCTGATATATAGTTCCATATATAGACCATGAAAACATATCTGCCTCTTGAATGTGCACATAAGACAAAAGAACTACATATCAAGAGCTATGAAATTATTTCCCAAGAATTATAGGACTGTAAGCCTTTAAAGAAAATGTTACGTGTATGTCAGGTACAGTAGCAAATTCCCTTAGTCTCCACACCCAGGAGGCTGAGGTGGGAGGATTACTTGAACCCAGGAATGAATGCCCTATGCATGAACTATATATCTTATTCATGGTCAGCCTAGACAACACGATGAGACCTCTCTCAGAAAAGAAAAGAAAATACTAGCTTTGTAAGCAGGCAAATATCTAATAATTTTTCTGAAGCGAGAAATAAAATCACTTTAAAATGAAAATTCAGCATTTTCAGAAATATTGAAAATTACTTTAAAATACGTTCCTTCCTGATACAAATACCAGTAACATAGTTCTCCATTTATATCATCCTTCACTGAGAGTTCACCTAGACTTCACCTAGGTCATTTAAATTTGCTTTGTGAGAAAGATAAGAGTTACTGCTAGTTGGCCAGATAGCAACTATAGCATGTGCTTATATGACAAGCTTTGAGGACCAAATGTAATTCCATGGTGGATTTTATAAAGTATTGCCACTCTGAGGAAATGACATTAAAGCAGATATCTAAATAATAAATATGGGCCAAGTAGGGTGAAGAGTTGGAGGTCGACAAGGCCAGGAAGAGGAGTCAGCTAGCAACCACATATGCTCAGGCCCTGAGGCAGAAAACTGTAATATACCTGACAGAGGATAGATAGAAAGGCACTGAGTGAGTCCCAGAGATAGACAGAGGCAGACAGAGTGGACTCATAGGCTGGGAAAGACTTTGGAATTCCTTTGAATACAGTATTCAAATTCACAGATGATTGGCCGGGAACCTGAAATGCCAATTCACCACCGACCCTAAGACACCCCCAAGACCAACAACTATGCCTAACCATGGAAAAGGGCCACTGGGGTCGGACAGACTGACAGGACAATAAAATAACAATCAAAGTTTTTTAAAAACGGAATGTGCCTAGTCTAAAGCACTAGATATCTTTGGTCACATAATCCAACTTGTATCTTATTGCAACTTACTTTGGGAGAACCTGAGCTAGAGATGACCAGATGCCTCATTAAAAAATCAAAACCAAACCAAATATATATGGTTTCATATGTTTTCTGCGAATCTCAAACCTTTAAATTTTTTATAATCCAACCTTTTAGAAGTGTGTGTGTGTGTGTGTGTGTGTGTGTGTGTGTGTGTGTGTGTCTGCTGTAGATTCGCTGGGCAGTGCCAGATTTGTTATCGCAAACTAGACAGCCACCAACACAGCAGAACACAGGTCATGCTCCTCCCCACTTTTGCTCTTCTATTAGCCTGAAATCTGAACAGCACAGCCATTCTTTTTAGTTAAACTATGAGCAAATAAAAAGTTCACTAGTCAATTAAAGGCAGGAGAAAACTCACGTGCATCTCTACATTGACTACCCCCTTTCAGATGTCAATCAAAACACGAAAACGCGAGCTTCAGAGGAAGTGGAAAGGGGACAGCACCTGTACAGGATGAGATCGAACTATCTACAGAGGCTTAGCGACCACATATGTGGCTTCTGTGGAGGGAGCGATGGAATGCCTAGCTAAAGTGCTCACTTAGCTCACTGAACGTCACTCACCTTAGCTCTTGATTACTGTAATAGATTGAATACTGCTTCCAGTTATTTTCCCTCTCAGAACCTCAGTATAAAACCTTGTTTAGAAAAAGGGTCTGGAGCTGGGGTTGTAGCTCAGAGGTTCAGTGCTTGCCCGGCCTGGGTATGATCGGCAGCATGCGCGCGCATCCACATGCGCATGCGCGCGCACACTAGCGACAAAAGAAACAGAATGGCGTCCTTACAGGTATAATTAGTGAAGATAAAGGTGACTGGAGTAGAATGGGTCCTTAATCCAATATGACCAATGTCTTTATAAGAGGAAGAGCAGAGATACAGATTGGGATACAGAGAAAACTGCCAGTGCAGACTGAGGCAGAGATTAGATTCATGATCACGCCAAGAAACGCTAAGGATTGTCAGCACCACAGAAGGTAGAGAGAGAAGAAAGGTCCTTCCTCCAGCCTGCAGAGAACACAGCCCTGCTGCCACTTCACTACAGGCGTCCAGGCTCCAGACTAGGGAATGCTTCTGCTCTTCTGAGCTCGGCAGTGGGGGGTACTTTGTTGCAGCAGCCCTAGGAAACGGGTACCATTAAGGAGGGTAGGATCCTGGAAAGTGGGATCCCAGAGAATGTATCTGTGATGAAAGAGGAGGCAATAGGATGCTCCAGGTCAGAGAGCAACACTGCATTTTTCAGCAGCTGTCATGGCCTGGTCCACAGTGGGGTTTTTTGTAAACTCATAAATCTTTCAGGTGATGGTATAACAGGATGGGTTGTAAGAAAACGTAAAATTTCCCTTTGTTCTTTAACTCAATCCAAGATTTTTTTGCCTTAAGTCAATAAAATACTATTATGACTGACAAGGTCAAGAATGAGCTTCAAGCTGGTTACCGTGCACAGTGGCCCATGCCTGTAATCTCAGCACTGAGAGAAGCTCAGGCAGGAAAATTTCAAGTTCAAGTCCTACCTGAGCAATTTGGCAAGACCTTGTCTAAAAAACAAAAAGGCTGGGGAATATAGCTTAGTGTAAAATCCTGAGTTCAATTCCCATAAAACACAACAGACACACACACACACACACACACACACACACACACCTGTCTGTGGTAGTGCTGTAATTCCAGCACTCGGGTAGCTGAGGCAGGAAGACTTATAGTTCAAAGTCAGTGTGGGCTCATAGCAAAACTCTGTCTCAAAACCACCAAAAATAAAACAAGCTTCAAACTGTCATCAACAGTGTGATAAAAATTAGGCACAAATATTATATTATAAATGCAGTAATTCATCAACTAATTTTCCTTGAGCATAGCATGTAGTGACTTAGACCTTAATGAAGTGTTCAGATTGCAATTAGATGATGTTGCTGAGAATGTTGCTGAATATAATTGAGTCAATTAATCTAAAAACTCTTAGAGACCTTTGTATCACTCTATCTTATTCTATATATTTTGCGTTAATGACGTGTATCAGTGGATTAGTATATGATGTACTCCTGGTACTTTATTTGTATTGTATGTTTTGTGTCATATACTTTGCATCAGCAATTTGAAATATGCTGCTCAGGTTATCCATCATGACAGTTCCCTAGCATATCCTTGACATCACTCCTCTTGCTAAATTTTAAACCTCTCAATCTGATGAACTGCTGGACATGTCCATCAGGGTATTTTATCCTGAGTCCATCAGAAGACTGAACTCATTCTCTTATTCCCAAACCTGCTTTCCTGTCAATAATTCCTACATCAATTAATGACATTACCGAAACCAGAGCCTTCAGAGTCATCTCCATCCTCTCCTTCTTGCTTTAAAAATGCAGTTAAGAAGGGCCAGCAATGTAGCTCAGTGGCACTGTTCCTGCCTGGCAAGTGCGAGGTCCTGAGTTTGATCCCTGGTACTGGGGTGGGGGTGGGGTGGGGGTGGGGTGGGGTGGAGTGGGGGAATCCAGTTAAGAAATTCTACAATTTACCTTTTTAATGACTGTTTTGCCTTTCATGTCTATCACTACTCCGTTTCTCTAATCTGGATAGGACTCTCTGACCATTTTAACTTGGCCTCTTTTGCCAGCTTCTCCTCCTCCTCTGAAACAGTAAATGCCAAGCCCCTCAGGCCTGCTTTTCCCAGCCCTGCAGCTTCTCCCATCCATCGTCAGGGCTTTGGTTATAGGATGAGGATTTTCACCTTTACATCTCCAGCTTGTGTGTCTCCTACGAGCACCCGACTTACGCATGTAGAAGCCTACTCACTTTCACCACTTAAATGTCTCATAGGTACCTCCAACCTAAATATTCCAAATGGAATTTATCATTTTTCCTTAAACCTTTTATTCTCTCACCATCCTTATAAATTTATTTTTATTTTATTTAGTTTTGGTTTTTGAGACAGGGTCTTGTGTAGTTTAGGCTGGACTTGAACTCACTATATAGCCCAGGCTGGCCTGGAACTCATGGCAATCCTCCTGCCTCAGCCTCCTGAGTGCTGAGATTACAGGTGTCCACCACCACGCCTGGCTATTTCCCATCATTCTTTATCTCAGAAAAAGCATCCCTATCCTCAACAAGAAACCTTGGAATTCTTGTCAACGACTCCTTTCTCCTTTCCTCCAAGGCCTTTTGAGTCTACTTCTTAGGCATCCTTGGACTGTTTACTACATGGTCATCACTTGAGTCGAGTCCAAGCTAATATCTCGTTCTTGGATATCTTCAAAGGAACACTCTCCCAACAGCTTCCTCTGCTCTCTGCCCACCAACGTACTTTCTACTTTGCTACCAGGAGGATCTAATGGAAATCCTTCAACTCCCCCCCAGCCCCCACACAAGATAATGCTCACACTCTCGGGTTTAACACATGAGGCCTGTATCATATGACCTTTGCTAACTCTTCAGGTTAAATTTTCACCTCCCTCCTCTCCCCTGCATTTGATGCTGCAGAAATACTGAACTTTTGTAGAGTCTTCTGCTCCCATTGCACTTCAGCACCCTGCTTGTGTTCTTCTGTCTCCCAAGGATGGTCTCACTGAGAAGCTGCCTGCACTCTGCTTTTCCACCAGCAGAACCTGCTCTGTGATCACTCTACTCCCCAGCCTTCCAGAGCAGAATCCTCCATCTCTAAAATCTGTCCGCTTGTCCGACTTTGTCTCCAGCTAGAGAGAACACTTCTGGCAGCGAATGGGACCATATCTTCATCACATGGGCATCTACCACTGTGCCTTTGAGATAACAAAACTCAGTACATGTTGAACTAAGGCTCTGCTCATCTAGGATGAAGAAGCCCCTTGACATGGTGTAATGTATGGCATTTGAGTCAGTTTTTTCAAGTAATAAAAATGCATATTTCGGTAAGCAATGATTTTGCCATGCCATATACTTGAGAGATTATACAAAAAGTAAATCTAAGGCAATTCTAGAAAAATAGAAAAGTTAATTGCTTGATTCAAATGCTGTCTTAGAAGTAGAGAATTGTATAAACTCTTTTCTTTTTATCACTCTTCACAATCTATGAATATGTTTTTATCTCTGCCATCTCTATCCTAAGCTTATCTCCTGTCTCCATTCCAGTGCTAAGCTGCCCCCACAGCCCCATCATCTCTCGCCTGGTGACTGCAGAAGCTGCCCCATAGGCCTTCTGTTCTCACAGAGCATCTGGCTTTCACCTTTTCAAATGCACACCAGATCCTGTTACTTCCCCAGCTTCTTCCCACTGTGCCTGGATATTCAAACTCCTAACTCACAGCAAATGATCTGCCCTCTTACACTTTCCTCCTCTGCCTGAGCGCGTCCCTTTACCCTGACACACTGCTCCAGGCTTGCTAGCACTCTTTTCGTTCCTTGTCATTATTAGCACCTTAGAGCCTCTGCAGTCCTCCCCAGATTTTAGCAAGGCTCTCCTCCGAGGTCATTGAGGTCTCTTCCTCATCTAGATGCTCAAATGGCATCTCCTCAGAGCCCTTCTGCTCCCAATTTAAGCAGCGGCCATCCACAGGGTGGCCTCTCACTGTATTTTATTCTATTTTCCCCACATTGCTACTCAGAAGTAGAGTGGAATGCTAGAGCAAGTGAGCACTAGGCCCAGACTCTGTGGGCTCAAATCCCACATACACCTCACCAGCTGGACAACTTGGGGCAAAGCCCTTCATATTTCAGGGCCTTTGTTTTCAGAATAACAGTAGTGCATCACAAAATTGTTAGGAAATGAAATGAGTTAATATATTCAAAGTGCTTTCCACAGAATCTGGCTCAAAATAAGCACTCAACATATATTACCCATTATTGTTTGTTCATTTATCATTTGGCCCTTCCTGTGTAGAGTGACACCTCGGTTCACAAACTTGATTCTTTCCACAATTCTGATTGAAAACTGAATTGGATGAAAACTGAATCAAATTCAATGGTTAGGTTCAATGTTGAGCTCATGTTGAAATTTGATTTGGTTCTCATCCAATTTAGTTTGTGACCAGAATCGTGGAAATAATTAAATTTGTGAACAGAAGTATCACAATACCTTCCTTACACTGCACTCCCCAACAAACATGTTTTTCTGTTTGTTTGTTTGTTTCTTTCTTTGTTTTCTGGTACCGGGCTTGGAACTCAGGACTTTGCACTGGGGCGGGGTGGGGGGTGGCAAGAGGGGGAACCACTGAGATAAATCCCGGCCCTCCCCAACAAACATGTAAAATTTAAAGAGTAGACCAGCTTCCTTACTCTCCTTCAACACCCTTATTTCTCAATATGGGGCAGGCATATTTGTTGAATGAATGAAGTATTTGAACAAGTTATGAAAATGTTTAAGACTATTTCAAATTAGTCTCATTTTTAAAAACTCTCTCATCTATCATGGAGAATTATACAGTTTCTTTCTTCTCATTTTCTATCTCTTAGTGCACCACTGAAAGGAAGCTGCCCTGCACTGGGATGCACACGAGGTGAATATGGGTTCCATCTCTTTACACTAGAGTCAGGATCGAGCTAACCAGGTTATTGCGCTGGTCCTCGGGAGACACATCTGAGACACTGAGCTTGTTACTATAGCCAAAGATGCAGGGCGGGGGCAGGCATGGGACTTTGTTTTTGTTTGTCTGGGGCTTGGTTTTGTCATTATTTCTAAGATCTATGACTTTATTAATATGCAAACTCCAGAAGAAATATCAAAGTCTACAAGGTAAAACCTTGAATTACTTTTGGGGCTGGGGATTTAGCTCAGTGGTTTCACCGCCTGCTGTGCAAGCGCAAAGACCCGAGTTCGATCCCTGGTACCAAAAAAAAAAAAAGCAAAACAAAAAAAACAAAAAAAACACCAAATAATGTTAACCCAGTCCACTAGTTAGCTTGGCTTATATCGCTGGAATTGTTTCTTATTACCCATTAAGATGAGGTCTAGATTCATGTACATACACTCACAACATATTCAGACCTATCTGTTGAAAGTTGTGTGCTGAACCAGTAACTAAAAGAAATAATAGTTAAAAAGATGGAAAACAAGTACCTCAGGCTTATGCTTAAAATGTCACTGAAGTGTGATCTTCAAAACATTTACCTCTGATTTTGAGTAAGAAGCCAACTTTGTCCTGATCTCATCATCAACCCCACATCTACGGTTATTTCACTTCTGTGGATTCGATTAAATTTAAATCACTATATTAAGATGTATGATTTTATGTACCAGGTATTTAAAGGCCTTGGTCAATAGGTTTGGAGTTGTTCTCCTACTACTTCCTTAAAAGCATCCCTAATATTTACCTTCTGGATTTCTGGTTGTAATCCTGCCTGAGGAGTTTTCTCTCTCCCATTCTGTACCTTACTTCTCCTATCTTTAACAGGAAATTTGAATTGAAATAATTCTCTTGATATTGTTCACGCACCAAAACAACTATTTCAGGTGGTATCCACCAGGTTAGTCCTTTATAAAAGTATTTCTTTTTCTTTCATAATTAATAATCTACATGGAGGGGAGGGCTGGGGATTTAGCTCAGTGGTTCTGGCGCCTGCCTTGCAAGCACAAGGTCCCGAGTTTGATCCCCAGTACCAAAAAAAAAAACAACAAAAAACAAAAACAAATAATCTACGTGGGGAGATTTTTTAAAAAATATATAAGACAGGGTCTCACTCTGTAACCCTGGTTGGCCTTAAACTTGGCATCCTCTTGCCTCACCTCCCAAGTGCTGGGATTTCAGACCTGTGCCACCAGACCTGGCTTTGTGGACAGATCTTTTGACGAGAACTAAAATTTCTTGTCAAACTTTCACTCACTAGTTTTAGCATTTGTTTATCATTTTCTATGGTTAATAATAACTGGCATTCCATTGTAAAGAAAGCCTTCTTTCTTCCTCCACTTAATCATTTATATTAGTATAAATTCCTGGTTTTTTATTTATTCGACGGTTCACAATTCATTAGGATGATTTATTTTGCTGTTAAAAGTAGCTATGAGGAGACCCTTCAAACTACCACCTGTAACCTTTTGATCCTTCCCCGCCATTTTTTGAACACTTCGTTATCTTCTGCCAAAACATCCTCATCTTGTAATTTGCCTGCCCTGGCCTTGAAATCAGCTTTTTCTCTGAAGAGCTGCGGCAAAGAGCCTGATTCTTTTCATTGAGAATGAAATTTGGAAGCCAAGATTTGGGTGCTAGATGTACTGCTGGCGGATCATTGCTTGAGCTACAGGAATTTGTCACTCTCTTTTCCCTCATTTATCGTTAGAGCTCACATTCCAATTCTGGGTCTAGAGGGAGAGCTTTTTATTACCGTTCTCAATAGTGTCTCCATTTTGAGTCAGAGTGGACGGAGACCCGCAGCTCGGACAGGACCGGACTAGCGCTCAAGGACCTGCAGGCGGTGGCGCAGGCCACAGCACGCAGTACCAGCCAGCGTCCTGCAGGGAGCGCTGCGCTCCGCCCGCGCGTCCTCCAACCTGGAGCGTCCGCGGCCCCCGGGCTAGGACAAACAGGAGGCCGCGCGTCCCCGTCCCCACTTCCTCCCGGCGCAGCCGGTGATTGGCTCCGGGTTTATAAGAAACACGTAAATGGGCCGCTGCGGCTGGCAGAAACTTAGTGAGATCTCCGGGTGGCATAGCCTCCTCCGGGTCGAGCCGAGGTCAAGCCGCGCGCCGAGCCGGGAGGATGAGGTCGTCCTGTGTTCTGCTCACCGCCCTGGTGGCGCTGGCCGCCTACTACGTCTACATCCCGCTGCCCAGCTCGGTGTCGGATCCCTGGAAGCTGATGCTCCTGGACGCGACTTTCCGGGGCGCACAGCAAGTGGTGAGCGCAGCGGGGCGCTGCTTCTGTCTCCCTCCTCCTAAAGGAGTATTCAATGGGGGAACAAAATTTCATGCTCCCGAGAGTGCGTATTCTTCCAGTGCAGCCAGGAGATCGCTTTTTAAGGTGGCCCAGCTGGACACTGCCAGGGTGTCTCAATCGCCTCCTTGCTGGCACGGAGCTGGGTCTGACGTCTGCGTGATGGAAGAGGGGAAGGGAAGTTCTTGGACAGCATTTACCAGCGGGTTCACCTTTCGTCTGTCCTAAATGTCCCCGTCTGGGTTTGCAGTGCCAAGTGCCAGATCCTTCAGCATTTTGTAAGCCATTCCATCCCCCAATTTCGTTCTCCCCGAGGGGCCCGCAGAGGGTGACTTAAACGTTTTAGGAAGGGGGAAACAGACGCTGATTCTGGGGAATGCAGCCTCCTTCAAGGCAGAAGCGGCACCGGCAGGCCCCCCGGTCCCCAGGCCTTGGCGCTCCCTTCCCGGGGACAGCGGGGAGGGCTGCTGTAGCAGAGAGGAGCCGCGCCATCTCTCATTTCATCTGTGGCTCTTGGATCAGTCCTAGAAGGGAGGCAGGGAGGCCCGGCTGGCTGAAAAGGTGGCGGAGGTGGAGGCTCTGCTAGCCCTTGTTTGCATATTGTATGTTTTCTGCCTGCTGGCCATCATTTATATCCTTGACTGACAAGGCAATAATCTTTGCTGGAGCTGGGGTGCCCAGGCTTAACCTGGAAGAATAGCGTTTCTCTCCACTGCATCATAAATGTGTTTGTGTGTATGTGTGTGTGTGTGTGTGTGTGTGTGTGTGTGTGTTTTCCCCTCGTAGACAGAAAAGGTAACTAGTTTATTCCATGCATTGCTTTTCGTGTCGTAACTACAGTCTGAGGCCAAAGCTGAACCCTATGATTGGGTAGTATTTCCGAGCAGCCTACCCCATCTAAACTCTTAACCCTCTTCCAAAATCAAGTCACTTCCCTCGCCTCAACCCTGGGCTTTTTATAAAAATCCTTTCGGGAATGACAACTAGACAAAGGAAAAACAACAAAACACCCTGATTTTCCTGGAGGGTTTATATTCTTTTCCCCTGCGCATAGTCTTCAGAGCTTTGTCTTATTAAAAATCCTCTTATTAGGGTGTTGTAGCACATTCCTAGTAGAAATTTGCTTTTTTCTGAAGCCAAGCACATTCTCCACCTCCAAGGCCTTTTTTTTTCCCTCCATTAGGATATGTCTGTGAACCTTTAGAGTTCATTCATTTCCTCTGCTTACTAAAATTTGACATGGTGAAATAGTAACCACAACTCCTTCTCTAGAATTGATACCAAGAAAGTCAGTCTTCATGTAGGAAGCCCTGCAATTTCTCTCTTCTCTCGTGGAATTATATAATTTGGAAGTAACACCTTTCAAAGATTCGAGAGAACAATAGTATTTACTTGGGTGCGTTAAATGGCTGTCTCCAGTAACTGAAAAAGAAAATGAGGAAGAAGAAACTGCTGTGTTGGCTGCAGAGAGGAGCCTTGGTTTTCAGGTCACAAGGAAGTCTTCCTTATCATAAGTAATTTTGGAAAAGCCAGGTTTGAAGAAAAGCTTTTCTTTCTGCACTGGGCTATAGGGTCCTTTTGGTAGTCCCGCAGACTGTTTGGGAATGGGAATGCCAGGTCCCAGCAGAGGAGGTGACGTATTCTGAACTGACCTGAGTGGGTTTACAGAGAAGTGGCTTTTGTCATTTCTCTTCAGAATTGTAAATATTGGCAAGATCATTCGGAGCAGATGAAAACATATGCTATTCAAGAAAATAATTTTTTTTTGGTGATGGGGATCGAACTCATGACCTTGTGCTTATTAGGCAGGCACAGTGCCACTGAGCTGAATCCTCAGCCTCTCAAGAAAATAATTTTGCTGAGTTTTCCCTGTAAGATAGGGTTCAAACCCTGGGCCTTGTTCGGGCTAGGTGGGTGTTGTATCACGGAGCTATGCTTCCAGCCCCATAGTATATTAAAATGCCTGGTACTGGTTTTTATTCTGAGTTGTTTCCAAGGATCCACTGTGGATTGTGTAGGAAATCTGTAGGATTGCCCACCTCTGTTGGAACAGTGAAACATGTGAACGGGAAATAATTTGCATCATTGAAACCTAGAGAGCTACCACTAACATGCATGGCATAAACCTTCTTACTCCAATAATTTTAGTTTCAATTGCAAAAGCAATTGAAGCTATTTAAGAGATTAAGCTTGGCCTACTTCTTGACACAGCGGCACCTACCTAGCATCAAGGAACACAAATGCTGCTTTATTCTGTTGTCATTGGCAAATGCCTGGCCCCTTACTACTCTGTCTTATCTCCTTTATCTTGACCAGTGAGTCAGTTTACTGTGATTGTGCCCACTGTACTCTTCTTGCTTGGGGTCCTCTAATACTATCTAAGAAGAAGCCACTGAGGGAGGATCTCTCTCTTAACCCATCTCAAACACAGATGCTACATTGGAATCCTCTGGGAACCATTAAAAAAATCCTGATGCTCAAATCTCACCCTTTACCAAATGATCCAGGATTTGTGGGAGATAAGTTTGTTTGGTTTTTTTTTTTGTACTGGGGATGGAACTCAGGTCCTTGCACTTTCGAGACAGGTGGCAGAATCACTGAGCTAAATAGTCAGCCCGGAGATAAGTATTCATAGCAACATTTTAAAACGTTCCCCCAGGTAACTTCTATTGTAGGAAAACTTGAAAACCATCGCTTTATAAAATGAATTCCTATTATAGATGATGTATTTTCCTTAAACTGTTCAAGTTATGTTGTATGTATGTTCCTGAGAATGAGCCCCTTTATGTTAGCATAGATTACTTTGTCAGATTAGTTGGTTGATACTTTGGCTCTAAGAGTCTAAGGGGATAAAGACTAGCTAGGCAAATTTCAGTGTTATAATAGAAACATTATAAGAGGAACAGTGGAAAAGTGTAAATGAAAATAGATCTGGAAAAAACAGAGGAGCAGTTTATATGAAGATGGAGAAGGAGACTAGAGGGAAGAAAGGAGAGAGGGAGGAAATTCTGAAGACTGATTTGTAAGTGCCATGTGACTAAAAAAATGGTACTCCCACTGTAGATAAAAGGACTGAAATGTGTACTTCTGCTTGGGACCACTTTCTCAGAGGATGGGTTTGAAATATCCATCAGGATCCTAAAAAGTGTACTTATTCTATCCCAGCAATCACTCTTTATAGAATTTATTGTAAATCATGATGGATATAGGCAAAATAGGGCTGGGGACGTAGCTCAGTGGTAGATCATTTGCCTAGCACGCACAATTTGGTGTTGTGATGTTGGAAACATTTAGCTAGGTATGGTAGCACACACTTGTAATCCATCTTAGCTACCAGGGAGGCTGAGGCACGAGGACTGCAAGTTTGAGGCCACCCTGGGCAGCTCAGCAAGACCCTGTCTCAGACTTTTTTTTAAAAAAATGTGTTTTAAGGGCTGGACATATAAGTGGCAAAGTGGTTGGATAGCATGTATGAGGTCCTGGGTTCAACCTCCAACACAGAAAATACAATAGAAAATGGAAACATTTTACAGGATTAAAAACTGTTCAGCTTGCCCTTTTCAAAGCACTGTCATTTATGAGAAATATGAGGAAACATTCAACAACCATTTTTCCCCCAGCGTAATATAAAGGTATAAAGATATAAGTACAATATAAGAGGGGGCTACGGAGTAACTCAGAGGTGAAGCACTTGCCTAGCATATAGAACCCTAGGACTGACCCCACCCTCCTAAAAAGAATAAAAGATGGTAAAAACTCATATTGTAAAATAATGTTAAATGATTTGAGAAAGATTTGTACTGTATATTTTGGGAAAAGGTTGTAAAACAGCATATATACCATTTCATATCAAGACACATATTAATGGTTGTGTCTGTTTTTGTTTTTTATGGTACTGGGGATGGAACCTAGGTCCTTACACATGCTAGGCAAGCACTCTGTACCAAGCTACATCCATAGGTCTGTGTTTTTTTTACAATGAACATATATTAATAAAAAAATTATTCTAAGATTTTTTTTGGCCAAGAGCATATTTCCAACTTAAAAGATGGTCATATACATATCAATTTGGTATATACTTTTGGGATTGTTCTATGAAGAAAATCAGATTTCTTCACTATGGAGATACCTCGAAGATCTAGGACTAGAGGTTCCATTTGACCCAGCTATTCCCCTGCTGGGTATCTTCCCCAAAGAATTAAAAGAATCATACCACACAGATATATGTGCACCCATGTTTATAGCGGCATTTTTTTGTATAAAATGGAGTACAACTCAGCCATAAAGAACGAGAAACTAGAGACATTTATAGCTAAATGGATGCATATTGAGGCCATACTCTTAAGAGGGCATACTCTTAAGTGAAATAAATAGGACACACATGTGTAAATACCCAATAGCTTCTATAGTGTGAGAAACTGAAAGTGTAAATAAGAATTAAAATGATTAAAATGAATAATTGATAATTTGAAATAGGGAGAAAAGGTCCAAAGGGATAGGGGAATTGGGAGGGATAGGGGAAAGGAAAGAAGGGAAAGGAAAAATTATGAGAAAAGGAAAAAATGGAAACAAAGTCTTTATAAATAGGGAAGGGTGGAGGGGTGAAGGACGCACAGGTAATGAGGAAAAAATAAGAACCAAGATACATCATGTACAGGTATGAGCACCCAATGATAAATGTAAACATATTGTGTACCTCAAATGTACCAATAAAAAAATTTAAGCAAAAAAAAAAAAAAGAAAATCAGATTTCTTGTTAAGAAGGTATTCTGGATCTCCTGATAGCATATTCTAATAAATAGTCACTTAGACTTCCTTGTAAGCAGATTGAAAGCCTACTGTATGAGGCTTTGAGGAAATGCTCAGATAGTGTGAAAGCAACTAGTAGGTTGGAGAAACCATGTTGACTTATAGCTATGAAAAAGCTGAGGGCTGGGGATGTAGTGCTGTGGTAGAACTTGCCTAGCATGTAAGAAGCCCTGGGTTTAATCCCTAACACCCAAAAAACTATTAGCTCTTGTCTTTGTTTATCGATTTCTTTCTTTCTTTGTTTATTTTAGGATGCTGAGGATTGAACCTAGAGCCTTGTGTATACTAAATACATGCTCTTACCAGTGAAGTGTACCCCACTTTTACTTCTTAGTTCTTGTACTATGAATCTTTTCAGTGACATAATGTAAGAGAGATTGCTATCACTGGCCTTTCTACCGATGTTCTCCCTGTTTCCTATAGATGAAAATGCTTTTGGTCTATGTAATCAAGGTTTTTAATTCTCTGAAATGTCCCCAAACTTGGTGAAATTTCATGTGCCCTCACCTGAAATCTCTGTACAGGATGTGCTTTTGGTCTGTGTGGGTGTGGTTTAAATGACAACTCAGCTAGAAACCCTGCAAAACTGCAGTGCTAGCCTTTTTCATAACAGTTTTGAATTAGAATTTTTACTAATATCAGGAAAATTTAATTTTCAAAAATTAGTATATAACGTTTTGTCTCCTACCTTCCAGACTTGTGATGGTGTGTATTGCTTCATATAAATTGGAGATTTCTCTAAGCACAGTAATTTTTAGCTGATTTGATAGGATTTTCTTTAAACACATGGAGCAGACAGGCTTTAGGAATAACTTGGGGGCAGCATTTAACCATTATCAGTGCAGGCAGGTGAGCAATCTGAGTTGGTCTCTGCAGAGAGCACTTAGGGAACGTTAAAGTCAGATTGCTTCAGCCACCAGGACTGTAAGACAATGTCTAATTTATAGTCTATAATTTATTTTTTCTAGTACTTCTACAAAAATAACCCTGAGTGCAGAAATGCCATCATTATTACATTATTTTAATGGGACATCCCATGTCTAACATGCAGTTTGAGCTTGATCTGAAGACATTTCTGTGAAGTGGGAAAGCATAGTTCATCATTCGTAAATTTTCTTTTTATGCACAATTACTTCTTTTAAAATAGTGAGCATGTATTTATTTTCACTTCCTTATAAAACTATGTGGGAACCATCTACCACTTATTATTCTCCTTCATTTTAGGGTTCTAAAGAATGAAGAAATGTCATTGAATTTCCAAGCGACAAACCTGGCCATATTGCCTAGCTAACCTAAGGTGTGTCATATTATGAAATCTTAAAAAAAATGTCTTTCAGGGTATCCAGAATGAAATTAAAATCCTACCATCTTGAAATGATCACTTATCTAATACTTGTATGTGTGTGTGCACATGCATGTGTGTGTGTATATGTGTGTGTGTGTGTGTGTGTGTTAGAGATTGAACCCAGCCTTTGTGGATGCTAAGCATGTGAGCTATGCCTCTGACTATATTCAATAAATATTAACTAAATTACAATTCAAGAAGATGGTAGAACAAATGAATAAGAGAGATACCTAATCTTGAGGACCTTATAGTCAAGTGAAGAGAGATAAACCAACTGACCATGACACAGGGCACACTTCAATGATGGAAGAAGAGCTGTGGTAGAAGAGGCATTTATCGGTTCCTACAAAAGCCTTCAAACGGGTGTCTAAAATGTACCTGGGCATAGGGCATGTTTCCCTTTCACACTGTTGCCTAATCTGAGTTACAAGGTTGAAGGTTTATGGTAAAATAACATCTTTTCAACATGGTATCTACTCTATATCAGGTACTGTGCTATGTGCTTTGCACAAAGTTCATTTAGTCATACTTCAAGAATGTCAGGCAGGTGTCTTATTTTTCTTTATCTGACACAAGGGAACTGAAATGCAAAGAAAGTAACTTGCATAAGATGGCATGGTTCATAGAGGTGGAGCCTAGATTCAGCTCTAGCCCTTCTTAGTTCTGAGCCCTAGAGCTTATCTGTTGTGCTAGATTCCCTAGGAACTGGCCAAGGGAAGGAAGTGAGGGAAGAGAGAGAGGAGTGAAAGGGACATTCCAGCCAGAAACAGCAGAATGTCCCAAAGGGAGATGATGGTACAATGAAGGCACTGAAAACAGTTTAGACGGGCCAGAGCTTAATGTTCAGAGGTCAAAGAGAGAGACAGAACAGACGCATGGGTGGGTCAGGTAATGAAGAGCTCTGTGGGCAAAAGGAGCCACAGACAGATTTTTAGCAGGGAAGGAATGTGCTCAATACGTATTTTGGAACAGTCCTTCACAGTGGCACTGTAGTGCCTAGAATTGAAGAAAGCAGAAATGAAGGCATGAGATGATTTGGGCCCCACTAATCCAGGTGAGAGCATGAGCTATGGAGGGGCGATGCGGCTGTAGGGCATGGAGTGGAGTGAAGGAGAGAAAGGAGCCAAGACGACCCCTGGACAGACTGGAATAATAGTGACAATGACCACAATCTGGGAGAAAGAGCAGGTCTAAGGGTGAAGATAGAGAGTTTGGAGCCTTGTTGTGAAGTGCCATGGGGACCAGTCCCGGGATGATGGTTCCATATAGCTACGTATACAGGCCCGGGGTCCAGCAGGGAACTCTAAGGTGGAGATAGATACGGATTCAGGGCTCACCAGCAAACGAGTGATGTGAAAGTAGCGGAAATGAACGTGTATGGGGTGAGAGCAAGACGGGGGATCTTACCCGGGGTTCCTGTGGGTGATACCAGTGGCGAGAGGAGGAGGCTAGCACTGACAGACCTTCAGGAGCACCAGTTTTTATTAGGCTTTGTATTTATATTGCACTCTAGGTTTTATAAACAGTTTCACTTATAGCCCCTGATTTTAATTAATTTTTTACAGTAAGTGGTTGAGATTGTTATTTCCGCTTGTCAGTTGAGAGAAGTTGAGGCTCAGAAAAGGTCATGACCTCCTTGAGATCGCAAGATTCGTTATAGGGAACGGAATGGTAGTTCCCAAGCTCCTAGGGTCATGCTTTCCCTGCCAGGCCATGCCATGGTAATGCTCTTGATAACTCTGTCCGAAGCACAGTCTTTGTAGGCTGACCTTTTTTTGATCATATACACTTAATCTATACTGGTGATTGTGAGTCTCTTATATACTGGGGGATACTGGAAGCAATTTGCGGAGAATCTGTGTGGGCTTGAGGGACAGAAGTGACAAGATTTATGAAGAGTTATGCAAGTGATTCTCTAACAGAATGCCAACTCTACTGAGTTTTGAATAGTTATAAGAAATGGTTTTCAGTCTTATTTTTGTAACACACTTAAATATCAACATCTGCTGACCTACCTATAAACCATTTGAGTGAACCTGTTGCGTACCTCACCTCTCTACAGTCTGTAGCTGCTTAAATTCATTTTTATTATCATTCCTATTAAACTCAGATGGTCCCCAAGTTATACACATCTAGGGTAAAAAATAATGTATTATTTTTTAAAATATTCATTTATTTGGTGGATAGAACCAAGGGGCAAGTGGTAACTGAGCGACAACCCCAGGCCTTTTTATTTTTTATCTTGAGACCACCTCTCACTAAGTTGTCCAGGGTGGCCTTAAACTTGTGATCCTCCTTCCTCAGTCTTCTGAGTAGCTGGGATTACAGGCATGCACCACTATGCCCAGCTCAGGACAGTGGTTTGAAAACACAATTATTTCCAGATAGACCTGGATAGATGTTCACACACACTATATATATTTTCTTTGTTTGTTTCTTTCTTTATTATTAACTTGAACAGTTCAGCCTAATAGAGTCAGTGTGGTAGAAAGGACCCTGTGCTCTCCATCCTGGGTGCTCCAATCTGACGGAACCCCCTTCACACACTCCCCAGCTTGCCTTGGAATAAAAGCACAAAGTTGTCAGCTGGCACACTCTGCTGACTCCAACCTCAAGGTATCCATGAAGAGCTTACGTTTGAGTCTGACACCTTTCCTCTTGTCCTGTCTGACTGGCATGTCTCCCTGCTCTCTTTGCCAACATCCCACACATCTTTCAACCTCAAGTGAAAAGCCGTCTCTGTTCCCCCACAACATTAGCCTACATTTTCTACGCTCTGCTAACACTTTCTTTTTATGATTGTTGTATGTTTCTTCCTCATATTAAATACTCCTTAATGCACAGGCTCCCTACCAAATCATCAGCTTTCTCATCTGTCATAGACAGAATTCCTCTCATTGTTTTTGTTTGAAAATCATACATGATAGATATAATAGAAAGAAAATAGAAATTCATGTTTTTGCTTTCTTTCAGTCTTCCCCAAGGGACAGACCCAGTGCTTCCAGGTGCTTTTGACTGGGATGTTGCTAAAAATGGATTTTCGCTGGCCTGTGAAACTTTTTTTTGCAAGCCTTCATGTTTTCTGTCTTTAACTTCCTCATAATAGTTTTACTGAATTAAACTAGTCTTTTAATTTATAATGCATTGTCTACCTACTTCTAGCTAAATATTAATTATAATTCCAGAGTATCTTCTTAAAGATCACTAGCAAATTCCCAATTTATTTCATATCATTCCACCTTTTCCTTTTCAGTGGGATAATTAATTAATAACCCATGAAAAATTACTGAGACACCCTTTTCTAAGCTGCTTGCCCCAAAATACCACCCCTGCCTTGGCACCCGATGTACCCTTTGTCTAGACATTTCAAAGTCTACTTTTTAGAGTGTGAGAGGTTTACCTCACTGTTTTAAAATTTTTTGTGGTTTAAAAAATGTTAACTAGGGGCCGGGGATTTAGCTCAGTGGTTTCGCCGCCTGCTGCACAAGCGCAAAGACCCGAGTTTGATCCCCGGTACCAAAAAAAAAATGTTAACTAATACACAAGAACAGAAGCTATGCATATTAATAGGGTAACCTCATTCTTTCCTGTCTGTGCCTATTCTGAGATGGGATCTTTTTCTGAGGCCTCAGCATAACAGTGGATCCACTTACTGAATAATAAGTGCAACCACTTTGTAAAATAGTAATATCTTTAGTTTTGGAGAAAAAAAATAGAGTTCTAACAAAGTTACGTAACTTGTTCAGGGACCCAAGACTGTTTAGTAAGGCTGGCTGCGAACACGGTCTGCTGGATTTGGGGCTCTTTCACCCATATTCAGCAGTGTCCTACGGTGGTTGGCCTCTTCTCCCCTTCCCACTCCACCCTGCCACTCCAAACTCGTTCCTATTGGTCATGCAATTTAAATTAAAAATTCATCACTCAGAGGGGTATATCCTGTATTTGAAGATTTTAGTCTTACAGGGTATTAATGTTAAAAGAGAAACTTGAGGCAAAATACATTTATTTAGACTTTACAGGGGTTTTTTGGAAACAAAATATTAAATATTCATACTGTATTTTTGTCAAAGATAGTGAACTATATACCAAGACTTTGTCTCAAAAAAAGAGAGACTTTTATGTTAGAAGTATGGCTCAGTGGTAGAGTTGGCCTAGCATGTGTGAAACCCTGGTTCAGTCCTCAGTATTCCCAAAACAAACAAACAAGTAAATAAATAAACAAGCAAATGTTTAAAAAGTTGGATTTTTCATTAGGCTGCTCTCAGTGGTTACAGAAGTGTCTTTATGCTACCTTCAATCACCCCTTTTGGGTTTTTTGTTTTGTTTCTATTTTCAAGCTACAGAGAGTGGGGAGCAATCATAGGTAGCATTTCTTAAGTTGTATATATCTCAGTCCTTAAAGTGGCTAGAATAAAAATTGATTCCTATGGCTTTATATGCACATGGGAGATGCAAGTTTATTTTCAGGGTCTTTATGCGCATTGAAATGAAATGAATAGTGTCATATTCTGTTACAGCACTTCCTCTTTCTGTCCATGGAGGGAAATGATGCATTATTCATTTTCTAAAGTGCAAGTACATCTTCAGACACATTTATTGGTCACTCGGAATGTGCCAGATACTGCAGACACCCAGAGGTTTTCACACCATGAAAAACCAAGAAGTAGGCAGTCCTGCAAAGCTTGCCGAGCTCTTCCATCTATGGTGTGCAACAGGCACTGGGGGCCAGAGAGGAAATCCCCTCCGTGTCTGAGGAACTTGGGCAGAGGGACCTGAGGAAATGATGCTGGGCTGGGTCTCAAAGGATGAGAAGGAGCATGGAGCAGCCAGACAGGAAGGGCATGTGAGGAGAGGAGAGAGGCAGCAGAGGTGGAAATCCCAGGTTGGGGAAAGCCTAGCACATACAGGAAACTACTTCTACTGAGTTTCTGAAAGTATAAAATAAAAAAATGGAGATCTTACCTAGCAGACCCATGGGTGGGACTAGACTGCCTTCAGTTAAGATCCTTTATACTTGCTTCAGCAGCACATGTAGTAAAATCGAAATAATACAGATTAACAGGGCCCCTGAACAAGGATAATGTACAAATTTATGAAGTGTTCCCATATTTTAAAAAAGACAATTACACTCTTATTTGTAATCACTTTCAATAAGCTAACAGCAGGGCCATGAAAGCATACAACCACTGTATGATTTTTCAAGAATAAGTACTAGGTGGTGAAAAAGGCTTAGACTACTCAAGAATATTTGTGTTACAGAGCTAGGGGTGCAGCTTACTGCTTGAGTACTTGCCTAGTATACACAAAGTTCTGGGTTTGATCTTCAGCACTGAAGGGATAGGGTGGATGGTGTGGGAGGGAGAGAGAACAAACCTGTATTGACCAGTTAATACAATTTGATTGAGAACTATCTTTTAATTTATTTTTCTACTGTTGTTTGGTTTTCTACTGTTGTTTAGCATTTTGTCTCCCACAAAAAACTTCAAGTCTGTCTCATTGCATCCCTAACATGTTGATTTAGAAAGTCATTGTTTGAGTAAAGTTTGAAATGAACACTGAAATTGTTGGCAGCTACGATGCCTTGAGACAAAAGCTGCTTGTGTGTTCATTGAAGGGATGAGCCTTTGGTTGGAGAACTTGACCTTTTGTTTCAACTACCCAGTCTGGTTTGACTTGCTGTATTTTCTTCTCTTATTCCAGCCTCTTCTTTCTTTGCCTTCTTTTCTAGTTCTTTCATCTTGTCATTGGGAACTACCTTTTAACTACTTACGTGTATTGTGCTCACTTTGGCAGCACACATACTACTTCAGTGTACTACTGCTTCTGTGTACTTTCTCTCCCTAAGTAATTCTGTTTCTCCAGGCTGAGTACTGGAGAAGAAGGGACGTGTCCAGGGGCTTCACCAGACAAGCTGTATAGGCAAGGTGCAGACAGGGAAGCAGTGGATAGTATTATGAGTAGGTAAAGGGTATATTTGGATAGTGGGTGTGTGTCAGAGTGTTTAAATTCTATAATCCCTGGGTGTCATGGCTGCTTTAAATATTTCTCCACAGAACCATAATTCCTTTAGTAAATTGACTGAATTATTTTTCCTTTAAAAGGTTAATAATCATGTCATAGGCATTTTGGAAAATGTAAACAAATCACCCACAACCTCACCTGAGTATAACTACCATTTGCTTTTTGTTATATTTCTATTCTCTCTCTCTGTGTCTCTGTCTGTCTTTGTCTCTCTTTTCTCTGTCTCTGTCTTTCTCGTATATGTTGTCTTGTTTTGTTAGATGTACTACCTATTTTACTTAAAGTTTTATTAGAAGGATTTACCAGACTATTAATGCATAGTATTCCCAGTTCTCTTTTTAATGAATGCATCAAAGAACTTGTGCCATTTTTTAAAACTCTCCTAATACCAAAAATTTATACTGTGTGGTACCTGCCACCATAAGAAATGTTACAGTGGCCGGGGATTTAGCTCAGTGGTTCTTTTGCTTGCCTCGAAAGCACAATGGCCTGAGTTCAATCCCCGGTACCAAACCAAACAAAACGAAATAAATAAAACTTTTAACTTCATCTCCCTAATGAGTGTATAATCTGATCTTGTTATTGTACTGATTAGTATTTAAAAAAAAGTTACAGTGAAAATATTTATATATATAGTCTTTTTGTTTTTGTATTTTTCTCAAAAGTTTCCCAAAATGTAGACCTACTAGATCAAAGGCTGTAAATATCTCTGCAGGTCTTGTTTCTTATTTTAAAGTTATTTTCCAATTTAAACAGTGAATAGCAATATGAGAGAATGCCAGTTGTGCTGTACTCTTTTGTAGAATGAGCTATTGAGCTGTTGTAACTAGTTTTTTGGAGGGTAGGGGGATGTGGTGCTGAACATTGAATCCAGGACCTCACACATCCTAGGCAAGTACTCTACCACTTAGCTATAGGCCCAGGCATGTGCGTGCACGTGTGTGTGTGTGTGTGTATGTTTTTCTTTTTACTTGCAGTACTAGGAATTGAGCCCAGGGCCTTCACACTGGGCTTCATGCCCAGTCCTTTATTTTTTTATTTTGAGTCAGAATATCACTAAGTTGCTACGTTACCCAGGCTGAACTTGAAATTGCAATGCTCCTACCTCAGCCTCTCAGAGTGCTAGGTTTATAGGTGTGTGCCACTATGACTGGGTCCTGTAAATAACTGTTTTTTAAAAGCCTATTAATTGAATACCTTACATAGGTACTTCATTTAATTGGAATTTCTTTGAAAACAGTTGACACTGGAATTCTTCTACTTCCCTTCAATGAATGTTTATTGCATATCATTAACAGCATTATACTGGATAAAGAGCAGTAAATAAGCATGATCCCTGTTCTCATACTCTTTAGTTTTATACTTCAAGATACACTTATTTTAAGAAATACTAGAGAGCTCGTATAAGAGAGGAAATTACAAAGATCAGAGCAGAAATCAATGCAATGGAGACTAAAAGAATGGTACAAAAAATGAATGAATCAAAGAGTTGGTTTTTTGAAAGAATAAGTAAAATCTATAAACCCTTAGCCAACCTTATCAAAAAAAGGAAAGAAAAGGCTCAAATCCATGCAATCAAGAATGAAAAAGGTGAAGTCACAACAGATCTAGGAGAAATCCAAAGCATCATCAATACCTACTTTGAGAACCTGTACTCTAATAAAATGGAAAACACAGAAGAAATGGACAGATTCCTAGATACATACGAATTACCAAAGTT
>NW_004624730.1:50701663-50715269 GCF_000247695.1 Heterocephalus glaber | reverse complement strand
TAGGAAAAGACTTTATGAACAAGACCTCAGTGGCACGGGAACTTGCACAAAGACTCAACAACTGGAATCTTATCTTATTAAAAAGCTTCTGCACTGCAAGAGAAACCACCACCAGAGCTAAGAGACAACCTACAATGTGGGGAAAAATGTTCAGCAACTGTACCTTAGACAAAGGACTACTAACTAGAATATATAAAGAACTGAAAAAAGTCAGACCCCCCAAATTCAAAGACTGAGTTCAAAAATGGGCATCTGAAATGAACAGACATTTCTCAGACAAAGAATTTAAAGCAGCAAATAAATATATGAAAAAATGTTCAACATTACTGGTTATTTGAGAAATGCAAATGAAAACAACACTGAGATTCCACCTCACCCCAGGAAGAATGGCTGCTATTAAGAAATCATCTAATAACAAATGCTGGCGAGGGTGTGGGGAGAAAGGAACCCTTCTCCTTTGTTGGTGGGAGTGCAGACTGGTGCAACCACTGTGGAAATCAGTATGACGATACCTCAAAGAACTAGGCTTAGAGGTCCCATTTGACCCAATATTCCCCTGTTGGGTATCTTCCCAAAAGAATTAAAAGAATCATACCACAATGATATATGTGCACCCATGTTTATAGTGGCACAGTTCATAATAGTGAAAGCTTGGAAACAGCCCAAGTGCCCATCAACTGGAAACTGGATAAAGAAGATGTTTTTTTGTAAAATGGAGTACTACTCAGCCATAAAGAAGGAGAAACTAGAGACATTTATAGCTAAATGGATGCATATTGAGGCCATCTTCTTAAGTGAAATAAATAGGACACACATGTGTAAATACTGAATAGTTTCTCTAGTGTGAGAAACTGAAAGTGTAATTAAGGATACACACAGATGAAATGGCCTAATAACATATTTCTCAGATTGTGTTTCTATCACGTGTCATTTGACTATATCAAAATTTAAATTAGGGAGAAGTTTGGCTTATGTGGAGTCTGCTAGCTAACTGGAGTTTTTTTTCCAGATCATTATTTGTTCAATGTTGATTTTGGGGATCTTTCTGAAACAAATCACATCCTCTGGTGTCTTGGTGGTGCTTGAGGTGCTTTTTCAAATTATATGGAAAAATGTTTAAGTGTTTTTCAATTTTGTTTTGGTTGAGTTCTACTGTATTTGAATATTACTGTAGTTTTATTCCCCTTGCATTGTTCTTCTTTGAATGGTTTTAATTTTTTGTATATGTGTGTGTGTTTGATAATAAAGTTATTTTAAAAATTAAAAAAAGAAATGCTAGAGAGGTTAAATATTTTCCCCCAAACTCATATAGCAGGTGCGTGACTAAGAAGGGATTATAGTCTGGCCTACTTCAGTCCTCTGGTGTTTCCAGTCTACTGCAGGGAAATGCAGGGCTTGTTAACGGTCTGCCTGTTCCTTCAAGTGCACTGCTGTGATTCTGACCTAATGATGGTGATGTCATTGCTAGCACATCTACAACAGATCCTTACAGATTTCAATCCAGTTCATTTGAGGAGGTCCGGGTAAATAGCAGTGCTTTATACTCTCACCATGAACACAATTAAAGCTTCAGCTGTCCCACACAACTTGTCCCAGAAAGACTTCAGCTTTCCCAGAATGCAAATTCAACTTCGGGCAAAGAGGATTTATGCCCACTGAAGGTAGTTAACAAGTGAACCAAGGTCTTTGAAAACATTTGTGAAAAACACTTTAGTCAGTGGAGCCACCTTAGGTCATACATGTGAACTCCCAGCCCCTTTGCGGAGGTGAAGCCATTTACATGCTTTGGTTTTCTGTTTCTGTAAGGACGATAAGTTTCCACTCCTGCATGGGTTGCAGAGCCCTGCTTACCCGGAGTAATTCGGGGTTGCCACGGAGCACTTAACCTGTCAACGTCAAGGAAGGGGAATTGGGCACCTCTCATAACACCGAGCTGTTAATAGCCTCCTTCCTGGCACTGAGTGCAGGTAGCAACATCCTTGCATCCTTGGTTGAGTACTCAGGGAGACAGCATTTAGGCGGCTTGGGATATATATATATATGGCATATATATATGGCATATATATATATGACATATAATACTATATATATGTGACATACATATAATACTGTCTTTTAAAATTTTTCTTTCATCTTTTCTTTGAATTCTAATTTAGCAATTATCTCAAAAATTAAGCCTTGTCCTTCATTTTCTGATTTCCCCCAAGAATGACTATAATTATCTCCATCAAGATAACTATAATTAAATCAAAGAAAATCTATGTAGTTTAAAAGGAAAATAAATTTTAAAAGGAAACAGCAAACTCCTCTGCAGTCCTGGAGAGGCCCCGATAAAGCTCCTTTAGATTCTCTCTGCTTTCCATATTTGTTGACAGGTAAACTGCATCTATGCATTAACTTAGTTTAAAATGCAAAATAAACACAACCAAAAAAATCCAATCCTTCTGATTTTATGTTTTGATTTTTTTTGCTACTGTCCAGGTTTAAGGAGAGAATACTGTTGATCATGCATATTGTCTGTGTGAGAAGTGGTCAGACTTTCTAATAACAAGCTTGAGAGGGGGAAACAGATCTGCACTTGTTATTTTCACTCATACTATATATTAAACATTTAAAAAATTTATTGCCAACACTTAGAGTTCCAGATAATTCACGTAACAATCTTGGCTTCCTGCTTCTCTTGAAAAAATCATCATCTGGAGCACAAAGCCAGAATCTCCCCTTCCTGCAGTCACCAGGGTCTGAGCAGCAGCTGCTTCTGTAGAGCATTGTTTTCCAAAATGCCACAAGCCTTGCCACTCCCTGATGCCTACACCTGTTTTACTCATTTGTATTAGTTGCCCTGACCCTGAAACATGAGTTTATGATCTCATAATGTATTCAGAAATAAACACTCATTTAATGTCTCATATCATTAACAATTATTTATTAAATAACTTCATTCTGCATAAGTGATCCAGTTGGTTCCTGTGCTCAAGGGACACAAGATCTATTTGGGAAGATGAGACATCACTGCACAGCAAGTAAACCACTATTGGAGCATAGACCTAGAGATGTTGGGATGCAGTACGTGCCTGGGCACTTCTCAGTTGGGCAATATAGTTAGTAAGGGCAGTGAACATGGCATGGGGAAAACTGAGCTGGAATGGGCTTGGGAAGACTGGGATTGAAGTTGTACCTCAAACGATGGGTCAGAATAACATTGCAGGTAGACAAGAGAAGCTGATATGGGGGTTAAGACAAAGAAATAATATAAAACATGAGCAAAAACAAGTTGCTAGGAATGAGCACATTTGGGAACCATGAGCAGGTCTGTTTGGTTGGATAAAAGAGATGTTAAAGAGAATTGGCCACCTGACATGGCCCCTTCAATTCTCATCCTCATTCTTTATTCATTGTACAGTTGCTCTGGAAATGCCCACAGCAAGCTGTAGAAATGCAAATGCTGGCCCACCAATCCTTATGCAAAGTATGTTTTCCACTTTCTTAAAGCTCCCTCTTCAGGTTACTTCTTCCTAGCTTTATATCCTCTAAAGGGGGAAAACATGGAAAAGAGATCTTGATTTCTTTAGAATTGGGTATAAGAGAGACAATAGGGAAAAGGAGGTAGATTAGGAAGTTAGGAGAAAATGAAAAGGAAGGGTGGAGAGAAAGGTGGGCTGTTTGGCCTGTACTGTGAAATTTCCGGAGGGGCCCACACTCCCTTAGCCCTTTCCCCAGACTAGGGCACTATCTGAATGGCCTCACTTGCAAATCTCTAGGACACTTTGTTCTGGGCTTGCTCCTCTGGTTTTTGGAACCTCTGAGACAAGTCCTTAGAATGTCTTTGCATGTCCATGTCACAACATCTAGTATTGCAAATAGTTGGGTGAGTGAAGACAACCAGTTGAGCCCTATGTCCTGTATATTGAATGTAAGACCAAGCTGAAGTAAGAGCAAGCACCTGCCCCTTTCCTGTCTCCCATGGTCATATGATGAACAATTGTAGTTATCCCAGGTGAAGGGTTGGTTGGCTATGGGGTGGATTGAAAACCAGAAGAAGCTGGATACAGCAGAGGACAATGGCCAACCCTGGACTTGCTAGCTGGAGCCATGAAGGAGGACTAAGGCTTTGTTTGTAAGACAAAAGGACAAGACTGGGGCCAGGGATTTAGCTCAGTGGTTTCGCCACCTGCTACGCAAGCGCAAAGACCCAAGTTCAATTGCCAGTACCAAAAAAAAAAAAATGCTAATTTGGGGCTGGGGATTTAGCTCAGTGGTTCTGCCGCCTGCCTCTCAAGGTCTGGAGTTCGATCCCCAGTACCAAAAACAAAACAAAGCAAAAGGACAAGACTGGACTAGGCAAGGTTTTCCCAAACCAATTTTTAAGAAAAGTTAATAGACGTGAAAAGATTAAGTTGAGTTAAATAAATTTCTCTCTTACTAGGACTTTTCAGTGTCTTTAAAATCTGACATACAAGTCTGGTGCAGTGGTACATGCCTGTAATCCTGGGAGGCTGAGGCAGGAGAACCCTAGAGTTTGAAGCCATCCTTGGCAAGTTAGTGAGACCTTGCCTCATCAAGAAAAAAATACCTGACATGCCTTGTGAATCAGAGACAGGAGTTGATGTGCTGTATTTCCCAATCTGAGTTGATCCCAGATCCTTTCATACTTCAATTCTCAGTATAAAATCACCTCCTCAATCTGCTTTTTCTATAAAACTCAGTTTGGAAAGTACAGTGTTCCCTAGTTTTCCTTCCAAATCTATCATATTTGTATTCTAAGTATGTAAAAAGACAAAAGCCTAGAAAGCCAGAGATGTTGTCTAAGTCCAGTGTCTGTTGCAATAGCGGAATACCACACATTGGGTAATTTATAAAGAGAAGTTTATTCCTTACAGTTCTGGGCACCAAAAGTCTGAAAGCATGGCACCAGTACCCAGTGAAGATCTTCTTCCTGCATTACAACATGGCAGCACGCATCACATGATCAGAGGACAAAGCCATTCAGTGCATCCTCTTATCAGATGCCAACTCCTGAGACGACAGCCTTAATCCATTCATCACCTAATCACCTTCTAAGGGCCCCACCTCTTAATAGTCTTACAGTGGCATTAATTTTCAGCCTGACTTTTGGAGAGGGCATTCAAACAGATGGTAGTGTATCAGACATCTCCACAAAGATTGCAGATAGTGAGGATTTGAATGATTCTGTCAACATATGGATGCTCTGGTTCTAGGTCTGGGAGGCAAATGGAAAAATTAAAACAAGAAAAATAAGTATTGAATTAGTGAATTTTGCCATGAAGAGGAAGAGAAAGAAAATATAAGATAGCAAAAGCTTGAGATAAATTAGGGTTTCTTTCCATAGAGATATTTTGGAGGAACATGAAACTAACAATCTACTGATGTGGTTCTGGCCCAAACAGGTCAGTAACTGAGTGACTTGGGATTTATCAGCTGTCTTTCTGGGACTCAGTTTCCTCTTTTCCAAGAGAGTCTGTTTTTGTGGGCCCTTTAGATTTTAAAATTATATGATGCCGTTTGCATGTAGTTTAAATTAACAAGGATTGAGGCTGTAGGAAAGGGAATTAGTAAGGAAAGATGAATGAGGGAATGAGGACTGAGACCTGGAGTGGAGGAAATGAAGCTCAGAAAGGCCCTTTGGAGCCCAGTGAAGATGGATCTTCAGTGGTTTTCTGCAAACTGATTTTTCAACCACTGGCATATCTGTGCACCTGCATATAGACTATGTGATACCTGTTGACTTCTTATGTCAATGTGGCTTAATTTCCCAGCTAAATCATCAGGTATCTGAACAAGATTAATTTATCATTGACTCTCCTAAGAATTTACTTGGATAACTTTCATCCAGACTTAGTACAGTGGCTATTAGTACAGTGGCTAAATAATTGTACTTTTGTGAGCCATTTGCAGTTTATGTATGTTTGCTTACAGTCTGCCATTTTCTAGATTTGATTTTCTTCTTGGGCATTTGCTAAGGTTTTAGCAATCTCTTAATTGGATACAGTAATGGACATCTTGATAAGTAATTTCAGATATTTGGAAAACACCAGTGCATTTATTTTTGTAGGTATGAAATTTATGGGCTTTTTTTCCTTTGTGGTACTCGGGATTGAACCTAGGGCCTCATACACAATAGGCCAGCACTTTATCGTTGAGACAAGCACACCCTAGCCCTTTTATTTAATTGTTCTTACTAAGTCGCCCAGGCTGGCCTCAAACTTGTGATTCTCCCTCCTCACCTTGCACAGTAGCTGGAATTACAGGAATGCACCACCATCCTAGCTAAATATATAATTTTAAGTGTGACTTTCATATATTCATTCATTCTGCAGATGTTTGTTGGACACATATTATAATGCCAGGCACTCTGCTGAGTTTTAGAGTAAAGCAATGAGCAGACGCATCATTATTTTCCTTTGGCTTACATGGATGGGTACCTTGCTTCAAAGGACTGTTACCTATGCAAACATTCACTCCTCATTCATTATTACTTAATAAGTCTATTTCATTTCAAGTTCTAAGAGCATTTTGAGTTATAAAATAGGAACTTTTAGGAAAGCTTTAGGAGAAAGAAAATATGCTTAGTCACTTTGTTTACTCAATATACAGTGTAAGAGGAAAAATATTTCATATTAAGTTTTAAAATCACTCTGGTAAACAACCTTTTTACGGTGGTGTTTCTTTTAGTTCTCTGGATTACACACAACTCAAAACTCACAACCCCTCCCCCCAAAATTCCTTGTAGTAGATGTGTTTTTCCTGAAAATCTTTAACTATATATACCATTCTGTTCTCAAGCAACAAAATTTGAGTAGGTATCAATAAAATATAAAAATTTAATTTGTCACATTCACATTGCAAAATAATGAAAACAAGCAAGTTCTACTTCTGAGCTGGGGTGGAGGCACACACTTGGATTGGTTCTTCAACCATATATTTTTCCCAAACATATTATTTTCAGTGAAGAGTTCTGATAATTTTCACATTCTAAAAGCTACATGATGAAAAGATTTCATAAAGATCAAAGTATTTAACACCAGATATACATGTTTTAGAGAATTTATTGCATTTTATATGTCTTCCAACACATTAATACTTCTAAAGTGCTAGGTAGCTGGGTATGTTGGTAAACAACTGTAATCCCAGCATTCTGGAAGGCTGAGGCAGAAGGATTGCAAGTTTGGGCCCAGCCTGGGCAACTTAGCAATGTAGCAAGACTATGTCTCAAAAATTTAAAAATTGAATATAAAAGGCTGGGGATATAGCTCAGTGCAAAGGTCCTGGGTTCAGTTCCCGGTAACACACACACACACACACACACACACACACACACACACACACGGCAAGGTAAAGTGATCTAATACTTAAAACATTTGTGGGGTTTTTTTCTTCCTTTTAAACTGATGCTACCAGAAACCATTCCAAGATTATAAATAATGAACAGAGGTGTAGAAGTCAAAATACAACAAGTTAACCAAAGCATGTTGCTTCCCTAGACTTGGCTTTAGAACATTCTTCAGAATCTTAAGGGGCAGCTTCCCTGTCCCAGTTGCAGGCTTTCCCTTTTCCTCACTCTCTGCAGTGTAAAGCTGGGTTGCAAAAGAACATTTTCCTTGGGTTCTGCCTTAGCTGTTCTAGGAAATTACAGAGCTAAAGACCAATTTCCAATCCTCACAGAACTGATCATGGTAAGGTAGTTTCAAGTTCAACTGTGAATACTTTTGCATACATTTATTGTGTTCAGAATGAAAATCTAATTCAAAATGTAGGGGCTCATGAAGATTTGATCACCTGACTTGAATATATTACAGCAATGTTAGAATGGATTCATGTTACATTTTAATAGCTGATGTGGTCAATAGGAAACTATATCTTTCTTAAGTCAGTAAATACTTTAAAATTTTTAACATCTTTGTTTGCTTCTTTGCTTTCTCATCAATCTCTGGCCCCTCTTATTTCTCAGTATCATGAAATGGTTCAGAGTGGGGATGCTCTTCCTTTGACTGTACCTCCACCTCCTCTTCCCTCACTCTTTCTCCTTCCCTGCATCCTCATCTCTTCATCTTCCTCAGGATGGTCAGACCCCAAGGTGCAGGCACATTCTTTCATTTTGCCCACGAGCTCATATGTTTTGGCAAGTAAGGGCTTGTAAGATCATTATACATTTTTCCCCTGGGCCTTATCAAATTTGGCTTCTATCTTATCACACAGTTTCTGCAGCTTTTTGAGGGAAAGGACTTGGGCATTTCACAGAGGTTGGCAGGCTCTTGATAAAGTTGTGTTTAGGTTTTGGTGCATTCTCTGAGGGTCTGAGGCTCCTCCGCCCTTTGGGCAGTGGTGCTGTTGAGTCTGCCCTCTGTGCAGCTGCCTTACTTGGCCCCACAGTCCCTTGTTTCCTGAATTTGACAATTTAGAGAAGCTCAGAGGCAGAGGGTGTTGCCTGAGGAGGCCCAGCAGCCCAGCTGGATCCCCAAAACTCTCCAGGGGGCAGGCTTGTTTGCTGTATAAAAGGGGCTCCCAGTGGGCCATGGGCCAGGATGGAGAGGCTTCCTTGTCCTCTGCAGAATCTGGGCTGGTTCTCACGATCCTTTTCATCCATTCTTCTCTGCACCAGCAGTGTGCCAGACTCTTACTGGCTCACTGTGTCTGCCCTTAGAGTTCACAGCCAGACCTCCCTCACAGTTAGGAGAGGTGCAGAAGGACTTTCATCTGAGACATCTCGACACAGAGCATGAAGAGATCAGTTCTCTGTGAAGAAAGTTCTGGGAGGCCATCGGGGGCCTTCACAGAGGAGGTGTCTTGAAGGAAGTTCAGGCTGAGGGGGGCTGGCAGTGGTCATCAGACTGCATGTGGCTTGGTATTATGAGCCCTGCTCACAGCAGCACTGCCCCAAGACCTCTACTCATTACCCTTGCAAAGAAAATCAGTAAGAACAGAAACCGCCTAATGACCGGCCAGTGTTTCTCAACTCTGCCAGGCAGAAGAATCACCTGGAGAGATTCTTGAGTTCTCTCACCAAAGATTGTAATTCACTAGCTAGAGTTGGGGTGCAAGATTGTGTATTCTGGTGCAGCCAGTCTATGGACCATCCTTTAATGATAATAAAGAAATAAAACAATTAGGCAGTGCCACGTGCCTGTGATTCTAGCATTCTAAGAGGCTGAAGTGAGAGGATGGCAAGAGTAAGCCTGGCAACTTAGTGACTTTGCAAGGCCCTTCTGCAAAATAAAAACGCTGGGGATGTAGCTCAGTGCAAAGGCCCCTGTTTCAATTCCCAATACTGTGTTTAAAAAACGTTCTTAATAATCTTTTTTTAAAAACAGATGAATTTTTTATACATACAGTTTTTTTCTTTTTTCTTTTTTTTTAATTAAATTCTTTTATTGGTACATTGTAGGTACACAACACGATTACATTTCTCATTGGGAATTGTACCTTTACACAATGCATCTTGGTTCTTATTTTTTCCCCATTCCTAGCCCTCCCTTCACCCCCTCCACCCTTCCCTATTTACAAAGACTTTATTTCCGTTTTTTCCATTTCTCATCATTTTTCCTTTCCCTTCTTTCCTGTCCCCTGCCCCTCCCACTACCCCTACCCCTTTGGACCTTTTCTTCCTATTTTGCATTATCGATTATTCATTCTAATCATTGGTACATTTTAGGTATACAATATAATGACATTCATCATTGGAAATTTGCACCTTTACATAGGCTCTCTTGGTTCTTATTTTTCACCCTTGCCCAGCCCTCCCTTCAACCCCTCCATTCCTCCCTATTTACAAAGATTTTGTTCCTCTTTTTCCATTTTCTCATATTAATCCCATTCCCTTCTATCCTTTCCCCTAGCCCTCCCACTTCCTTCCCCTTTGCCCCTTTTCTTCCTATTTCACATTACCTATTATACATTTAGTCCTTATTTACACTTTCAGTTTCTCACACCAGAGAAACTATTTGGTATTTACACATGTGTGTCCTATTTATTTCACTTAAGAGTATCACCTCAATGTGCATCCACTTAGCTATAAATGTCTCTAATTTCTCATTTTTTATGGCTGAGTAGTACTCCATTTTATAAAATAACCACATTTTCTTTATCCAGTCTCCAGTTGATGGGCATTTGGGCTGTTTCCAAGTTTTAGCTATCACAAACTGTGCTGCTATTCTTTTGGTACTGGGGCTCGAACTCGTGTCTTTGCACTTGTGCAGCAGGTGGCAAAACCACTGAGCTAAATCCCCAGCCCCAGATGAATTTTTTAAACCAATAATTTACCACCAATCGGCAAATCAGACTCCTTTTGTCTCTTCAGGTGGGAAGAGTCTGTGACTGAACGCAGTAGGTTCACCTCCTGGTGAGTGCAAAGCCTACAAGCACACTTATGAGATAAAGTTGTGGAGAGAGGGTTATTACTGGCAGCAAGTAAGCAGAGCCCTGGAGTTCATTTCCAAAGCAGCTTTCTCTCCAAACAAAGCAAGGTATTTTACTGAAGAAAAGTACACATATTCATATAAGGAAGACTCACAGCCACATGTTGAGGCAGGCATATTCCTGAGCATGCTTAGTTGAGGGTCACCAGTGTTGCTTCTTTTGGAAGGGACAGACAGGAATGCCTCTGAGCAGAGAAGTTAGTATTATAATGAGCAAAGTTCACTACAGGGCAGCCCAAAGAAATGAGTCAGAGTAACTCAATCACCTTGGGTGCTTCCTTCTAAGTTTTTTCTAAAGAGCCCTAACTGAAATCAGAAAAGAAAAAAACAACTTCCAATGTGTGCTGACAGTCTTTTAATGGGGGAGCAGCTTTCTCCCCTTTAAGTATAAGAGTTTGCCCTTCAAGTTTCCTGCCTTGCTTAGTAACGGCTAGTCTCTCTTTTTGTCCTCCCTTGTCTTCCTCCTTCTCTCTCGTCTTCTGTACTCTCCTCTCCCTTCCATTTCCCTCTCCTCCTCCCTACTTTTCCTTTCTCCCTGTCTGTCTGTCTGTTTCTTTCTGGATGGCACTCAGGGACCCCTGCAAGCTAAACATGTCTCTATACCTGAGCTGCAAATGCAGTGCATCAGGATGGATCTCTGTTAATGGGATAGGACTTTTGCATACCTGGCAGCTTTCCTGGGGGTGGATGTGTAGGTGGAATACACAGAGAGGGGAACAGATTTTTTTTTAAAGGATCCAAATGATCAGATTCTTATAGTCATCAAATTAAGAAAATTTTAACACATTGAAATACATACAGCATGAGTCCTGGTCCTCCTTCTCCAGTGTCTTCTGGCAGATTGTTATTTGTCCTTCGAGGCCCAGCTTACATGTCACCAGTGCCGTGAACATGTTGCAGGCCCCCTCCAGATGGAGAAGGTCATTTCTCTGTGACTGCACCTATGCTTACAGTCACACAGCTGCTCCGCTTTGTCTCTACACTGTTATCTTCTTACGGGTGAAGCCCGCTTTTCTCATCTCTGTACCCGTTTTCGCGCCTGGCAGGCAATAGGCATTTTAACATTTGCTGCAGGAGTTGATGAAAAATAAATATTGACCTTTTTCTTTATAATTAACCGATGCATAAATTTCTCTGAGGAAGACAATATACATATCCCATATGTTGTACAGCTATTTTGATTTAGACTTAGTATGTTAAACGTTCAACAAATTAGATTGTATATTACAGTTGTGGATCTAAACTAAATGTGAGGAGTGAATTGTTTCAATTTCCACAGTATCTACCTGTTTGTCTATCTGTCTTGTACAAAGGACTGAATCCTGCACTAAGCTGCATCCCCAGCCTTCTTTTTATTGTTTATTTTGGGGCAGGGTCTCACTAAGTGGCTAAGCTCCCCAGGAGTCCGTTAGAAGGAGAAACTTGTCTTGGTGTGCCTGTGAACCTGCCACTGTGGAACTCACTCACACTCTGTCCCCAGCCCGTGCTGGCCTCTTGAAGCCTCTGGGCCTAGCAGGCCACCCTATCTCTGAAGGCCTCAGGCCAAGGAATGACTCAGCTGGCTGCACTGGCTTGAAACTGCTGGCAGTACAAATTCTAGCTGCTCTCACGCTTTGGCTTTTGTTTTGATGCTTACTTTCTCAGGCACTGTTTATGTAGGAAAACCGGTCCTGCTAATCAGCTGGGCAGACCTGCTGGCAGAGAGAAAATGCCAGGAGGAGAGAGTCTGGGATCTATTTGATGACCTACTTTCTTTCTCCACCCTGATTCTAAACCTTTTACTCTCAAGTGACTGGAAACTTGTGTGATAGAAGAGGCCTCATCTTTAAGTAATGATCTGAGTAGTGATTGTCTTCTGAGCTCTGAGTAACACAGTGTAATAGACAAGTGATGAGTCAGAATCAGTTGAACTTTTGAGACCCAGTGCTCACTTGGAGCCATGTGATCCTGGTTAAGGCAATTGTCTTCTTTCTTTGAGCCTCAGATGACCATAAAATGATGTGATGTCTGCTCTTCCTGTTTCACAAGTCCTTGTTGGATTCAAACAAATGAGAGTAATTGGTCACCACCCATACCACAGGGTACATAATTTATTATTTATTTCGTATTTTATATGGTATGCATTAATTTTTCATAAACCATGTGATCATGGACAAAGGGTATACAAAAGGCATTTAAATTATTATAATCATCTGAATCTGGCTCTTCAGACTTCTGTAGATGTCTGTAAAAATCATTTGCCTTGTATGTTTATGGTCTGTGTGCCATTTAGGAAACCATATTTCAAGGGTCCTTATCTAATTTAATGCATACTGCACTTCACAAAGCAGAAGATGAACCCAACTTCAGGATATCCTATGCTTGTAAAGTCAAGCAGAGGGTGTGAGTGGGCAAGCTCAAAATTGCCCTATCCCAGAAGGGAGCTGGGGAGGTTTTGCTTGGAAGTTTAATTCTTTTGTGCTGCCTTTAGTCAGCTGCTATTTGGAACACTTAAATGAAAACAAATGCTGCTTATCCTGGCAATCAAGGGATGCTTTTAGAAGCTTGTGTAGCTTTGAGAAGAACATTTGTTTATGATCAGCTGTATTTGGGGCACTGGAAAAAAATGTTCTTTTTTCTTTTTGGTACTAGGAATTGGACCTAGTGTCTCCCACATGCTAGGACTGCACTGGGGGTATTGAGCATGCACAGAGTCCCAGGAAAAACATTTGACTCCCAAGATCAAGACCTTGTCTGCAGGAGTTCACAATCCATGTACTTTTTGCAATGACAAGTACTAATAGAGATGTGAGTAAAAGAGAACTCCTAGCATGCAGGAGCCTGAGGGAAGAGTGTCACGAGTTCAAGGCCAGCCTGGGCTGCATATGGAAGGCAAAGGAGAGTGAGCTGTGGTTAAGACAAAGAGAGGTGCTACTGGAGAAGGTTGGAGAGAGAACTGTGCTGTTGAGATGGGCTGGAGGGAACAGACTGAAGGAGCAGCTCCTCGATCCAGCCAGGTCAGGGCTAGAGCTGCTGTGCCCTTATTGGACTGCATAACCTTTGTTCCTTTTTCTCCAGCCCCATTGTGATTAAAATGTGAGTTAATGGATGGAGATGCTTGTTAGTCTAGGAACGCTAGATAGGGATCTGTAACAGACCTAGAGTCCCAGAGTAAACTACTCAACTCTTTGTTT
>NW_004624730.1:50682317-50692683 GCF_000247695.1 Heterocephalus glaber | reverse complement strand
TGGTTGAGTATCAGAGTGTTCCATCTCATTTCCCTTTGGGGTTGCTGTAGGTGATCTGGAAGTCTGGTTTTGAGACTTATTTACATGTTTTCTCATTTCGACTGGGGTGGAGGGCTGTTAGCGCCTGCACGGATTACCTCCTCTGAGCTGGGTGAGGTGGGACAGTGGCCAGGAGCAGCAGTAGGGATGGTGACCCAAAAGCCCTTTCCTGTGGGCTGGGACCAGCCAGAGGGATGGTGGCCGGGAAACCCCTTCCTCTGGATCAGGAGCAGTGGGATGGTGGCTCAGAAGCCCCTCCCTCTGGGCCAAGAGCAGCGGGACAGAAGGTGGCCCAAAAAGCCTTTTCCTCTGGGCTGGGAGCAGCGGGAGGGATGGTGACCAGGAAGCCCCTTCCTCTCTACCAGGAGCAGTGGGACCTCGCCTCAGAAGCCCCTACCTCTGGGCTGGGAACAGTAGGACTCAGTACCTTAGTCTGGTGGTCTGGTGTCCTCTGCGTCTTTGTAGTGTGAAATCAGGTGGCTGCCTGTCTGCAGCGGGGTGATTCGGTGTCTTCCGCGTGACTCAGGACCTCGGTAGGGCGTGCACAGACCTGCCTGTCTGCAGCGGGCTGATTCGGCATGTGTTCCGCGCGACTGGGGACCTTGGTAGGGTCATTTCTAAATAGATCTTGTTCTAGTCAGTTCTTCCTTTACCTTAAAAGAAGTGTGACTTTTCAAAGCCAGCTCATTTTGAAGCCAAGCCATTGCAATAGGCTCACTACTATTTGATATTTTCTCCCTCCTCCTCTTCTCCTATCACTCTTGTCTCTTCTTCTACCACTCTTGTTCCCCAAGTTTCCATTTTTTAAAAAATTTTTATCCAATTTGTAAAATCTCTGCTTTTTGTGAACAAACTGACTTTCTTCCCAGGTGGAATTTACCACATAAGCTAAGTCCTCCCAGACGCAGTGCTCTACTGTGCATGGTGGTGCTCAGTCCTAGCTACTGGGATGGCTGAGGTGTTAGGATTGCCAGTTTGAGGGCAGCCTGGACAACTTAGGGAAACTGTCTTGGAAGACAAGTGAAGAGGGAGGGAGGGAGGGAGGGAGGGAGGGAGGGAGGGAAGGACAGGAGGAAAGGAAAAGGATGGGAAACCTTCCTTGACCAGAGTTGGGTTAAAGTAAAAATTCAGCCTTCAGCAAGGGAAGGTATGTTTTTAATCCATGTATTCTGCTTGAAAATAGGAAAGGAGACTTTGATGCCCTCACGTTCTCTTTCCATTCTTGTTGGGTGAGGTTAGTGGTCAAAGGACTGACGTGTAGGTAGGACATCAGCCCCACAAACAGAAACATCTCCCTGCCTTTTCTCAGCTGTCCTCCTCCTTCTCTAACTTTCTGATCATTAGAACTCAATTCACCTCACCTGAGGCTGGGCCCAGACTTTTTGGACAGCTCCTGTCTTTTCTTTCCCTGGCTTGGTCATCTACCACTATACTTTAAGGTATTCACCTCTATTTTTAAAGTTTCTAGAGCATATCAAAAATCATCTGTCAGGTCTGGGATATTCCTACATTTGAGTGCTTCCTGAAAACAGGCTCTTGTCCTTTGTTTATCCTTGTACTCCCAAGGCGTAGAGCAGTTCTGATCAGATAGGCACTTAATACACGTTGGTTGAATGAGTTAATTCATTTGGTTTCTTTAGTGATTCTCAACCTTGCTATGCATCAAATTTGTCTAGGCAGCCAAACAAATACATTCTTTAGGTTATGTTCTCAGAAATTACTATTTAGTAAGTGATCTCGAACTTGGCATTGGTACTCTTTAAAGCTACAGGTGATTCTAATATGCTTCTAGCTTCGAGAAACACTGGATTAAATGAATAAAATAGATATACCAGTGCCCACTGTATGCCAGATGTTTTAATTAAATTCTTACAAGAATTTAGGGAAAGGAGGCAGGATTTGTTGTTTTTAGCACACAGGGTAAAAAAAAAGAGGCCCAAAATGATGTAACAATTTTGTATAAGCCACGGAGTTGGCAAGAGGCAGAACTAGGATCTGACTCTATTCCCTGGTGCAGCCTTCCAGCTTTTGGGCAGCTGCCTCCAGGAAGTGGAGAGTCCATCCAGTGTTTTGTAATTCACATAGCACTGGCCAGCTGGCCCAGCTATGTAGCATGTGGAGAAATGTGCCATTAGCTCTAGGCTACCTAAGAATGTGGTTGAATGTGCGTTAGCCCATGCAAGAGCCTGTCTGTGTCGCCATCACATTGTCTTCTTCGTTTGTAGACACTTGTGCCTTTTTCTCCAGGTGGGGCACTGAGTCTGACTTCTAATTCTGTGTCTGGAGTATGCTCATTCCAGTATCTTCTTGACCACTCAGCTTGTTACCCTTGCCTCATGCCTCATCTCTGAAACTAGTCTATACACCTAATTTTCCCTTTCCAAGTCACCTGTAATTTCTTTAAGGTTTTGATGCTAATCTTTGATATTTGTAACTTTGTTTCTCCTTATACAAGTTTTATATGCTGTACATTTATTTTAAAAAAACAAAAAAATCACTTAAGAGGTTTTAGAGAACTTTAAAATATTCAGTTACCAAAAAATATACTGAGATCTTATAAAACTAGAGTTTAAAAAAATAGAGTTAAAAGTTAATGATGACCAAAACCAAGTCAAATTCTAAATTTTGAATTTGTAAATTCTAATAAATTAGGCAAACATTCCCTTCTGGGTATAAATATTGTGAGGATTATTGCAAGATATAAACAAAAGTAATACTTTTCTTTTTAATAGTAATTATTTGTTGTTAATCATAATAATAAACAGTTATGTAATACTTAGTATGTGCCAGGTGCCACGTGCTTTGCATATGTTAACATTTAATCTTCAGGGACCAGGTTAGCTCAGTGGTTCCACTGCCTGCCCGGCAAGCGCAAGGACCCAAATTCAATCCCTGGTACAAAAAAGCAAATCAAAACAGAAAAAACATTTAATCTTCAGAACAACTTTGTGAGCCAGGTACAGTTCTATTATTCCCACTTTATAGATGAGGTTAAGGCACAGCAACATTAACTAAGACACACAGTAAGTGGTAGAAATGAGATGCAAATACTGGTAGCTTGACTCTTGTGGGGGTTTTTTTTGTGCCGGGGATCGAACTCTTAATCAGTATTATAAAATATATAATTTGGAAGTAGACCAATTTTGCACATTTGATAGAGAAAGACTGACATGGTGCTATAATTCCTATTCCTGACTGTTACTTTGTTTTTACCACTCACTGATTTGGAATGGGAGGCAGGGGAAAAGTTTCACACAGCCAAAAAATCCATGGCCTTTAAATTTCCTGAGAGAGTAGTACATAGTGCAGAGCTGAAATATCTTGCATACAGCAAAGACAATGATAATGAAGATATTGAAATAACTGCATTATACTTCCATGATGTGCCTAAAACATCCTTTGGTTACTACTGATGACTTCCTACTTAGGTTAGTGGCCATTTATCCACCCGTAGCTTCCTTAAATGGCCAAATTGTCAGCTTTTTCTCTGAGATTCTAGTTTGTCTTCTGTGTTATGATTTTTCTCTTTATTTTCTTTTTGGCAGTCTGACCTCTCTGGATTTCTCCCTCTGTTTCTTTCTTTCCAGCCTGACCAAGAATATTTTCCTCCATGGCCAGTGTCCTTGATCCTGTATTAGGTCTCTTTGCTACCTCCCTTGAGCCTCAGAGTTGTATGGGTTGTCAATAGTTGACTCTGAGCACTTTTATGGGCCTCACCTCCTTGATTCTCTAATCCTGCATTTACTATCTGCCTTTTGGGATTCACCTACCTAGACATCTCATCAGCTTTAAGTGGAATAATTCTAAAATGGATTTTATTTTACCTTCCCTACCTGTTCTGCTTGAGTTCTCTATTTCTCATATCCCATGAAGACCTTCCAGGACCTTTGAGTCCTCTCTCTGTGTACCTCACCAGCCGACCTACCTGACTGCAGTCCCTCCGCTCTCTGACCAGTTGACAAGGCCTGTCAATTCTGCCTCAGTGATCTCTGTGCAAGTCCCCTGCCCTGTATTCTCTGGGACACACCTTCATTTGCTCTCCAGTGGACAATCACCACATTCTTTTAACAGGAAAAAGAACATGGGAAGTTTTTGTTCTATATATATTTCTTACAACTCTTGCCTTTGCCTCCAATCTCTTCTCTCTCTAGACTGTTGCATATGCATTGGCTATGTAATTCTTCCCCCAGCATAAACTCATTTAAAAAAATGATCTCATTTGATTCATCATTGACTACTAAGGTGTTCATTTAAGAGTGTCATTTAATCTGCCGCTATCTTGCCAGCTGCTTATTTAATCAGACTGGATAGTCATTGTCTATATTGGAAGCTGCATTCAGTAGCCCCTTTAGTTCTTATTTGCCCTGCAGATATGATTGGTTTGTTCTGCAACTTTAAAAATACAGTATTAGCCTCAGTCAATACTTTAGAATCGTGGGATTTCCCTTAAAAGTCAGAGTCTCCAAGGAAATTCAGATAACTACAAAAGCTTAAAGGAAAGTTGGAATTTGAAGAAAAGGGGAAAAAAATCAGATAAGACAGAATTCTTGGTCCATTTGTACCCATATTTTTATTCTTATAATTAGTAGCATTAGTAGGTGTTTAATTGTTGAATTGTTAAAGCTATAAGACTGTATAAGTCTATTTTTCATTACTATAACAAAATACCAGAGACAGGCTAGTTTATAATGAAAGAGATTTCATTAGGCAAAGGATCCAGGGAATGGTGCTAGCTTCAGCTTAGCACTGGTAAAAGTCTCAAGGTGAATGGCAGCACAATGGCCAGAACACAAGGCAGAGATCACAGCCAGACACAACATCAGAGAGTAGTTCAGAAGTCAGGCTCAGACTTTTCTAACATTCTCCCAGGGAAACTCAGAGTCTCATTAAGAATGAATGGCCTTAATACCTCCAAGGGCATAGTGCAGTGACCTAAGGACCCACCTCTTAGAGGGCCCACCATCTTTCACATTGTCACATCAAGGACTAAGCTTCCAACATACCACACACACACACACGCACACACACACACACACGAGCCATAGCAATGTCCTTGGGTGGCTTCTTGCACAAGCATTGTGGGTTCTATGTAGAATACAAGTTCTTCATAGTCTCAGGAGACGTGTACAGTGGTCTCAAATGCAAATCATATAATTTGAGTGTCAGCAACAACAAAAATTATATCTGGTGGAGCACGATGGCATGTGCTTATAATCCCAGCTACCCAGGAGGATGAGGCAGGAAGATCACAAGTTTGAAGTCAACCTGGGCAATTTAAGTGAGATCCTGCCTCAAAATAAAAAATAAAAAGGGTTGTGGATGTAATCTAGTGGTAGTGCTTGCCTAATTAACATGCATTACACCCTAGGTTCCATCACCAATTAAAACAAGAAAAATCTACCTTTAAAAGTATGCTCAAATTTCACAGTGTTTAAAAAATATGACCACAGGCCAGGCATGGTGGCCCATGTGTATGAACCCAGTATTCAGGAGGCTAAGTCAAGATGATGGCAAGTTCTGGGCCAGCCTCAGCAACTTATGAGGCCTTATCTCAAAATAAAAAAAGGAACAGGGCTGGGGGTGTAGCTCAGTGGTAGAGACCCTTTACCTTCTATTCCCAGGACCCCACCCACCCACCCACAAGTAATCACAAATTTTCATGCAGAAAAATAAGTGATCCATGTAGTTACAGATTTTCCTGTAATTGGAACAAGTATAGCACAATCTGGAGAGAGTAGAAAAGGTGTTTGACAGAATGAGATGACCATGCTGGGCAAGTTGGATAACTACAGACATAGAATCTAAACCACCAGATAAGAGAAACGAAGCAGGTCGCAAGTTAGAATCAGTGCTCTAAGTATTTAATGCAATTGGTTAATGTTGAAACTTGACCACATGCTAAGTTATTTATGTGGCTGGAGTATCATACTACTGCTTGCTCCCCTGCCTCCCTCTCCCCCAGATATGAGCATTCAAATATACTTTTCAGAGATAGCTATCTCATGTCTTTTTAAACCTCTAACAATTTCATAATATGGTAATGAATGTGGTGCTAATAACATGTGCTCAGCAGGAAAAATGGTAGTCTCAGCTTCCTTGGAAATATTGGAATATCTGACCCTGAACTCACATGTCTTCACACAGTGATCTGGATAGGGACGTCATCCGCATAACGAGAACCAACTCATTAGGGCTTGGTGTGTGGTGGGCACTGTTGTAGGTGCTTTCGTTTCTAGTCTTCACAACTGTCTTCTCAAGTTGTTGGTGGCATGGAAGCACTGATGGTTTAGCAGTTTTCCCAGGCTCCCAGAGCTGGTAAGTGGGGAGGTGGAGTTTAAACCAGGCTCTCTGGCTCTGGAGTCCATGCTGCTGACTTCTGTTCAGGCTCAGCTAGAACTTGTGATCGTCCTGGGGCTCACTATGTAACCAGGCTGGCTTCCAACTTGCAGTCTTCCTGTCTCAGCCTCCCAAGTGCTCAGATTTCAGGTGTACACCACTGTGCCTGGCTCACAACTAATTTCTATATTAATAGGCAGAGTGCAGTTGGTGCTTGGCTTCCTTGGATTCCTTTTTGTTCTTTCATCTTTAGTCACCAGCCCTGGGTAGGGAGCCAGTGTCCCACCGGATTTCACTGTGTCCAGCCCACTGATGCGTACAGAGTATCCTCCTCCCCTTCTATCTCCTTAGGCAGAATTACCTCTCCAGGGACCTGCAAGTTTTAAAACCTCTAGCACAGCCCTGGGTTACTTCAGCCAGCCAAGTTTAGGTAATTTGCAACCCAGAGGAATCTCATTCTAGGCCTGCTTCTGTGTGTGCATGGAGTTTCCCAGCTACTTCTAAAAGGGTTCCAGAAAACTTAGCTCCAAAATGTTACTTGGGTGAATAGGACTTTTTATTTAAAAAATCAGGGATATAAGTAATATCCCTTGAAGAAAAGCTGCGGGAAGAAGACTCAGAAGCTACCTGGACCCACACTGATTTAAACCAACATTTCCAGGGCAGTTCTGTGTGTCCCTGAGGCCTCCTATGGGTTTTAGGAATCCAGCTTCTGTAATCAATCTCTAATCTTCCCTTCCCTTCCCTTCACAAGGAATAGAAGAGTACCTACCTCAGAATTGTAGCCACATTTAACAGCCTACCCTCTCACTCACATAGTGTAGGCACTTAAGCCCTGATACCTATTATTAGTAATAGTAACAGTAAAAGTGGCTACTAATAAGTTACTAATCAATTCTCTCCATTTTCAAATCTTGAAAGAATCTCAACATTGGCTAAATTAACTTTTTTTTCATTCTGTAATTTATTAGTATAATTACAAATTTCAGGAGTGTTTTTCTTTTAGCAGCTTTCTGGATACTTTTCTCACCACCTGCCCTTTCTTAATTCTATCCCTTTTGTACTCAGTGCTTCTGTCAAGTCATCCGGCCTCTGTTGTAAGTAATACAGATGGTTGTTTGGAAATTTTGCTTACACAACTGAACAAAAGCTACCAAGCAGGGGTGTTTCTGGAGAGCGACAGGCGAACTGAGTTAAGTCTGCATGCACTCAGAGCAAGGGAAACATGGAGGAAGCCCAGGTGGGTTTTCATGTAAAATGAGCAATCGTTTATCTGAGAAAATGACTCACTAATTTTTGAGCTTCCCTACAATGGAACATACTCATGTATAATTTGTGTTAAATATTTAATAATGACTTCATTTAACGAAAAAAAGGAAAGGCATATAGCCCAAAAAGTAATAAAATCAAGCCTACCATTTTTTGTTCATATTCTTTCCTCCCTCCCTTCCTTCTTTCCCTCCCTCCTTTCTACTTTCCTGTGTTAATTTGGCTCATGGTTTCAGAGGTTTCAGTCCATGTTAAGTGTCTCCAAGGCAGGCACATCATGTCAGAAGCTTGTCCTGGAGCAGAGCAGCTCACTTCATGGTACTCAGGAAACAGAGCCCTTTGTTTATATTTCAGCATTTCTTGCTATCAAGCCATTTGTCCTATGTGGAATGGAGTGAATATTGCCTGTTTCCTATTCATTAATGATAAAGACTTATTGTGTCTACTCTAGAAATCTTGACAAGTACAGTGACTCTCAGCTGTGCCCTGGTAGATCTCAGTATTCACTAAGTTTGACTGACATTTTACCACAAAACTTAGATAATTGGCCTTTTCCAACTTGCCAAAAACTTAAAGTGATGGTTAGAATCTTCTGTGTGCACATGTCCATATGCCCTCCACGTATATGTATTTGTTTATTTACTATCAAGGACATTAATAGTTACTTTAACTTTCTCAGGAAGTTGTGCATGTGTCATAGCACATATAGAAGTTGAATTATTTTATTAATACTCATTTGCTCTGCTGCTATTAATATTCATTTGCTCCACTAATGAATATTAGTGGAATTCCTGAAATAGCTGTTCACTGTTCTTGTTCTTCATGAATGCGGACTAATAGTTTATAAATGCAGTGCTTTTCCAACTCTTTTCATCCAAAGCATATCTTATGTACAAAAATAAAAAATAGCATTTATATGGGAAACTGGGTAAACAGCTCAGGTACCTGGCTGCCCAGACGCTGGGAGGTGAGCATTGCAATCTACCTGTGTACCCTCAAGTCACACTGGTGTTCCCTGGACATAAGCTGGGAGGCTAGGATAGCACAATGTGGACGTCATGTGGTCCTACTTTCTGCTACCATTGTTTCGTTGATCTTATAATGCTATTAATGGTTGTTCTAACCACCAGGGTTCTGTTTCATAGTCTACAAAAGAGTGCTGTTATTCTCCAGCCATTCTCCTTCCTGAAGAACTTGTAGAAGCGGAAAGAGAAGAATAAACTCTGCAGGGTGTTTACTGGGTGGGTGACTTAGGTCTCTTCTCTCTCTGTGTCTCCTGCCACCCAATAACTCCCTGCAAATACTTTATGCAGACTTCAGTGCATTCTGGGGTCAGAAGGGAAGCGACATCAGGCTGTGTGGCCTTTGCACATTTCTGAAAAGCTTCTGGTTTTATCTGAGCTGGTCTGCCTCTTAGTTCTAGGAACTCACATGACCATGTTCCCTCTCTCTTACACTCATTCCTTTCTCCTACTCTCAAAGCACAGGCACATATAGATATATAAACTTCAAAGCATTTAAAGATACTTAAAGTAAAACTTTCCTCTCTCTTATTTGCACTTAAATAAATTATTCTTCCTTCACTCCTAGTATGTTGTGGAACTATGAGGTGCTTCTTTAGAAAATGAAACAATAACAACAAAAACGACTAAGTCCTGGAATTCACAAATCCTAGATTTGAGTCTCAGAAGTCCCACTTCTCTATCTTATGGGGCAAGTTCAGTGCCTCTCTAAGCTTTCTCAAGAAAGTGGAACTGATGAATTCCATCCCATTTCCCTCGCAGGACTGGTCTGAAAATAAAAGGACATTTCGTGTGTGAAAATATTCTCTCTGCTCTAATAGCAAAAGGTAAATAAATTTGTCATGGTATTACAACTGTCCCATGCATCCTCCAGCGTGGTGGCAGTTGCTGGTAAGAATCCCAGGCTGAGTTATGGAGTGTAGTTCATGTGCTTTCAAAGTTGAGTCCTGAGCCTCCTCTGCCTTCCTCTCTCCTGCAGAGTAACCTGATTCACTACCTGGGACTGACCCACCATCTGACCGCCCTGAATTTTATCATCATTTCTTTCGGCAAGAAAAGTGCGTGGTCCTCTGCCCAAGTGAAGGTGACTGACACTGACTTTGATGGTGTGGAAGTCCGAGTGTTCCAAGGTTCTCCAAAGCCCGGTGAGCCGCTGAAACGCAGCGTTGTTTATATCCACGGAGGAGGCTGGGCCTTGGCAAGCGCAAGTATGTCCTGTTCATCTTCAGATTGTTTGGCATTTGTGGATGGCCCCGGGGAGGAAATGGGATTGATTTTGACTCTATTAGTGGTTATGGAGGAGAGCGTTTGTCTTGCCTCTCTTGGACTGTCCCAGTTACCCCCGCTATCCCAGTAGAATTTTTGGTACTGCTTTTTTGGCACTCTCTAAAGGATCCTGTTTTGAATGATAAGTTATGTGATTGCATGATGTAAAGGTTTTTGCTTGTAGGTTTGTTCCCCCCCCCATTAAGTTTATTGGTACGTTTCAGGTATAAAATACATTTACATACATCATTGGGATCTTGTACCGTTACATGAGTATCTTGGTTCTTATTTTTTTCCCCTTCCCCTGCCCTCCTTTCACCCCCTCCACCCTTCCCTATTTGCAAAGATTTTGTTTCCATTTTTTTCCTTTTCTCATATTTTTTCTTTTCCTTTCTTTCCTTTCCCCTACCCCTCCCTCTTTGCCTGCTCCTTTA
>NW_004624730.1:50664904-50680047 GCF_000247695.1 Heterocephalus glaber | reverse complement strand
TTCATTGACTCCAATCAGTCTTATGTTATTCTTCTTTGCATCATCTAGCAGCTGCTGGATTGATTTCTCATGGTCCCTTACAATTTTAAAGCAATTTTTCTTTTCCTGATCACTAATTGCAATCTTACCTTCTATATCTGAAATTCTGTCCTCACATTGGTTCATTCTGCTGTGCAGACTTTTGATGGAGTTTTTAATCTCCTGGAAATCTGTTTGAAATGGCAGGATGCCAAGCAAAGCAGTCCACAGCAAAGTCAGAATGTCAGGACCTTTTCAGTCCCTGTGAAGATCATGGTTACTCCCTCCTTTTCACCTGAGAGCTTTGGACATCCCCTAAGTTTAAGACAATGGAAACTTATGTTTACGATAACAGTATATGATTTTTCTAATGTAGGAAAATTCAGGAAAGTATACATTTCTCTCCCAAGCCCATTTTATTTAGCTCATCTCTTTTATTCACTGCTTTGTTTAGATTTTCAACCACTATTCACTACGTATGTAAAGGTTGGTGCAAGACTGAGGGGTTTGTTGAGTGCAGGACCTTCAGTTCCCAAACTTAAGCAGCTGTGGACAGACATGGACTGTAGGTCCCCCCTGCTGTGTGCTAGGGTATAGGGGCCATAAATGGGTAGGACAGGGTCTCTGCCATGGAAGAGATTGGCTCTGCAGCATCCAGCCCTTGCCAGGTAAGATAGTATTGAAGCATAGATATCAGGAGTGTATGGATTACAAGAGCCACCCTGGCCTTGTCTACATAATTTTGATTGGGTGCCCCTGCTGCAGGAAGAGCTGGGCTGGTGGAGGTATGCAATTCTTAAAATGTCTACTTCTAAAGTTACCTTCGAAAGCCCATAAATAAGGATATTGAAGTTGGTTCTGTAAGCCAGGCATGGTGATGCACACTTGTAATCACAGCACTTGGAAGGCTGAGCCAGGAGGATCGCCACGAGTTCAGTAGCGGCCTGGGCTACATAGTGAGTTCAAGGCCAGCCTTAATTACATAGTGAGACCCTGTCGCAAATAAAATAAAATAAAATAAAACAAAATAAAATAAAAGTTGGTCCTATACCTACAGACCTTTGAGTCTTCCTAGGAAATGTTAAGATTTCCTAAAATTCTAGTGTCTTGTATGTTGGTTTGTTGGACCTCATTTCCCAGATTAGATTAGCGACGATCTCATGAAGCACGATACAGTTATGAGAACTTACTGGAGAACTTTATTTTCCGGCTGGGACCCATGTACACTCCAACCAAGTCGGAGGACAGAAGGCACCTAATGAAATGAGGACTGCACATTTAAAGGGAAAACCCACAGAAAAAGTCCCTCTTCCCATTCCCCTGGGTTACAGATTGTTGCAGGAGCTGGTTTCAGAAGCCAACATAAACCCAGTTAGTTCCTCCCATTCCTCTGGGTAAGGGATTGTTGCAGATCACATGCAACACAGTATCTGTTTATGGTTACATGCATAGGTTAGGGGTGGGGTTTTCTCCTGGGAGACAGTGTGCAGCTGGAAGTCACATATTTACAAAATGGAGGAGAATGTTCTCAACATGGTGCTGGTATTGCTAAATTGCCAAGCTGTGTCTCACAGGTTTAAAGATAATAACACATTCTTTAAATTGGCAAGTTTCTGCATCATAGCAAATAAGGCTATTAGAAACAAAATTTTATGATTCTAAGGAGAAAAATGCTTATTTGCTGTGATCTTTTTGAAAGGTACACTCATTTGAAGAGCTACAAAATCAGAATTAATTTTTGCATTTCATTAGTTAAAAACATATTCAAAATTAATGTAATATAAATTTCCTTTTAATTATAGTTTTTGCATTTCATCAGAAATCAGAATTTTTGCATTCATACATGTAACTATTAATAAGACACGTGTGGACATTTGCTTTTAATTATTTGTTTTTATTATTAACTCCAAGTCTGAAAATAATCCACACTTAACAAAATTTAAGAATGGACAGCATTAACGACCCACTTTGGAGTGACCAGTTACCCCTTTGTCTTCTTTAGAAATCAAGTATTACGATGAGCTGTGTACTGGAATGGCAGAGGAACTGAATGCTGTCATTGTCTCCATCGAGTAAGTAATTCATGCTAGTCGTAAGAATTTTTTTTATTAAGAAGAGATTCCAGGTAAAGGTTCAGTAACTTTATTTTGCAGGTGATAAGATAGAATGTAAAATAGAGCCAGGTGTGGTGGTACACTCCTGTAATCCCAGCTACTTGGGAGCTGAGGCAGGAGGGTCTCAAGTTTAGGGCCAATTGGGGGAACTTAACAAGACCCTGTCTCAAAATAAAAAATAAAAAGGCTGGGGTTACAGTTGAGTGAGAAGACCCTGGATTCAATCTGTAGCCTTGAAGGGGGAAAAGAAGTGTAAAATAAAGGTCCAGAGGTGGAGAGATTTGCTCAAGTTCATACTCAGCATAATCAGAAAAGAATGACTTCAGTTTTCATGAAAACGCCTTGAACTAGCTTTAATAACACCATAACACCTTGAGTTACCTTTAGTTTTGAAAATTTCTGGAAAAGGAATTAAAAACTAGGAAAGTATACATTTACTTGCTTTATTTTTTGAGGCAAGGTCTCACTATATAGTTCAAGCTATCCTTGAACTCACTATGTCCAGACTGGCCTCAAACTCACAGTGATCCTCCTCCCTTGGCCTTCCAAGTGCTGGGATTTACAGGTGTGTGCCACCATGCCCAGAAATTACCTTCTTTTTAAAATTAAAAAGTAACGGAGATGTTAAAAAGAATCTCTCCTACAGCCAAGAAATGAAAAAATTACTGTCTAAGCATCAGGTTCTATAACTTGGGCCTTGTGAATAGCAATAAGTATTTAAAACATCTTAATGGTATAATTATTAGTAATAGTAATCATATTATTCTTTTGAGTTGTGTCTACCAGTACTTTTTAAGCTACTTTTCTGGGCCGCTAAGAAAAATGGGAATAAGAATAATAACCCTCTGGGAGGCTGAGGCCAGAAGATTGCAGCCTGGGCAACTTAGCACCTTAGCAAAAGGGGAATGGAAAGTGGGAGGGGTAGGGGAAAGGATAGAAAGGAATGGAATTAATATGAGAAAATGAAAAAAATGGAAACAAAGTCTTTGTAAACAGGGAGGGATGGAGGGGTTGAAGGGAGGGCAGGGGAATGGGGAAAAAGTATGAACCAAGATAGATTATGTAAAGGTGCAAATTTCCAATGATGAATGTCATTATAGTGTATATCTATTATGTACCAATAAAATGAATAATATGAAAAAAACCCTGTCTCAAAAAATTTTTTAAAAAGCTGGGGATTAGCTCAGTGTGAAATCTCTGGGTTCAGTCCCCAGTGCCACAAAAATTATAACTATCTATATCTATGTATCTGTATCTATGTATCTATGTCTCTACCTATATCCATGTCTCTATCTGAATCTATCATCTTTAGCTATACCTGTGGGATGGATGGAATGAGTCATCTTGAAGGGATAAGGAATTGAATCCAGGTCAGATTGCTTCCAAGATCCCTATGCCTTTTTGATTCAGTATCAAACCAGTATTGGAGGAAGTAAGGAGCGCTGAGTGACAGGGTGCAGCTACACCCCATCATCCACATTCCGGGCCTCAGGCTCTTTCAGGTCTCTGCTTCCTCTCCCTCTCTACCTGATCCTCTCTAGCAATCAGGGCTCCCCTTTCTTGCCTCTGCTCCAGATCTGAGATCTCGGAGAATCTTTTCTTCTGCACTCTATTGGAAAGGCTGTTCTCTTGTGTCTGTAGACCACTCTGACCTTGTGAATAGAAGCCTGACAGTCACATTGAGTGGTCCTGTGGACCACTGACAGCTCTGAGGCCTCCCTGAACTCTCACTCTTGGGTGACGCCTAGTTCACCCAGGAGCTCTCAGTGAGAAGCTTCAAGAAAGTGATCATATCTTTTGGCCAGGACAGCTGGCCAGAAGAAAGCAGCCGTTGTTTAAGCAGCCAACCCCCCCATTCTGGACCAAAGCACCCCAGCTCAGTGTAGAGGAACAAGCTTCTGGGGCCTTCAATGGTTTCCTGTGTGACTCTAGCTCCTTGCAGGCCTGAGAAAGGGAGGCTGGACTTGTTTCACTTGGCACCATGAGTGAAACTTATTTCATGTGACCTAAGATAACTTCTTTTACACTAATAGACTTATTTTATATTCATAAACTTAAGTGCAGGTCAGTTATAACGTCCGCATCTGTCTCAAGCAAAACCAGTGCTCTTTTTTGAGTCTAGGCTTACCATAAAACACAGAAGGATGGCTAAGATGTTTTTAAGATTTTTTTTTTTAAAAAAGGGAACTGCTGCTGTCATCTTAACTTTCCAGTGTGCCTACTCTCTATAATGTAGCCCCCATAAGTTTATCTACTGGGAATTACCACAGTGCAGGGTTCAAGTATGGTTACCTGGTTGTGTGACCTTTGGGCAAATGACTTAAATTTATGTGCAAAATTGGTTTCAGAGTCCTTCCTGGTGTTTCAAATGTGACTACTGGGAACGGAAAACAGTACCCTCACTTTGGGGTCCCCAGCATGTAGTACAAGACTTAGCACATGCCTGCCAAGGAAATGCCTATTGAGTTGAGATAATAACTTCAGAGAACTGCCAGGGATCAGCTTAGACAGTGAGTATAAAAGGGCTTCGGATGTTTTAAGGCACTAGACAAGTCCGCAGGATGAGTGCCATAGCCTGTAGAAAAGAAGGTAACTTACAAACTGCTTATCAACGTGTGTTTGGAACTCACAGCACATTCTGGTTTTTGGTTAGGGTCCCGGCTGGCCAGCCACAGAGAGTGTTATAACTTGTGCTCCACTTGAGATGTAGCCAAGGTCATATGATCACGTTTCTCTTGAATAGAATGCTCAGAGATCTAACTCGGGACACACTTCTTCTCACTGCCTTAGGCCTTTTTGTTCTCTTCCATGAATGCTGACTGCACCCCTGTTCTGTGCCAGGTACTGTGCTAAACTGCGGTGATGTGCAGGGTAAGACTCAATTCCTGCCCTCACAATCTGGAGGAGAAGAGAAACCTTGAACACAAGATGTTCAGTGTGATGAGTTATGGGAAGGAAAAGGGCGAGGAGAGATGGATCCAATCTGACCCAGATGCAGTTCCCTGTCCCACCTATGCAAGGGTGTGCCTAGTTTGAAGGGTACAAAAGGCATTTTAAAATCATGCTTGCATCGAACCCCTGAGCATAAACAGAACCTATTTAGACCAACTGCCTCTGTCGTGGAAGTGTGATGAGAGGGCTTGTGAGGGGAGGAAGGAGGCAGAGAGCATAAAGTGTGAGAGAAGACATAAAAGGGCTTAATGAGTCTTCAGACCCTTGGGTCTCCTCGAATTCCACCTCCTCCAGGCAGAGAAGCTGTCTGCCTCTGGCTGTTCCTTGTCCTTGAGGTCTGCAACAGTGTGTGGAGGGGTCAGGACTTGGTGGTATCATGAGCTGTGGCCTTGGGGAAGATTAGAGCTTAGGAAACCTGACAGGCCTGGGTGATGGCAGCCTGGTCACGAGCACTTTGTGTGATGGGAGCACCGGGCGTTGGAGCTTCTCCCTCCCTTCCTGTCACCTGTGCTGCTACAGGGTCTGGGGACAGACCCAGCAAGTGAGGTGGGTAAAGACCGTCAGTTATGCAAAAATAGGTAAATGCTCTGTCTGGTACTTAGTATCTTCTACAGCATTGCTGTCTTTACACATTAATTGTACACTCTTTGGGAAATACATGGAAAAGTTCACCTTATCTAAGTTACATGGGTGTATCCTCATTCATATAACCTAGGATAACCTTACTTTACACTGATAGACTTCTTTTATATTCATAAACTTCAGTACTTTTAGTTATAACATAGTGCCTTTTTTACTTCTAGTTTGTCAAGTAAAACACCATACCAGAACCATAAAGCAGAAAGAACAAGAAACATTTAGTATTTTTTTTAAAAAGTAAGATGCAAGAAGACAAAGTATTAGGTATGTTGGACATTATTAAATTCTACAAGAGATTTACCTGACTTTTTTCAGTGTGGAAAACTATTTCAAGTTGTGTTTTGCTTTTAATTAAATTTTTACTGCACTTGTAAACTGTTTTATGTAGGTGCCCTAGACCTATCCGCATTCCACCAAATGTCACCAAATGTCACCTGGCGATTAACAGAACTTATGGCTTTAAAGAACTGTAAGGAGGACTATTGCTAATGCAAACAGACTAGACCCTGGAGTGCTGCTCTTAGTTTGATGTTCACACAGTTATAAGCAATGAGACTTTGATGCTTCTGGTTTATTCCGTCTATAAAATCACATAAATGCAAGGTGGCAAAGTCACAGTGCTTCTGTGAGGCACAATGGAAGGCACATCTGCCTGAGTAGCAGTGTGTATAAGACAGTTTGAGAAACAGGAAATGACAGTGACCTTGTTGTGAATTTCCCTTTCTCCTTGTCCTGCTCTTCCTCAGAGTCCTGAACAGAAAATCCTCACTTATCACCCTCATTTGGATACCCGCAAAAGGTGGGCAGATTGAATTCTGAAGAGTTCCACTGCACAGCAGCAGAAGCTTTGTTCAAAACATGCCTTTCACTCAGTCATGCCAACTGTAGCAAACCTAAGTAGTCACAAATAATTTAATACTACAGAGAGAAAATGCTGTGGCTTTGTGTTGGTCACTTTCCTGTTACTGTGACAAAATACTGACACCTGCAACATAAAGGAGGAGAGGTTTATTTTGGCTCATAGTTTTAATGGATTCAGTGTGTGGTTGATTGATTGCAAAGCAGAAACGACAAGATGGAAGAGCATGATGGAGGAAAGCTGCTCAACCCACGGCAGCTGGAAAGTAGAGAGAGACAAGGGAGGAGTCAAGGATAAGAATACATCCTTCTAGATCATGCCGGCAGTGACTCACCTCCATCCAGCTCCCACCTCCCACCAGCACATTTGGCCATGAACTCATTAATGGATCAATCCACTGATTAGTATGGCACCCCTCTGATCCAACCACCTCCCCAAAGCTCCACCTCTGAAAACATGAGAGGGGGCATTTTAGACCTACAGGTTTCTTCTAAAAAGTATTTTCTTCAATGTCATTAACTAATGGATCATTCCTTCTAAATATATTTCACTAATATCTTTTTGGCTGTGATTTATACTAAAAAAAAACTGAACTCTGTCTTATGGCTTAGATTTTTCAAAATTTCAGGGGTGGTGGTGAGGAATACCTATGACTGAGCAACACCGTGAGCTTTGAAGCCTGGTCCCTCTCATGCCTATGTAAGACCGAGGGCCTTACCAAACGCTCCGAGGAGCTGACTGCAGCGAAGAACACCCGGGAAGGAACACACCGGACAAGTTGGAAAGCAAAACAGACCTTAGTCTGGCCAGACGGCACTCCCAAAGCAAAGTAGCTTAGAGAGGCGGCTAGCCCAGAGTCTGAGGCTCTTTTATAGGGGGTTGCAGGGGAAGTTAACAGGTGAAATTTACAGAAGAGGAAAAAAGGTTAGTGGTCAGCTGACACGTACTGATGGTCAGCAGATGTTTGTAGATTGTTCTATAGATAGCAGTGTCCGGAACATCAGTTTCGAACAAAGAGTTGAGTAATTTATTTTGGGACCTTATGGCTGATACAGATCTTATCTAGTGTCCCAGAGCTAACAAGCATCTTTATCTATTTATTCACATTCAATCACAGTTGGGGCTAGGGGAATTTTATGATTACAGAGTTATCCAGTCCCACAGCCTGGACCTTACAGAGCTATCCTTAGCTTCTGGAACCACACCAAGAAAGAAAGCTAGAAGGACATGACACCAAGCTTGGCTGTGCTTTTGTGGCTCTCTTTGCCCTTGAGCATAAAAGCAAGGTTTGCTGATGAGTGGAATGGAGGAGGCAATTTAGGTAAACACAGAGAGCCTGAAGATGACTCTGCTTTTGTGTAGATATGTCCCATGTGTGGTGTGTGGTGTGTGTGTGTGTGTGTGTAGTTTTTTTCTTTTGGTGCTGGGGGTTGAACACAAAAGGGCTCCTATGTGTCAGACAGGTGAGTTATCTCTGAGCTATTCCTCCAGCCCTAGAAGCTGGGAACAGATCACAGGTGCTTCACATTGTTTAAACAGACTGCAATTCTAGCTCAGCCACTGTATTTCTAGGATTCCAATGAAGCATCCGGGTATCTGCCTGTCCTTTTGTATGTTACTCTTGTTCAGGTACTAATCTCCACACTCCCTCCTGAGTGAATGGTGATCAAAGTGATCTCAAAGAGCCAATTTTGGGAGTAGAAACAACAAGGAAGACCACAAGAAAAACCCTTCTTTAAGTTTTATGCACAAAGCACATTTTACTAATGAGAAGAGAAACAGCCGTCCACTCTCAGAACTACTCTAGAAGAGTTTTGTTGTATATCCTTTTATTTATTTATTTATTTATTTAGTACTGGGGATCGAACTCAGGTCCTTGAGCTTCCACAGCAGGCAGCCAAAACCACTGAGCTAAATCCCCAGCCCTGTTGTATATCCTTTTAATGAAAAAGAAGCTTGTTAGAGGAGGAAGTAAGTTCTTCCTCTGGCGCTGTCTCCCTGAAAGAGCATGATTTGGATGTAATGATTGATTTGTTTGGATAACCCTTTCTGAAGACTGCAAGAATAGTAACTGTTTTGTGTTTTCAAGGTGACTCTATTAAGCTTTTCTTAGGAGGTGGTGAAAAGGGGGAAAAAAGCTGAAAAGCATTGAGACTTCCCTGTCCCCTGCTGAATTTGTTAGGAGTGTAACTTCATGCCAGACTGCCACACCTTTCACCTACCTGGCACAACATGAGGTGAACTCTGTCCTTCCCTCTGGCAGAAGGTGGTACACATACTTTCCAGGTGAGGTCACTTTGAGGGAGAATCTCATTCAACCCTCTTGGAATTCTGGTATCACTCTGGACTTCCACTCGTGCCTGGAGCAGCTCAAGCTCAGGCTCATAATGGCAGTGCCTTTGACGTAAGGATCAAACAGTCAGTCTTTCTGAGCACTGTGCCCTCTCTCTGGACACTGTCGGTCAGACAGGTCATAAAGTAAGTATGGTATCAAAGAAATAGTGCTGTTCCTTTCAGGTAGCTTGACATTGTAACTCTTTGGTAAATAATTATGACTTCCCTTCTACTTCTGGAGACAGGTGAGGTGTAAAGTGTTATAATGTATCGTTAGAGAGATTTTGAAGGCTCCAAGAAAGGAGAGCTACTTTTGGCTGGGAATCAGGAGACTTAATGAAAAAAGCGGCATTTAAAGTGCAAGTTAAAGAATGGGGGCACTTCATGGGGAAGCAGTGGGGAAAGGGTCCAGGGGATAGAGAGATGGACTGATGTGTTAGGAATGGGAATGGGGGAGATGTGTCCAGAGAGGAATGAGAATTTGACCAGAATCTGGTGTTTCTGACCCCTGGGTGCATATTAGAATCACTTGGGGATCTTCTGGCCCAGCCTGCCTAATTGAATCAGCATATTTTAAAGCAGGGCTTACACCTTAGTGCTTTTGAAAAATTGCCAAGTAGCCAGATGTGGTGATGCACATCTGCAACCCCAGCTACTTGGAAGGTTGAGGCAGGAGGACTGAAAGTTCGAAGTCAGCCTGTGCAACTTAGCTAGGCTCTGTCACAAAATAAAGTGTGTGTAGGGGACGCCAGGGCTGTACCTCAGTGGTAGAGCTCAATCCTTAGTTCTGAAAAAAAAAAAGGGAGAAGAAGAAGAAAAGAGGAAGAAGAGGAAGAAGGGGGGGGGGAGAAAGAAATTAAATAAATAAATCTGCAAGATGATACAAGTAGATGAAGAACATCCTAAACTACAGCCAGCATAGGGGGTTAGGAACAATGTCCTTTTTAATCTTTTTTTTTTTAAACTGGAGATTGAATCCAGGACCTTCACACTGAGGTACATATTCCAGCTGCTTTTTAAAGTTTTAAATTTTTTAATTTTGAAACAGGTTCTCACTAAGTCATTAAATTGCCCAGGCAAACTTTCGATCCTCTTGCCTCCCCGAATGCTGGGATCACAGGCGTGTGCCACCACGCCTGGCTCCTTTTTAATTTTCTTGAAAGCCACATGGCTTATTACTTTCCCCACCAAAGAGAGTGCTATATGGCATAAGAATAAAATATATCTTTAAGCTTTTCTTTGGGAGGAAGAAAAGTATGTTGTCAGATATGTCCGGTGGGGCCAGCCCTGGGCTAGGTGTTTTGTTTTGAGAATTTTGCAAATCCATTGAAATTGTGAGCAGTGTTCTGAGCTGTCAGAAACCCGCAGTTCTGAGATTTTAGTGCTTTTATCTATATAGTTTTTAAAGGTCTTGGCTTTTGAAGACTGAAAATATATTTAAGGGAGAGAGCATCGGTTAGGAAGTCCATTGTGAATTAAGATCCCAGCCTGGGCCAGGGATTTAGCTCAGTGGTTTCGCCACCTGCTGCGCAAATGCAAGGACCCAAGTTCGATCCCCAGTACCCCACCCCACCCCACCCCCCCGCCAAAAGACCCCAGCGTGAGCAACTTAGTCTCAGAATAAGCTCTTGTGGACAGGGCATGTGCCTCTCACCTCTGAGCCTGTTCTTATCCTCAAGCCCACAGGTTTGCTTTGAGAGCTGTGTGAAGTGCACCTCTAGAACACTTGGCAAGGTACCTCGTGTAGGGGGAATATGTTGAACTTTTCAGCTTTCAGCATGTACATATTTGTTCAACTGATTATACCTCTTGCCTGAGTGAGTAGTGAATTTTGCTCGTCTGGTAGGAGGTGTGTGCAGTGATAAAGACGGGTGGCCCAGCCCACACTGCAGAGTCATCTCTCCCTGTGGTGAGTTCATGAATTGAGGTAGACATACAGATGTGTATACCTGTATCAGGCTCTTTAATTCAAGAACTATACTTTTTTTAAAATTAAAAAACAAAAAAATCCCCTTTTAGTACTTCGCAGGGACATAACTTTAACACAAACCACAGATGGCAAATAATATTTGTGTGTACTTTCTTTGACTCTGTCACCCATGAATTTCCTCCCAACTTGCCAGTTCTTGTGTCTGTGAATATGCTATGAAATTTTGTGATACTTCTCAGGTGAATTCCAGCTACTTTGAAGGTTTATATTATACTGGGGGACCTAAGAAATATCTAATTTCAGTCTATTCTCCAATCTATATAAATAATGTCCTTTTTCACTGAATAAAAGAACATTCCCAGCTTGAGCAAAGAGGCAGGATTAGAATATGGATCTTTAAGGGTACCAGGAAAACTTCCATCACAATCTGTTTTTAAGCATGTTTGTCTGTCATCTCAGCCAGTTATCAGTTGACAAGATTAACCAGTAGCATGCCATTCATTTATTCATTCACGAAGAGCTACTGTGGACTGAACCTAGGGAGTGCTAACCTATACCCCAAATCTTTTTTTATATTTTAATATTGAGACAGGGTCTTACTAAGTTGCCCAGGCTGTCCTTGAACTTGCAATCCTCCCGAGTAGCAGGGCTAACAGGTGTGTGCCATGGTGCGGACCACCCTGAGCATGCTCTTTTAGATTACCAACTTCCCTTGGTCCACAGGTACTGAGACCTTTTCTGAAACAGCACTTGAAAATTCTATTTAACTCGTGTACGTACGTATGTATTCCGGTAGGGATGTGTTCTGACCTCCAGGCAACCAGGAAAACTGCTTATCACGACATATGGAATATTAATGAAATAAAATAGTCTTTATTTTCACGACTTTTCATGAAGTTCACTTGTTTATCTAAAAATTAAGAATTCAATTTAGCAATACTGAAGTTACCTACAAGCGATGGTAAATAGACTCTTGTGTGATGTCGCCACCTAGTGGAGAAATGGTGCAATTCTACTCTGCCCATTGTGTAAAAATTAAAGAAAAAAATTTTAGTTTATTAATTGATCATTACATTTAAAAAGTAAGTATTTTTATTTGCTATTCTGCAGCCACTAAGCTAATTTCTTACTGAATTTAGTTTCAAAATGTATTAATTAGTATTTCATAAGTATTTGTCCATTTGATTGTATCTGCACTGAAGGTCAAGATATTTAACTGGGAAAAATAAATGGCCTATTATAGATTACTTAAAAAATTAATTTCTGAAAATAAAATGCTATTTTTAAGATGGAAATCAAAAGACCTGAGTCTGAAATGATGATTTTAAATTTTAAGTAGGTATTTTCTCTCCTATCTTATTTTGGTCAGTGTTTGACTTATTGTACAAGTCAAGTAACTTTTTAGTACCTCAGTTTTTTCATTTGCAAACTGAAGTTATGTTAATATGAAAAAAATTTTAAGATTTACTGGATAGATGGTTATAGTCCTAGATCATTTGTAGGTACTGAAAACACAATGATCAATAAAACACAGTTCCTAGTATCAGAGAACATGGCCTTCAAAGGAGCCACAAGACCAGTTTTTAAGATAAGACAATAACAGTGGTGCTTCCCGGAGCACACAGGCATAGGAAGGCGCTACTTGAGTAGCCACCTCAGCCTCAGAAGCAGACTTGCAGTCATAGCCTCTGGTGAGGGCTTAAAGGCTGAGAATTAATGAGCAAGGCAGGAGGTGGCTGAGAGAGCCCAAGCCACAACCACCAACATAGACACACAAAATAATCTGAGTGGGGCATTCAACAAAACCAAGATTCTACCACATTCTACAGGGCAGGACCACAAAGAACTCTAGCGCTGCCATATGCCAGAAGGAGGAGAGCCTGAAATATCCTAGACGTTGTGTACTAGGCGGAGGCAAGCTTAGCTTTCCTTTGCATGGTCAAACCTGGCCTCTTAGTTGCTTTCCCAAGAGTGCATGCATTGCATGGGTTTAAAGTCAGCCTACAGGGTGGAACTTTTTGCGAGTTCTAGTTAAAGAATCTTGTCATCTGAACATAAGGCTAATTTAGCTTCTTCCTATACATATCCCTTGTATTTCTCACTTACCTGATTGCTCTGGCTAAAGTTTTGAGCACTATATCGAACAGGAGTGGTGATAGGGAACACTCTTGTCTTGCTCCTGAGTTTAAAGAGAGTGCTTTCAGATTTTTCCATTTAATATGATGTAGGCAGTGAGTTTATCACAAATTGCTTTTATCAGTTTGAGAGAAAGTCCTTCTACACCTATTTTCATCAACCTCTTCAGACCTCTTATAATAATATAAATATTATTATATTTATCAAATAAGTTATGAAGAGGAACATATAGACTTATTAAATGTGAGACCAGTGAAATGGTTGATGCTGCCGAGTCACCTAACCTAGGGGCATTGCGAACAGAACATCAAAATCTGTTATTATTCTAGCCATACTGTAGCAATCAGTGTCTGCCTGATTTTGTTTTTTGGCAGTACTGGGGACTGAACTCAGGACCTAGCACATGCTAGGCAAGTTCTCTGACTCTGAGCTATATCCCCAGCCTTTGTTTTGTTTTGAGATGGGTGTCTTGCATAGCCCAGGCTGGCCTCAAACTTGAGCTCCTCCTGGCTCAGCCTCCAGAATAGCCGAGCCCACAGGCCTATGCCACTAAACCCAGATAATACTTGCCTTTTAATTTAAAATTTTCTTTTTGAATTGTTGGTAATGGTGAGTGTATTTACTTTGTTTGGTGGCTTATCGTGAGAACAAGGACTTTTGCTAAAACACAATTGTTACATTTTTAAACTAAGTATTTTTTGCAAAGTTTATACTTCATATTTATTTAACAACATATCAATTTCTAGCTGCAAGGAAATTAACCTTTCTCTTTAAACTTTAAATACCCTGTAAAAACTTGGTGATGTCCTTTAATGCATACAATTTTTATCTTCACAGGTACAGGCTGGTCCCACAGGTTTATTTTCCTGAGCAAATTCACGACGTGGTCCGTGCTACAAAGTACTTCCTGCAGCCCGAGGTCTTGCAGAAGTATAAGGTAGATCCCAGCAGGATTGGAGTTTCTGGTGACAGTGCTGGTGGAAACTTGGCCGCTGCCCTTGGACAACAGGTGATACCTCTGGCCTCTAGTGCCCTCTAGTGCTGAGAGAGTGTGTGGTTCCACCCTGCAGAGGAACTTGTTCTCCATTAGATGTGGCAAACATACTGGGCCGCCTACTAGCTACACAGTCAAGTTATTTTATTTTGAGACAGGGTCTCACTAAATTCACCAGACTGGCCCCAAACTTAGGATCCTCCTGCCTCAGCGTCATCAGTAACTGGGATTACAAGCATGTACCACCATCCCCATCAGGAAGATAGATCACTGAAGGAAGCATCCTGAATCCTGGAGTCCTCAATTCCAATCCTTGTTAGAGATGTTCTCATCTTAGAGGACTCCCTTGCTCCTCAGGGAGAGCCGTGAAAATTAACACCACCTACTCCTTCCATCTTTGATTTGCAAAATGAGCTGTTTTTTGCTTAAATTTCATTTTCTATGATTGTCTTCTTAGAACTTTGAGACAAATTAGCGTTTCTCATAGCTTTTTTAATATAAAAAGGAAAAAATATCAATTTTCAGCTATTTTAGAGGTCAAATTACACATAGTGATCTGAGTTTTACCTTGCTAAATTCTATGAAAACCGTGTTTAGCTCTAATAGCACCTAATATTTTGGGCAGCTGTCCAAACTCAAAGATAAGCACGTTTTCATCCTCTTCTAGATTAAGTAACATAAGAATAGCATCTCTGCCTTTCCACCTCCAAATTTCTTTTGGCATTTTTAAATAGCATCTTCCATTTTATTTGTGGCATACTTCGAAGGTTTTTTTCCCTCCTTTGCTTTATTAATTATTAGCTAATGTAATAATTATTAGCTAACAATAATTAAAGAACTTGATTCTGTGTGATAGGATCACATTTGCTACTCTTGTGTCCAAACATAGGCTTGGAGCAGGGCAAACCTGGGGTCTAACCCAGGCCACTCTGGGGTGATACACGGTAGGGGTGGCACCTGTCACTCTCTGAGCCTTCGGAAAAATGACCATAATGTGCCCAACTGCAGTGCTGTTGTGAGGACTTGGTGTGGTGCATATTCCTGAGTGTTTCCTTTTGCTTTTTTTTTTTTTTTTTCTGCGGTGCTGAAGCTCGAACCCGGGGTTCCGCCCCAGCCCACGAGGGCTTTACGTCACTCATCATTCGTGGGGTTTTTTTTTTTTTTTTT
>NW_004624730.1:50623469-50657418 GCF_000247695.1 Heterocephalus glaber | reverse complement strand
TGCTTTTTCGTGGAATCCTATCAGTCTTATGTTATTCTTCTTTGCATCATCTAGCAGCTGCTGGATTGATTTCTCATGGTCCCTCACTATTTTTAAGAAATCTCTGTTTTCATGGTCATTAACTGCAATCCTGTCTTCTATATCTGATATTCTATCTTCACATTCCCTTCATTTGCTGTGCATACTTTCAATGGAGTTTTTCATCTCCTAGATATCTGTTTGAATCTGTTTCATGGATTCCATTTCTTTCTTATGCTGGATATTCATGGCTTCCAGCATGTTTCTGAGCTCATCTATTTTGTTATCTGTTTCTGTTCTAGAGCCTCTAATCATGTCTTTCACTCTGCTCACCATCTTTGTAGTTATCTGCGAGAATATTTCTCCTTTGAATTTTTCTAGAGCCTCAGTCATCTGTTTTGTTACTTCCTGTGCTATCAGTTCATGGTGTCCAGGTGGTTGATTATCAGGCTTTTCTACCTCCTTTCCCCCAGAATTTGCCTTTGGTGGGGTGGAAGTCTGAGTTGTGCCTCACTTAAATTTCCTCTCATTTTTGTTATTAGCACTGTCCTTGGTTTAATTCCTGGGTTGATACTTCGAAGTTGCTTATTTTAAGTATCTTTGTTGCTTGTAGTTAGAACCCTTATGGAATGATTGCTTCTCAGAAGTGTCTTCCAGATATAGCTGGTCTTTAGGTTTTGAGTCTCTAATGGCTCTGAGGCTCTCTCATTTCATTATACCAGGAAGAACAACTGATTAGATCAATCACAACACCTTTGCCCAAGTGATACAATCAGTAATATCACAGCATCAAGTACATCTTAGAAAATGACAATTTGTGGTAGTTATTAATCTATCACCTTTAACTGTGTGAATTAAATCAAAATCAAGGACCAACCCAACATATGTTTATAGTGAATAAACTCTTCAATATAGCAACTTTACCCTTTGGGGTGGGGAGTTAGAAGGAGTTGGGGAGGGAGGGATAGGTAAGTACAAGGATAGGAAAAGGTTAGCAGTGAGGCTAAAGGACACAGGCAAGAGAAGGAAAAAGAGAAGAAAAGAAAGATAAAGAAGAAATACGAATTAGGGCCAGAACAGGAACACAAAAGGAGATGAAGAACAATATGGGACAGCAAGGGAATGAGTGAGAGGAGAAAGAAGAGAGAAAAGAAAGAAAAAAGAAAAATAAAAATTTGAAAAGAGTAGAAAAAAAAAAATTAAAAATAAGAGCAAAGAAATACTAATAGTAATTTTGAAAATAATAAATAAAAGATAAAAAAGAAGGGCCTCCTTCAGGGTATGTCTCTGCTGTCATAATAGACAACATGGGCAGCAGTGTGCAGATATAAGTCAATGAGTCTCAGTAGGCCAGTCTCAGACCCGTGAAATTCAGGCAGATTTCTGGCTGCAAGTCCCAAGCTGAGCTCTCTGTTCTTCTGCAGAGTTGAACTCTGCAAGGCTCTACTGCAGGTTCCAGCTGCCTTTCCCCTGAAAATAGTCCAGGTTCCAATGGGAGGCGATGATCTCTCCAACCTATGAAATAAAATGGTCTGGTGTGCCTTTATTGCAGAGATTCTCTTCACTTTTCCAGTGGGCTTCAGTTTTCATCAAGGAGCCTGAGAGAGTCCCTCTATCTGTTGTTCACTTCTGCAGCTCAAGACAATGGCCTTTATACTCCCCTGTGCCTCTGTGGTGTGGAACCAGGTAGCAGCACAGCCAGGAGGCCAGAGGAGGGGGTTGGGGGTTGCAGGCACCCTCGAAGCTAAGCTGCTAGCTGGTGGGTGTGTTGAGGGGTCCTCACCATCTTGCTGGTCGCAGGTGGGTGTGGTGAGTTGACTGAGCAGAGCTCCCTAGGCTGCTTGCCGGTCTCCTTTTGCTTTCATAGAGCAGTTACACCTTACCTGAGCAGGGGTTTGAAAGTCCAGGAGTGAAGCAAAACCATTTGGCTCAAGTTACCTTGAAGATTGTTTGGGTACTTATGAAGCATAGTGACCCAGCTAGATAGCTTCCTTTGGGATGTTCTATGACAAATGCATAATTTTAGACAATAGAATTACAGAAATGCCATGATATAATCATACTGGCAAGAGTTGCAGGTGAACTGACAGCTCCAGAGGTGGGGGACTCACTCCCATTTCCATTCTGGTTTCATTCTCGGGCATGTGCTCATTAAGTAGAATGCAGGTGTGTGGCCAGCATTATTTAAATTCTCACTCTCTCACCAAGCATGAAGACTGAATGCTCATCAGAGGGTTTTCACTAAATGTTTCAGAGTCCTGTTGTCTGCTGCTCATTTAGCTTTACTACCCCTCTCGTCTGGAAGAGCAACCCTCATTCTTTTCTCCCTAGGGAGCCATTGCCTTTTGGAGCTTTGTACAGAATAACAATTAAATGAGGTTCATAGGTTATTCACCCATAATATCCACCAAGGTGTGCTGAGTGCCAAAGGATAGATACAAGCAGTGTTAATGGGAGTGAAGACCTCAGAGGTCATGTACCCTGGGTTCACTCAAAACTATAAATTGCAAACAGCATAACTTCCTTAATAAATACTCAGGTTGATAGGGTGGTAGTGGTGAAGAATTATTTATTTTTAAACTGTATTACTTAATACCATGCCTCGTAGAAATGTAAAATTTATTCCTTTGACTGACTTGAAGCTACTCTATAGGGTGTCCTTTCTGTAAAAAGAATCACACAAAACGTAATGATGTGTTTCCTCTTTTCAGTTCAGTCAAGATGCCAACCTAAGGAATAAGCTCAAACTGCAAGCACTGATCTATCCAGTCCTCCAAGCGTTAGATTTTAATACACCCTCTTACCAGCAAAACGTGAACACCCCAATCCTGCCTCGCTATGTCATGGTAAAGTACTGGCTGGACTACTTCAAAGGCAACTACGACTTTGTGCAGGCGATGATGGTTAACAATCACACTTCCCTGGAAGTGGAGGAGGCGGCTGCCCTCAGAGCCCGTCTAAACTGGATGTCGCTATTGCCTGCATCCATCACGAAGGACTACAAGCCTGTTGTGCAGACCACGGGCAATGCCAGGATCGTCCGGGAGATCCCTCAGCTGCTGGACGCCCGCTCCTCCCCACTCATTGCAGACCAGGATGTGCTCCAGCACCTCCCGAAGACCTATATTCTCACGTGTGAGCACGATGTGCTGAGAGACGACGGGATCATGTACGCCAGGCGTCTGGAGAGCGTGGGTGTGGAGGTGACCCTCGATCACTTTGAGGATGGCTTCCACGGGTGCGTGATTTTCACGAGCTGGCCCACCAACTTCTCAGTGGGAATCCGGACTAGGAATAGTTACATCCAGTGGCTGGATCAAAACCTGTGAAAGAGTAAAACCTCCCGAAAGCTCGAGCCCTTCTTGACCTCCTGCATCTGCTTTGCAAAGACGTAGACTTTTTCTTCGCTAAACCCCCCTCCCTTGATACTTGTCAGTCTTGGATTCTCTATGCTCTGCAGACTTTATGATAATCTAACTTTAAAAAACAAATTTGAGTAAGTGCAAAGATATCTGAATTTGGTTTCCAAAGTGGGCCATGCTCTGTGTTCTTTATTTTAGCCAACTACTGCTGATATCCACAGCAGCAAAATACAGGACCAGGACTGGAAGTAGCCTTGGGTCCTGCCTGCATCTTTTCGAAAGCCGTGTTTCCTGTTGTGGATGATAGGATGACCTTTGATGATTTCAGAAACCAGGAGCCCTTGAACTTGCTGACTTTGGTTCAGAGTGGTGTTGGATGCTGCACTTTCAGCTCAGTGCCGGGGACCAGGTGTTCTCTGTCCTTTGCTGATGGTTTTGATTCCGATGGGAATTTCAACAATGGCTTTCCAGCAAGATGGGTTTCTCAAGGATTTTCCTCTAGAGTGTTAATTTTGTGAGATAGCTATCTTCAAGTCGAGTTGGATTAAAATGGTACTTGAAAGTTACTTTCTACTAATATTACTAGAAAATAAGAGGCTGCATGCACTGGATATATATACATTGTTAAACTTTTGTTGTTTGGTTACATTGTGTGTTGTTTGGTTACATTTCTTTGGGGAAATCTTTTGGGAACAAATTTATTTAGATTTAGAATAAATTTTCCATTGTGAAATAAGTTAAAAAAAAGGAGGGCCGGGGATTTAGCTCAGTGGTTTTGCCGCCTGCTGCGCAAGCTCAAGGACCCGAGTTCAATCCCCAGTACCAAAAAAAAAAGGAAACAACCTATTGTTTCATAAAAATGCTTCTGACGCAAATTATCAAGAGCAGTGTGCATATATTTGATATAGTAAGGAAATAAAGTACATTTACTATTAATTTAAAATACTTTACCTAATGAAAAAATACCTGTGGAAGGTCTAGTCTATTCTTAAAACTCAACTTTTTCACTTATATGGCTTTAAAATGTGACTATTTTGGTAAAATATAGTGTATTGTTTATTTTTTTAAGTTATTTAATGTTACTGTATATAGCTAGACAGGATTTTCCTGAAAGACATCTGTAATAAATATTAAAAGGAATGGTATTTTTAAACTACCTTCAAATTATATGCACATGTAATTTTATGGAAAGAGATACAATAGGAATTAATAGTACTATATATTAAGAAAAAATATTTTGATATTTATATACATATACAAGCCAAAATAATTAGAAATTCTGCACCTAGTAAAATTATCTAAGTTTATGCTGGATGAGCATCCCTCACCCAAAATCTGAAATGGTCCAAAATCTGAAACTTTAAGTGCTAATGTGATGTAACAAGTGGAAAATTCCATACCCTGAAGATTTTTTTCAATACATTTTTGCAGTACTGGTTATTGAACTCAGGGCCTCGTGCATGTGCAGCAAGTGCTCTACCACTTAGGTACATTCTCAGCCTATTTTATTTTATTTTATTTTTGAGGCAGATTCTCATTAAATTGTGTAACTGGCCTCAAACTCATGATCCTGCCTCAGCCTCCCAAGTAGCTGGAATGCAATACAGGCATGGGCCACCATGTCACACTCACACCATGAAAATTTGTTTCATGCACAAAAGTATTTAAAGTACTGTATAACATTACCTTCGGACTACGAGTATATATAAATTTCACATATGAGTATATGTGAAACAAATTAATTTAGATTTGAGTCCTATCTCTTAGTTATTTCATTATGCATGCACAAATATTGAAAATTCCAGAAGAGTCCAATGTGCTTCTGGTCCCAGGCATTTCAAATAAGGGATATTCAACCTGTAGTTTAATACCTTAGTCAAGACACACTGCTCCTCTGTGTTCTTTATGGTCAGAGGAGCCCTTACTCCAGTTCTTCTGGTTTAGGGGCAGGCAAACATTGTCAACTACTCTCTGCACTCCTCATTTTCTTCTTCCAACCTGTTCTAGAAGTTCCAACAACCCAAGCTTACCTTCATGTAACGTCTGCACTGCCAGTGGGAGCATCTTTGACATAGCAAGGAACTTCTGTTCTGGTTTGGGTTGGCATGCTATGCTGCTTCCTGCCCCTCCAACTTTACCCCATCCATGCTACTTTTGGGGCTTGCAGAGAGCAGCGGCACAACTCCGCTCAGAAAGAAAGTAGAACTTTCCACTCCTTTAAAAAATGGGCATTTCCACATCTAACCATGAGGTAACAAACACAGATTTGCATACTTATTCTTCATGTACTGTAAGAGCTGGTGAGTGGTATTCTGTGTGCGAAACACCAGTAAATGCAACCACGTGTGTATGTGTGTGCACCTACATGTGTATAAGAATAATTATGCAAGCTGTGTTGCTACTGCACTTAGGTGAGCCACTTACCACCTCTGGGTCTCCCTTTCCTCTTTGAGTTCTTGTCTAACCATGAATCCCAACAATTTTCTCAGACTGGGTAAATTGTATTGGTGATTTTTTTTGTCAGGTTGTGATTTCATATACATAGACACCTGTAACATTGAAGAATTATTTTTCTAAGAAACCCAAATTTTAGTTCTTAGTGTATGATAGCTACCTTCCTCATATTACACTTGGGTGGGGGGAGTTCTGGGGACAGAAGCCAAGGCCGCAGCATGCTAGGCAAGCGCTCTACCACGGAGCTATACCAACAGCCCCGTCACTGGTCTGTTAACACCATTGAAAGAAACTTAATTTGAGTTTTTCTACCTCTAAGAAAGAGGAAATATAATACATACAAGAACTCCTTTAAAATGACATTTCCCCCCAGAATTATACCCAAATTCTGTAGTGGTTACAGATCGCAGATAATTTCAGATTTCGGAAGAGCTCTCAGATGAAAAGGGAGTGAAGGAAACAGGGGTCAGCCACTGTTTCTCATGAAATACTTGAATTCATTGTTCTTTTGGCTTTTATTCTTACAGAAATGTTTGTGCTCTACAGTTCTTTTCTAGTGTATAGCTTTGTTTTGTTTTTCTATTTTATGAAAAGTTGATAATCTTTTTATAATATTGTTGTCTGTAAAACAGGAGCATGAACATGTGAAGAAAAACTTTGATGTGCGGTAAAATACAGTGACGTGTCAGTGAATCTTAATGTTTTATCATTGATTTGTGAAGAATTTAAGATTATTACACAGCTATCTTGGTGGATATGTTTTATGCATGACCTTTTAACTTTTGACTCTTTGCCTCTTTCCCACTGCAGAGGGGAAGGCAGACTTTATGAAGGATTTCAGGAGCAAACATATTTTGTAAAATGCAAATCCAGTGTGGAGATGGGAAAGCATAGCCTTGTTTGTAATCTCTCTTGGAAATAAAATGGCTCCATCTGGGAATACGGCTCTCTCATTTCTCCTTACACATTTTCTGGTTCCTATTGGAGATGCTGCTCTGTTTCTCTTTCTCTCTGTACCCTATATCCCTGTCCAAATCTTCTGCCCCCCAGGAGAACTCCAGCTGTCTTTCAGTCACCGAGAGGAGGTTTGGTGGCTTCCTTCATAGGATTCATTTCATGTCTGGATCTATTTTACATGTTGCCCTACTGTCTTGGACTGGCTAGAACACTCATAAAAGCCATGGGAAAGTACACTTGTTAGGAAAGAGAATGATAATACAAATAACTTTGGGCTTGAACCATTTCAACCAAGGAAGTATCATTGTCACTGAAAGCAAATTCTCAAGTTGGCCTTGTCATAACTTGAGTTTATTATATTTAGTTTGTATCATTGGAATTTGCAAGACATTTTCTCTAAATTGTTTATGTTGGTACGGGATGGTCATGTACAAGTGCATAAATTAAGTATTCCCATTCAATTATTGTCATTTTCACCTTCAACAAAACCTCTGGTATGTAGCTGTGTTTTGCAAGACAGATCCATAAATACTTTCTATAAGTCTCCTTTGGGGTATTTATGTGTAAACTCTTAATATTCTTTCTCTTGTGATCTTCATTCTCTGTTTATCCCCCCATTTTCCATAATAACGCAAGTTTCCTAATGGATCCCCAATTTACAAATCTAGAAGATATCAATTTCAGTGCCAGCTTACCCAAGTCCAAAAGGCTGGAAATGTAAATATGATTTTTATTTAGGCACACATGGATTGCTCAGTCCATTGTCTCGTGTCCTTGGAGAATAAGGGGTGACATCGACATCACTTGCACACGTCTTGTTTGGAAGGCTCTTCCCCCAGATTTTCTCAGGCTGCTCATTGTTCATGCTTCAGCTTAAATGCCCCTCCTCAGAGGACCCCGCCTGCCCAGCCTGTGCCCACTCTCCCACCCACCGCCTTCCCAGCACCCTTGGCCTCTCTAGTCTTGTATTTGCTCTTACTGTTTCCCTCTCGTTTCTCTGTCTGAAATCTTATTCATTTAATGGTGCTTGGTTTTTGTTTTTTCTATATTTAAGTGAAATGTAAACACCATGGGACAGGGTTTGCACCTGTCTTGTCATTGAATATTCAATACCACCAAGAAAAATTCAATTTCTAAGAATCACAGTATGACTTTTCATGTGTGTCTTGTAGAAGTAACTTAAGTTCATGTCAACTAGTTACTTAAAACTACTGAATATTTCCAAGCAAAATTAAATTTAAAACAAGCCCTGTGTTTAACTGCCAAATTTTAAAGCCAAAAATAGTTTTTGAATGAGTGAATTAGATATTTGAATGAAGGTATTTTTTCCTCCTAAAACTCCAGTCTGTTCTTCACTTTTCTTAATAGATAAATAGATATTTTTTTTTGCTGTGGTAAATAAACTGCTGCAAATTGCCATAAAAGAAATGGCCTATGTAACACATTTTACAAGTATTCCACAGAAGTCAACTGTAAAAATTTGAGAATTTTTAATGAGACAAAGAAATTCTGTAACTTTCAGGATGTTGCCTTCCATTCTTTGTTTTCATTATCATCATTATTATTGTCATTTTAGTAGAGAATAAAGCACTACATTCTTTATTCGAGTTGAATTTCCAAAGCCAAGAAATAAAGGGCTGGGCATGGTAGCCTGTTCTTGTAACCCTGGCACTGGCACTTGGAAGGCTGAAGAAGGAGGATCATGAGTTTGAGGCCACCCTGGGCTACTGAGTGAGACTCTGTCATAAGTAAAAATATATGTAAATAAATAATCTCAAATAAATAAATTCATTTTGCTTGGCTACAGATTAAAGGTCACCTGTACTCATTCCTCTTCACTATATCTTCACTCAAGTCTATCCTGTCCAAAAGAATCTGCTTTTCGCCCTTTAGCTCCATATTCTTTTTGTTCTGATTTAAATAAAACAATAGTTTAGAAAGCTAACACATACAAACATAATAGGGTTCTATCTCATACATACCCATTTCCATACACCAAGAGATAGTTTAAAAGCATACATCCTTGACACTGTTTGGGTTATCTGTTGCTGAGTAACAAAATCTTCTGAAATTCATAATTTAGAACAATAGTCATTTATGATCTCAGTATTCTGGGCACACAGCTTGCCTTGGTGGACCATCTGCTGAACATGGTGTTCACTGGCACTGCCAATCTCAGAGTTCCCCTGATGTAGAGTGTCCATGAGGGCCCAGCAGGCCAGTTTTGCTGGCTAATTGGCTGAGCACCTCGGTTCTCTGCACATGGCTTTTCCTCGTAAATTGGGATTTTTTAAAAATTTTATTTTATTTTTTTTTGTTAATTGAGATTTTAAGAGCATGTCCTCTGGATACCATGATGGAGCATTCCAAGTGCACAAAAGCTGAGAGCGTTGTGTCTCCCATGGCCCAGATTTGGACATTACCCAGCATCACTTCCACCATGCTCTATTGTTCAAAGCAAACCACTGGACCATCCCAGTTTCAAAGGGAAGGGAACAAACACCGCTTTTTAATCAAAGCAGTGGTAGAGAATGTGTGGCTGTCTTAATGTACTTGCCAGAAGGCAACTTGCATTTTGACCAGTCATTGGTTAGAAGGAAAATTTATTTTCAATTTTTTTTATATGTCTGATGATTTGGAGAATTTCTCATGGATTATTTCTGCCCCTATACATTCCTAACCTTGGTTTTCCTCTACCTTCAAATTTCTAATGCTGGGGGCCAGAGAATAAGTTTATATTGCAGCAGACCTGACTTGGACTTGAGCAGGGGATAGGAGCTGGGAATTCCTACAAACTGTCCCTCTACATGCTGAGCCAGTGATAACTTAAGGCAAGAAGCTACAAATCACATAAATAGATATCACTAAATCAAAGCTAAATGTACTCCTAGTTCAAGTTTCCCTTGGTAGGATCTCCAAAATGCCTGCAGCCAACCAAACCATCTGGCACATGAGGAATCATGAGATGAGGAAAAGTTGGAGTGGGAAGAGTGATAAAAACCAACTGCATTAAAAGGTGTTTTGATCTTTGAATATATTTTTAAATAAATAATCCCCCCCCCTCCATTTTCATGATGCTAGGGTCAGAGCCAGGGCCTCACGTATGCAAAGCAAGCGCTTTCCCATGAAGCTGTATATAACCCCAGGCCCCCTCCTCCAATACTAATCTTGCATGCCCATGAATGGGTCACTTCAGTCCCTTGAAAAAAGCCCATGCAAATGAGAAGCCCTAAAGTCAAGTGGATTTTTTTGTGTGCTTGTTTTGCTTTTGTTTTTATTTTTTGAGACAGGTTCTCAATGTGTAGTCCAGGTTAGCCTCAAACTTGGGGCGATCTTCTTGCCTCAGCCTCCTAAATGCTACAAACACAGGTGTGCACCATCATGCCCGGAAAACTCAAGTTTTACGGTAAATCTGCACCAGCAGAAGGTCCTGATCCATACGTTTCCCCTGCTCTGCTTCTCTTGGGTCAGCCCCACCCATTCAGCTGGTCCCAAACTAAACACACTTCCTTCTCTCCCTCCTGGCCTTGCCTTATACAGCCCCTGTTCCGTTCAATTGCACCACCTTCTCTCCAGTTACCCAAGTTAGAACCATGACCATTTTCTTTATTTTTTCTCCTTCTCCAACTTGGAAACACCAACCAGGTCCCATCCATTTTACTTCTTAAATGTTTCCCCAATCCATCACCAAACATACTGCTCCAGTTGAGTCTGTCATCATGGCTTGCAGAAATTAGTTTTCTTTTCTTTCTGTCCCTCAAATTCATCTACTCCACAGCAATGAAAATAAGTGAATTTAAACTCAAACCTGATCACATATTTCTAAGCTTGAAGTCCTTTCAGTTTCCTGTCAAACTTGGGTCATTTAACATGATCTGCACAGCTCTCTCTCGTGATCTTGCCCTTGGCTACTTCTATGACACTAGTTCCCCAGGGGTGGTCTGGGGACCCCTGAGGACTCATTAACTCAAAACCATTCTCATAACACTATGACTTTGTCATGGCTTGTGTCTAGATCTCTCCCAAAAGCCTCATGCAGTCATATGAGGGGCTTTTTCAGAGGCAGCTGTATCTGGAGTGTGTGATTCATTCATGGTGCAATGCTAGGCTCAAGAGCACTAGGACTAAGGGTGTGAGTGGTACCTGCCCTATGTCACCTGGATAAGATATAAGAGATAAGGGTCAGGGATTTAGCTCAGTGGCACCATGCCTGCCTCGAAAGCACAAGGTCCTAAGTTTGATCCCAGGTACAAAAAAAAAAGAAAAGTGATTAAAAGAGCCATAGTCATCCCTTGTTGCTCTACCCTCTGCCCACCATGAACTGTTTGTCCTCTGTGATGCCACCCTGCCTTAGAGGCAGTCAATTATAGACTAAAACCTCTACAAACTATGAACTAAATAAACTCTTTCCCTTTAACTTTGGGTGTCGGGTATTTTGTCTCGACAATAAAAAAAAAAAACTAAGACAGGTGTTATTTGCCTTTGTTCTGTTTTTCTTTCACGAATGTACAGTGGAGTCTTCCAGTGGCTACAGACACGTGCTACAACATATCAAATGCAGAAGAAAATGGGAGAATCTCACTGTCTCCTACTATGCCAGACATTAAAGAGATTTGTGAAAATACACACTACCATCACACCTCTCACTAATTTGTATTTGAAAAATTCTTTTCTTCCCATAAAAGAGGTTGAGATAACATGTAAATAAACGAGTAAGTCCTTTTTAAATTTCTCAGTTTTTGTTTCAAATATAGTAAACATCAATCAGTGAGGTCCACATAAGTGAAAGCTCTTGGGAAGCGGTCCTTCATAACCTTCATGATTGTGAAGGCCTGAGACTCACAGCAGGGAACACTGCTGTTTCACCGGCCCCTGTCTTAGAGGCAATTCCTGGGCATCATGCTGAGGGGCCAGCCGGCCAGCAGTGAGCTTTTCACTGTGATGCCACACACATTGTCCATGTGTGGGCAAGGTTCCCCTGGTCCCTCATTGCACTGGACCCACGGTACGGTCTGCCTGGTGAAGGGTCTGACCTCCCCCAACCAGAATCCTTCATAAGGTGATGTTAACTTCACCTAAATGACCCCTGTGCCTGACACGATGCCTCTTACCTGCAAGCATTTGATAGTCTTTGCTGAACAACTGGGTATATTATTTTCTTATGAAGCCACTATCAAAACATAGTTTTCATGATATGTAAAATTATGCATGATGGTATTTTATGTATTTTCTCATTGATACTCTTAAAATAAAAATCTCTGGGTGCCTTCCACCGCCCCCATGTTTTCTTTCTGCTAAGGCTTAGGAAACCTCATTTGGTCAAAGAATGAAAAATGCCAACATCTGCAAGAGGTGTTAGAGTTTAAGACATTGGCCAGCAGAGGGCGCGCTCGAGAGTCAATGGCATTAGCCATCCCCTAACTGCTGTGTGATTCAGGGAGAATTCTAAAAAAGAAAAGGTTTCCCAATAGTTTTCTTTTATTTTGTATAAAAGGTGAATAAAAGGTCACGTCATATTCCATTGCAAAATAAATTAAACTGGGTGTTTTCTTTTTAATAGAGAAAATGTAAAATCCTCACGAGTACTTGAAAGAAAATGACTGAATTCTCAAAACAAAGCAGGATTCGTGTTTATCCTTTGTGAAAACATAACTCATTTCTCTGCTCACCAAAGTGTTTAGTCTTTTTTTTTCCTAACATGTTTTTATTCAAGGTAGATAGTTGTCATCCATTCGGAGAAAGGCTGACAGAAAAGTGGTGCTCTGCATCTTTGAAGTACCATCTGGTACAGTGGGAAATATAGGACCTATGTCTTTTTATTGTGTGTGTTAGCAAACTCCATGCAGCCAGCACTGCATCTTTAGATGGGAAGAAACTGCCTTTGAAAACGGTAAGTGAGGCAGAGCTAGAAGGCCTTCAAAAGACACAGCACATATATATATACACAATGAAAAAAACACTGAGCAGGGACATCGCCATACTATAAAAAATAGATATGAAGTATTCCATAACTAAAGAGAAAAGCTCACCTCTCAGCTCATGTGAACAGGGAAAACTACCTGAACTCAACTTTGGGAAACTAATCTCAGTTCCAGCTCTGCCAGAAAATATCTCAATACATTTGGGTAAATCTTCTTTGGTGACTTGCTGTCCCCATTGCAAAAGTTTCATTGATCTACATCTCTTCCTTATTCCGCAAAAGTACTTGAAGCAGCTTATAGTTAAAAAAAAGCTACAGTGGAATAGTGACATAAAAGTAGTATCTTATAGCAAAACTTATGACTGCTAGAAAAATCAGTTTCTATGGCCAAACTGGCTTGCCTCTGAGCACCTGGCAGTCAAGGCAAAAAGTGAAAACATCACTAATGAGTCAGCCTTCATTTCGCAAAGAAGGTGTCTTCCAATTTCTTCGGTGATGGTCTTTCTTTTGCTCTGAATTCTAAAAGAAAATTCTTATATGTGACTTAATGAATAATATCTTCAATTATATTAAAGCAAATACAACAGGAACTTTCTTATTACTGTTTATTTAATGAACCTCAATGAGATCAGAGGACATAACTTTAAACCTCAGTGTATCCACACATTACACTGATGAAAGGAATAGTTCTTGCTTTATTGCTTTCCTGAAAGACTTTAAAAAAAAAACAAAGCTAAAGAAAAGCATTTTTAGAGTTTTAAGTTAAACAAATGTTAGATAATATTAAAAATGTTTCTCCAAGGCTTGTGATTATAAGATGATCTATGTTTGTTCTTATATTAGTGCTAAGGAGAAGAAAGGAAAGATAAGTATATAGAAAAATTGTTAACGGTTATATAAAAACTTTTTAAACCAGTTACCTCTGGGGAATGGTAACGATGTTCCTACAGAAAAAAATCTCTTCCTACACAATTTTCTCCACTATGAAATATTTTATTTTTATTATGGCTATGTATTATTTAATATTTTTAAATGGGAAAGAAAAATAGTTTATCCATAAAGAATACACTGTACAGTATCTACAAAATGATCCAAAATATTTTAATTTTATTTTAATCATGATGCAATTCATCTCTTTGCCAGTTATCTCTTATAAGAGGCAGATATTCACAGAAGCTAAAGTAAAAAAAGAGGTTATTGTAAGGACACAACCAGAAATCTCCTGGAAACCAACGCAAAAATGAAGAGAAGCCTTCCCTCGGACAGCTTGGTATAGAAAATTCAAGAACTCATGTGTGTTGGTTACTTTTCTGTCATTGCTAAGACAAAATATGCTACACCCAAAGTTAAAGGGGGAAGGGTTTATTTAGCTCACAGTTTGTAGAGGCTTCAGTCCACAGTTGGCTGGCTCCAAGGAAAAGTGGCACATGGCAGAGGGGTGTTACAGAGGAGAACCAGTTCATGGTGCTACACAATAGCAAAAGCAACAAGGGACCTTAACAGCTTCTTTCTGGCCCTTTTATCTAGATTATTGGGATCAGGGTGGTGCTTTAGTAATCACCCACCCTTAATCCCAGCATCATACACTCTAGATTCAGCCACCTCTGAAAAAGCCCCATGACCACATGAGGCTTTGGGAGGACATCTAGACACAAATCACAACACCACACTATGTGTTTGCTTTCTCTGTATATCTAGTTGCTGCTTCTTTCTTTTTATCTTCCCAAATATCCAGCATACTGGTTTTCTTGGATTACCTCGCCAAGTTGCAAAACTTTTGCACAATCAAACATGACCACCAGTTTTGGGCAGTGTGAAAGTATAGTCTATGGACTCTCTAATAAGTATGTTTCTCCAATGTTGATCTGCACATGGATCACCTGAGGATCACCTAAAGGTGTTAAGCTGCAGATTCTAATTCAGTGGGTTTATGTGATCAATCCGAGATCTGATTCTCTAACAAGCATCCAGGTGACCCCTTAGTGCGGCTGGTCACTCAACCACGTAAGTAGTGAGGTCTTACTGCGCTCTCTCTCTCTGTCTTTCTCTCTTTCCTTTCCTCTTCCTGCTTCTCCTCCCCCCCCGTTCGTCCTCTCTTCTCCTCTCCAATTCTCTTCCCCTCTCCTCTTCTTTCACTTTCTCTCTCTCTCTTCCTCACAGGATCTCACTATGTAGTCCAAGCTGGCCTCAAATGCACAAACGCACACTCCTCCCACCTCAGCACACTTTACTGCACATTACTGAAACAGGGAATCTGATTGATTGCTAGCCAGTCAATGAAGCGGGCTGGATGCAGTCAACTGTGGCCTGGGTTATTTGTACCATATGCCCACTTAGCCAGAGGTATGGATGAGAATAGTGCCTCTAAGCGCGTAAGTGGGCAGGCACCTAAAAACATGGTTCAAAAATCCTACCTTCATCTGCGTCCACAGCTGCCACAGATATGAACCAACTGTATGCAACAGAAAAGCCTCTCTCCCTGGTCTAACTACCCAACATCCAGGCCAAAGGAATCCCAGCTATGGTCACGCTTACACTCTAAGGAGGTGCGTGTTCTTCCTGCAGCTTTGTGGTTTCTCACAATCCTGAGCTGATGATGTAATTAGAGGTTCTCAAATGTGAGATGCTGCCTCTCAGCAATGCTTGTGAATCCATCAAATCCAGTGTGGGGCCTGGGCATTGGGAATTTGAAGAAGCCCTAGGACTTATTCTGATGCATGGATACATGCCTATGAAAAGAAAAAAAAAAAAGCCTCAGTATGGGGTAAGGGCTGGGAGTGTGCAGGAAGAAGTTCTTCACATTAAAATGCCTATGTGGCCAGCTTTGCACAACAATGATTTTTAGCTTTTAGTGTGTATTAGAATTCTCTAGAATGTTGGTTAAAACATAGATGGTAGCCCTACTCCTAAAGTAGGTCGAGGATAGGACTAGATAATCATTTACATTTTAAGAAGTTCCCCAAAACTTCTACTGCTGCTGGCCCTGAAAATATTGTGAGGAGAGCTCCTGTGTCATGGGATTCTACTACCGATGCTTACCCATCTAATAAGAATGGATATAAATATTTAGCAAATAATTTAGAGCTATAAAAATGTAACATGGTAGTGGATGAATTATTCACGGAAGTGAATAGAACATGGTTTCTGTTCTGGGCTTTGCTAAGTTTTAAGGATCTACAGTAGCAAAACAACCTGCTGGTGTGTTATATTCTCCCTATACATGGGATGTATCTGTTGGGTCCAGGAAGGGATTACAAGCACTAAGTGATTCATTGAGGAGCAATTAATAAATGGGCTCCGTGCAAAGATGTGGGCAGGGTTGAAGAAACCAACAGGGGACAGAATGGAATCTAGGTCTAGTAGCAATGGGGAGCTGTCATTTTGTGTAGGACTAGTGAGACAGGAGGGGAATAGTTCCCCATTCGGAGAGAGGGTGATGTGTGATGAAAGCTTGGCATCAGCAGTGTCCTCTGGGAGTCCAGCAGAGGAGGAGCCAGGCATCAATTCCCCATAGGCCTTTCTCCTACTGCCCTCCATTCTCCTGCCTCCTGTGTGCCTCCTGTGTGCCCTCCAGTGGAAGTGAGAGAACCCTTTATGTATTTCCCTATCAATCCAACTCTCTGTGTCCAGAGCAGCGGGGAGAGGGAGGGAAGTGAATCTGTAGGGCGAAGGGAAGGTAGCCAGCATGTAGCATCTATAGACTGAACCCAGTCTCTAGTATTTTTGCAGCCTGGGGTTTGACAATACAGATAGAAGGAGGAAGTAGATTGTTCACGTCCATTTCACACAGACAAATTGTAGCTCTTTCCACTATCTGAAGTAATAGCACTTAAAAAAAATAATAGAAGTGATGTTTAATTTCGGATGGCACTCAGCAGAAATCCCAAGTGTAGTTCCATTTCATCTATGCCCAGTGCTTAGTTACCCTGGCTCAAGTTCATAAGCTCAATAACTAAAGCTGCACTATAAGCCTGCCCTTTGAAGCATGAATTATAGTAATATTTCCTGCCTATTTCTGGGCACTAATTTTGACTTTTGGAGGGCAATACAGAATCTTATAAGCTATAATTCCAACATTTATATAGATGAAGACTTCCTGTGGATGGTCAGTTTATTGGTCAATTAAGCAAAATAATTGTGCTTCCTTCTATGGCCAGTGAGGACTGTCCAAGCAGCGAAAGGACATAAATAAGCATACATTATTATGCCTGGCCTACCAAAACATTATTTTTTTCAAAAGATGTTATTGCTTTATCTTCACTGAAACTTTAGAAGTAATTTTTATTGCTCTGATTTTACAGATAAGTAACTGAGATTCAGAAAAGTTAATTGCTCTCATAACTGGGAGAGAAGGAACCGAAACACAAGTCATACGATGTATCTCCCTATGCTAGGCACTGTTCTATAACTGCTTTCTTAGTTTAAAAGTGATGTACACCTAGGGGGTAAAATATTAACTTATTAACTCCGGAATATAAATCAGTTTTTAATTTTGACAGGAATAAAGCATGTTAAGAGAACTCAGAAAAAAGAAGCTATGTAATGAAAGTTGGCCTGAAAATGAAGAAAATAGCATAAAAACAGGAATCAAGGTCACTGCAAGACAACATTCACTGCTTCATGATCTCTTCAGATCCAGCCTTGTTGCCTACATGTGTTCTGTTACTGCTACCTCAAGATTATTTCTGTGGCTGAGTTGATAGCTAGGTCAACTATAATCAAGCTTGGATTATTGTTCCAGTTTTGCTGAGAGGGAGTAGAATAACAAGATAATATAATAGACAATGTTCTATCTGCCTTCATGGTCAGCATTTGTTCTTTTCATTGGGGCCATAATAAATTTGTGTCCCAAACAGCACATGAAGTTCTATGTAGCCATATTAAAATGCCCTTTATACTGCAACCCTATGGTTTATTTTAGTCCTCAAATTGGCTTGACCTAATAAAGAAGAGTGTGGTAAACAAGAGGGAACACTTTGTTGTCCATGGATGGAGAGACATGTGCTATTTCCTCCTTGGCTTAGCCTACCAAGTTTAGTGTACCAGAGACCCAGTGAAGATTCAGCATGGCTCAAAAATCAAAGGACATAGTAGAGGAACATGGAGTGTATACAGCACTAATATCACAGTTTGGTTTAACAATTATTTAAAGTTGTAGATACCTTCTCAAAGAACACTAAACACGCCTTTAAAATATTATGTTTTATCTATGGTGACTCATTTTCTCTTTACAAATTGTTTTCTATATTACCTGAAATACTAAGTGCAAAATAATTTTGGGGGAAAAAGCCTATATAAACTCTGAGGGAAACACTAACTGTAATTGATATGATGTGTTGATTGCTTACAAATGTGACAGGCACATCACAAATATTTTCCCCAAGGATCTGCAATATTTTTTTTTTTGGTATGGATCTGCAATATTTTGTACTTTGTAAATCAGGAAATTGAGAGGCTAATAAACTTATCCATGTTATATATGTTTTAGTTTTGGTTTTTCAGAAAAAAACCGAGAAATTTTTATTTTTAAAAAAGATTTATTTTAAGGAATTGTCTTATGCAATTACAGAGGTGAGAAGTTACATGATCTGCAGTTGGGAAGCTGGAGACATAAGAGAGCTGATGCAATGGTGTAAGTTTCTGTTTGAATCTGAGGCTGCAGGCAGAAGACCAATGTTCCGGCTCAATGACTGTCAGGTAGAGCGAGTTCTCCCTTCTTCAGCACTTTATTCAGGATTTCAGCAGATTGAGGCCCCCACACACTGTGGAGGGAAAGCTGCCTTATTCAGTTTGTAGGCTCACATGTTGCTGTCATCCAAAACCAGCCTCCCAGACACACCCAGAATAATGGGAAACCATACATCTGGGCTCTTCGTGGCCATCATTTTGACGCATAAAATGAACCATTACAACATAGCTAGAAAGTGGCTGAGATGGGTGCTTTGAACACAGGTGATTTTCACTCCACAGTCCCTGGTCTTTATCACATCACATTGCTGTGTCCCAAATGAGATGAGTTTTCTGATACTAAGCTCCAAGTGTGAGAGCTGCTCCAGGTGTTTGGGGAGTGGGACAGGTCCTGCTTACAGCCCTTCTCACCAAAGCCTCTGAGGCCATTTAAGTTTCTCTCGGCCCACCTCCAAATCTCTGACACTCATCTGAAAATTTCACTGTACCTCCCTAGGGGTACAGTTCACACCAATTTTTCCACAGTGTTACTAAGACTTTCAGGAAATAAAACTGGCTCATCAGCTTTAAAATTAGAGGGCTTCTAATACTTTTCCATTTAAAAATTTCAAACATGAAGTTGTTTTTCAAATTATTTTTTCTTTAATTTTATTGTATATAACATGATGTTCCGCTATACATCTATACAGTAAAATGATTATTACAGGTAAACAAATTAACATGTCTACAACTTTCTGTACTTCCTTCTTTTTGCTGTTATTGTAAGAACACTTAAAATCTGCTCTCTTGGCAAATTTTCCATCTGCAATACAATATTATTAACCATAGTCTCTGGCTACACACAACATCCCTAGGTTTATTCCTACACACAACTTTTATAGACGTTGACCTACATCTCATTTCTCCCCACTTCCTGGATTTCTTTTTTTTTTAAGCAGAGGTTCTTTGACTGAAACTCAATTTTATTTTTAGTTTGCTTACTCATCTCAAGGCTCCTGAATAGATAAAATATACTTCATAAACTATTTCAAGTATATATCAAATCATATGAAACTTATCTTTTAAGCAAGAAAGAAGAGCATTTATAAATTGAAATGGAGGGCCGGGGATTTAGCTCAGTGGTTCTGGCACCCGCCACGCAAGCTCAAATTCCCGAGTTCGATCCCTGGTACCAAAAACAAAAACAAAAAACAAAACAACAACAAAAAAAACAAATAAATTGAAATGGATATTTCACACAGCTTCTACAGTCACATTTTGCATTAGGGAGTATAATCCACTGTGCCATACCCCTTTTTCCAGCAATCTCTTTAATCATATTGAGGAGCCTGAAACAGATGAGCTAAGAATGATGCTGCCCTGGGCAGGAGCACCCTGACCCATGTGGGAAAGGTTAGCTACAGATTTGTCACTAGTGGGCTCCAGCCCTTCCTCTCTGCTGTTTGACATTCAGAAAATTGTCTCTGAGTGCCCCATCGCTGTGGTCTGTAGGAGCCATTTCTATTATATTAATGAGATCAGACTCAAGGACAACAGGACTGGAATCTCCTTTTTTAAAAAAGTTAATTTTTTTTCATAAATGAAATTCAGGTAGGCTGTGAAAGCCATTTGCTACATTCAAATACTCAAAGGGAAGTACTTCTGGCACATTAGGTCGTGCACTCCCAAGGTTGTTTTATAAATAAATATTTTAAAATATACATTTATTTGCCTGTTACATCATTAACCCATTCATTCATATCTGTTAAGCATTTCTTATTTTTGTATGTTGAGTAGTTTAAGAGTTTTTAAAACAAATAACAGGAAACAGAGAGGGAAAGCAAATATCTAAACAACAGAAATGCAAAACAGCACTATTTATGTTCCAAGAGGAAAAACAAAGGCTTATCAGAATATAAAAGAAGCCACAATTAATCAGAGCTCCTGTACAATTAATACAGGAAATGTGGAACTAATTAAGAAGGAGGAATCAGAGAGGAAGGCTAGAGCACACTGGGGGTATACATTAGCTTTGAAGGATGGTAGGTGCTTCTAACAAAAGGCAAACAAGAACACAAAGGTGTCTGTTGGAAAAGTCACTGAGAAGCTGAGTTTGGTTGACAGGAAGAACATGGGAGACTGGAGTGGATTGCTGGACCCACCTAGATCAGAGGAAAACCAGAGAGGTGATGTAGGAATTAAAGGTTAAGCTCAACCAGAAAGAAATAGCCTGTATATACTGGAGTCAGTGTGATGTGGCAGGGCAGGAACTGAGGGTCTGTGAGGAGGGAGGTCCCTTCCCTGCTCAGGCCCTGTCTGTGTCTTCTGAGGCTCGATGCACCTCTCTGGGCCACATATGTAAGAGGGAAGAACTGCTGTACCTCCTTCATGGAGTGGGCACAATGGTTAGATAATGTAGATCATTAGTGATTGCATTAATAACATATATGGCCAGAGGAGTTGGTAAAGCTATGCTATTCAATTTTTGAGAGCTCAGGACAAATAGTTTTTAATGTGAAATATCCTTCAAAATTCTCTCTAAACAGTATTGCTAGACGCAGACAAACATTTAACAAACAACAAGTTAATCACATGTCACAGAATTGGTGATAAAAACGGCTTCATTTTATGACCTTTCTAATACAGATGCTATTATCTTGCCTAATTCAAAGGAAACTGCAAAGTAGAGAGGTCAACTCAGTAGCTTGAGGTCAAGAGCAGAAGATGGCGGAGCTTAGCAAGCAGTCACACTTAAAGTCAAATGCTTAACACCAGGCTGAACTGCTTTCAGACAAAGCAGGATGATCCGCTCTTGCAATAAAACCTTTTGCTTTTTCAGTATTGGGGTTTGATACCAGGGCCTTGTGCATACACAAATAGTTTTAATAAGAGAAACAAATATGTATACTTTCAGTATTGATTACTCAAAATAATATTAGCCCAAAGAGACATAATCTTTAATTTTTCTTTTATTTAAAAGATACACAAAGAGGGAAAATATTTAATATTAATATTATAAATCAATTCATTTAAGTTAGATACTTTTTAGTTAACTTTATCACACATTCTATAGTATTATTCACATATTATTTCTAATTATAAATTAAGAAGACTCCTCACAGAAAGTTGGAAAAATACTGAAAAGCAAAAGGTGATAATAAAGGCAACTCACAACCCCATTATTAACACTTTGTGAAGTGTTTATTCAGCCTGTTCAAAATTAAAGTATCATATTTTTATGCTAGTAAAATATGCTATATTGTTAAGAACTATAAATGTTTGCATTTGAAGTTACAGTAACAGAATTCCTCAGCAAGAGAATTTTCACTCACTGCTAGCTTTTCCTATTTCATTATATACATATATAATGTAAAATTTATATTACACATTTATATTATACATTGTACCATTATTTTATATGATCATATAATAATATAGAATTTATATATAATTTACATGCAACATATATACATCTTAAGGATACAGCTATGAAGTACCTGCAATACCCCAGAAGGCTTACTGTGTCATTTACCAGTCAATACCACCTGACCTAAGATGATTGTTGCTCTCACCTGTTACAGTTGATTAGTTTTGTCTCATTTTGAACATCTTCTAAATTATAGCTTATATGGTGTTAGTGTCTGGTTTCTTTACCACATTCATACATATTTCAGTAGTTTGTTCATTTCTGTTTCTGGGTAATATCCTATTCCATATAAATATAATACAAGTTATCCATCCATTCTAACTGAATTGTTCCTAGTTTGGGGCTATCATTAATAAAGAAGTCATGAACACTCTTATACCTGTATTTCTGGGTGACGTAAGCATTTATAGTTCTCCTTCTTTATCCACAAGGGATATGTTCTAAGACCCCTGTACTTAGTCAGCTCTGTATAGCTATGACAAAATACCTGACATAAATCAACTTCAAAGAGGAGAAGTTGACTTTGGCTCACAGTTTCAGAAGTTTCAGTCATGGTCAGCAGGCTCCATTGCTTTAGGCTGTGGCAAGGCAGAGCCATCATGGTGGAAAGGCATGATGGAGGAAAGCGGCTCACCTCACAGCTGCCAGGAAGTGCAGCAAGAGGGAATAAGGCGTGAAGGAAGGAGCCATGAACCAGATATATTCTCCAGGATCACACATCCATTACCCACTTTCTTCAACAAGATGCTTTTCCTAAGTTTCCATTACCTCCTTATAATACCATCACATTACTAGCTCATCAGTGAATTAATCATGGATGAAGTTAGAGCCCTTGAGATCCACTTGAGTTTCCAGTTGTCTCTGGAAACACTGCAGATACAACCACAAGTGTGCTTTAGTAGTTTCCTAGGGACTTCTCAATCTACTCAAGTGAACATCACACTCTCGGTGGCTGCCTGAAACCATAGTATGGAACTTCATATATACTCTATTTTCTCCTACACGTACATTCCTATGATAAAGTTCAATTTATAAATTATGCACATAAGAAATTAACAGGAATAAACACAGAAACTTGCTTAAAAAAGGTGCATGAATGTGGTGTCTCTCAAAACACCTTAGCTTCTCATTGCATTATGGTAATATTTTCAGACTGCAGTTGACTGTCTGAAACCATGGAAATAGATTACAGATAAGGAAAAACAATATTATTTCTGTTGGTTATATACTCAGTAGTAGAAGTTTTGCATTATACAGTATACATACATTTAGCTTTAGTGGATGTTATCAGGTAGGATTCCAAAGCAGATTTACAATTTATACTCCTACCAGCAATTTATGACTTCCAGCATAGCACATCTTCACTAACACATGTGTGTTTGGACCTTTTGAGTTTAGCCATCTGACACAGGTATAGCAGTATCTCACTGAAGTTTTTATTTGCATTTCTTTGATGATTAATGATGATGTCCGCCTCCTCATTTATCTGTTGGCCCTTTGAATATCCTCTTTAGTGGTAACTGCTAAAGTCTTGTTCATTTTTAAAAATTAAGTCAAAATATAAAAAACCCTTTTTTGACTGTGTATTGTGTTTATATATGTACATTGTAAACATCTTTTATGCAGTGTATTTATCTCTTTGCACTGCTATAACAAAACACCCAACGCAGAAACTTAATGAAGAAAAGAGATTTATTTAGCTCACAGTTTTGGAGACTGAAAATCCAGTCAGGTGGCCTCATCAATTTCCTAAGAATTAAATCAGATGTTCCAAGAGAACTCCTTTACTCCCTTCCAAGGATGGCAACCCCAGTGACCTATGGACCTCTCACTAGGCCTCACCTCTTAAAGGTCCACATCACCTCCCAACGTTGCCACCCTGGGGACCACAGCTTCACCACATGAACCCTTGGAGGGCAAATTGCATCCAATCCATAACACCTAGTCTTTCACTCTTAGTGGTATCTTTCAACTATTGGCTTTTTGAATAACAAGAAACTCTTCTTTTCAGTGGTAGAAACAATCGATTCAATGAATCATCTCTTTTCAATTTCATTTGACATTGTTACTAAAATATAAAATTCTTTTCCATGTGTTTGCAGCATATTTACAAAGAGAACAATACAGAGTGGTGTGGAGACATTGATTTAGGGAATCATATTAATGAAATTGATCCTGTTAGGCTAAGTTAGCATCTCTTAATTCAGGCTGAGAATTGAGAAAGAAAATGCTAGTCCTGTAGGTGAGAGTAAATGTAATTTAGACTAAATCTGTTACACTGGAACCAGCAAATGCTGAATTCCTTTGTCAGAAAAAGAAACATTATTAGGAATTCCATCTTATTTGAGTTTTCATTACCCAAGTTCCTTTATAAATACATGGAGGAATATATTTCATGGTAATAAAGGAAGGGAAAATTTATCATTACCTGAAGATATTCATTGATAAACTAAATAAAATTGTTTTTCCTCTCAAACAACTTTCCTTGCTTAGCTTGGCTGACCATCTCTAATTAACAACCCAAAACCTTTCCCATTTTTTGCTGATGTTGTATAAACATCTGACAACACAAGTCAAATAGAGTTACAATTCTTATAAAAGATGCTGCATTTCATGAAATTGATGAAAATGATGGAGAGCTGCACCAATTTCCTGGCCTGTGTCAAGCACATGAGTAAAACTGAAGAAGGCACAACAAAGAATCAGATGAATTAACCTTACAAAAGTTCAGTGGGTAAGGGTCATGACACAACAAACATTTCCAAAATGTTCAGGTTTAGATATCAAAGAATTCTTAAAATCCATTTGGAAAATGAATTTTAAAACCTTAGGTTTTTGGGGTTTTTTTTGTAAAAACAATCCACTTTTGACAGTGTTACATAAGAATAATATGAACCAAATAATGTTGCATTTGACCTTCTACAATTGTGTTCAAGAAAGTGTGCACACTCCATTCCAGATGAACTCATCAGCATTCTTTGATTGAAAAACTAGTACATTGTTGTAATTAATCACATATATTTTTAAAATTTCAAGATAATTTTTCATTATTTACTTTGAAATATACTCCCTATTATAACTATGGCCTGTTGTTGATACCATTTATTCTTGGCTGGAGAGTATATCTTATAATTCTGTTTTGGGTGAGGAACTTTGGAGAGGGAATTTATTTATTTATTAGCCATGCTCTGCATCAGGCATTTTCCAAAGAACACCTTCACTTTACAGATAGGCGAGCAGCACACAGAGCCAACAAGTGATCTGCAAAGATCACAATGGTAATGTTTTTATTCATGTCTATCTGCCTCTAGTCTACTCTCTTGAGGTCAGTGCCTCCCAGACCTCAAAAGTGGAGGCATCCAGAAACCCATGGTGGTTGTTTCTAGTCTCTACTCCTCAGTCTTTCGAATGACAAAACATGTTTATATCACTAATATCACAAAGCAAACACTGTACAGATGCCAATGCTTCATGTTTGCAGAGCACACACAAATGGCGAAGCACCTCCAGTGCTCTCATTTGGTCCTCATTACTACCCTGGGAGGTGGCAGGGAAGGGAACAAGCAGGGATCCAAGGCTCACAAAGCTGAAATGGCTCATCTGTGTGCCCACAGTGCCAAAGCAACAATACTGTGTTTGGAATTGACTTCTGAACTATGGTGCACAGTGCTTTTTTCTTTACATCCCTCTCATTTTTGGCATGAAAAGAGACCAGGAAAAGTCAGACGAAAGTCCACTGACAAAGTTGACATCCAATTAACATCTCCACCAATATGACCTTCGTGTTGTGACATTTTCTGGGTAAATAACTTTGGTACCACCCTTCTGAGAGTTGTGCCCACAACGCCAGCAAGAGGGAGCTTTGAGATCACAGTTCTCAAACTGGAGGCTGAAGAATGGAAAATGAGCTCTGTAGTAGTGAGAAAACCCAAAACAGAGGTGATGGAAGGCAGTTACCAAACAGGTTCTGTGGCACGTGGCCCCTGAGTTTTCTTTTAATTAGCTATGCAAGTTTTACTTTGTATTTCTTGGAATTAACTTTGCATTGCTCATCCAAAGTTAGAAAAAGGCTAAGACCATAGCAATAACACAGGTAAAACTTATGAAATCCTCTTACTTTCATTTTTCATAGAGCTCTAGGATCTTCAAACCTATGCAATTTATTCTAATAAGGCTTGGAATTGATTTGATCCATATCACTGCTGCACCCTCTTCCCCCTCCCTCCCCAATACTCACATTCTCCTCTCCTGACATCACCAATAATAACCAAAAATCAATAGGATGAAATTTTCATCCCAATCAATGAGGGAGAGCAGCACCAGGAAATAAAAACAAACTACCTCAAATCCCTGAATTTACGCATTCTAAGCTTAGTTATATCTAAAACTAGTGTTTTTTGTTTTTGTTTTGTTTTCTCTATTAGTAAATTAATCAATTAGGATTTACTTTCTGTGCAGAGAAAGATTTTTTTAGATTAATATAACTTTTGTTGTATCTGTCTTGACATAGGGGGAATAGATGCAATTCCCAAACCTGCTAGATATCTGAAACATGACTTCACATTCTCTAAAATCAAAAAATGAATTCTAGGAACAATGGAGGTTAAGAGTGGGAAAAATTTATTAAGAGAAAGAAAGCTTCTGTCTAACAGAGACAGAAGGCGGACCAGAAAGTGGGTTGCCAGCTCACCCTGCTTCTCAAAAGTGTTTTATGGAACAAAGCCATGAGGTGAGGTGGGTTCAATGTGGGACAAAACTATGATCAACCAATAAGATTATGGCAAACATAGTTGCTTAGGTAATATTGATTAAATGGGGATCCAATGGGGAAGCAATTCACAAAGCAAGTGTATAAAGAATGAGCAAAGATTTTCAGTGGTAATGGTGGGTCAGGAATCTTTCTTGGAAGATCTTGATCCCCCACCCAGGTGACTGATACCTATTTAGAATATCAACCATTGCTATTTATGCTATGTGGGTGTGGTAGTTTCTCTTCTTTTACAATGCTGGCCTTCAGTGAATGTGTCTTGATTGTCCTCCATGTTGGCTCCTAGACTGTCATCCATGTTGGCAGATTGTCCTCCATATTGGCCCCTAGTGGTCTGGCCCTGTCTAACTGCCTACAAGATATCTAATTAACTTACCTATCTAAAATAATCTAAAAAGTTGGATTCAATTCAAATTTTATCGGTAAAACATTCCACCCACTCAGTGGGAAAGTCCAAACTCACTTTCTGCCAGTTTTACATAAGTCACTGTATTAAGCCACTGGGTGAGCAGTTCCTAGCAGACTGAACCTGCTCAGGCAAACTCAAATATTAGTACCTTCATGCCCCGCCGAATTGGTGCCCTTATCTCTCACCTGTGTAAGGCACCACTGAAATAGCAAATTCTGCAGCTTTAAGAACACAGATATGCCAACTGGTTCACCCTCATTATATATACATCTGGGCATTTATCCTCATCACAAGTTGTTAAAATAGTAGTGATTTCTAAAGAATGAGAAATTAGAGACATTTATAGCTAAATGAATGGACATTAAGGTAATACTCTTAAGTGAAATAAATAGGACACGTGTAAATACCAAGTAGTTTCTCTGGTGTAAGAAACTGAAAGTGTAAATAAGGACTAAAAGGCAAAATAAATAATGTGAAATAGTAAGAAAATGGACAAAGGGAAAGGGGAAGTGGAAGGGGTAGGGGAAAGGAAAGAAGGGAATGGAATTAATATGAGAAAATGAAAAAAATGGAAACACAGTCTTTGTAAATAGGGAGGGGCAGAGGCGTTGAAGGGAGGGCAGGGGAATGGGGAAAAAAATAGTAATGACTTCTTTCCTCTGGAGAATCCCAAAGTGTCTGCATTGTCTTTGGGAGACTGGGAAACTGGAAAAGAAGGATGAAAGAAGTTGTGGAAACAGAAGTTCACTGAAGGTCACCTGGTGAACTTGGCCCAGTTTCAACCAGGAAGCCTGCTTTTGTTAGACTTTCAAACTTGTAGGAAAACAAAAGCAGCACCAAAAACAAACAAAAAAAAGTTCGAAACGCCTTAAATCATTTAGAATGGATTAGCCTGAGTGGAGTTCTGGAGTTTCCAGCAGTTTAAGAAAAAACAATAAAATTTCCCATGATCTTTGCTGTGCTCCTAACAAGCCAGCAGGATCATCCTATACCTGGTGATCTGTTTAGACAGCTTTGCAGAGTCCAGACTCCTCCTTCTGCAGCACATAATACTGTAAAGGCAGGCTGGCTCAGACACATTTTCCCTAGAAGCCCCTACTGCTGAAAGGAGAAGGAGCAACCACCTCTGGCTTCTGAACCCTGACCATCTGTCTGCTTAGCACCTCAAATTAGGAAAGGCAAAGGCTTTAGGAAGAATTTGAGACCCAGTGTTCAAGGAAATGTGCTGGAATATTTAGTGAACTAAATAAACTTGACATTTCCTTTCCCTTCATATTTCAGCTTTGGATCCTCAAAACTTTTGTTCAGGAGAGAAAACCCTGGGTAGCTGCTGCTGCTGCTCAGTTTAAGACTCACCTGTCTTTCTGCAGCAAGAGCTCCAGGGTGTCAGAAAGCCCCTCTTCTGTGATAAAGAATCCACTTGTCAACAAAAAATAGGCTTTTTTTTGTGAGATAAAGAAAAGTTTATTTCAGTGAGCAGGGACTAGAAATCAGGAGATTTTAGCAGCTAGCTGGGAAAAGCCAAGTTTATCAGATCTTTGTGTGGATAGCCTGACAATGGGAGAGAGAGATAGTGGCAGCTAGCTGGGAGAGATTTCATCCCTGAGAGGATGGGCTAATACCAGGGGAGAGAGATATTAGCAATTAACTGGGAAAGGGATTAGGCTTCTATAGATATTGAAGGGGTTAAGGAATCAGGGTGACATATTTATCACTTAGCTGCCCAGGGACAGCCTGTTCAGGTATGTATACAATTACTGGACTATTTGGTGCCAAGGGGTTGTAAGCCATATTTTTTATTTCATTTGCCTCACTGGGAAGCTGCTGGGATTCGCCAACAGCAGCCTGTTTGTTTTTCCTGTTGATTTAGGGCAGGCCTGACATCTTCCTCACCAGGGGTCAGCAAGAGTGGCCACTGGACCGAGGAAAAGGAGTATGTGCTGACTAGCTCTTCCCCCATCCCACCTTACCAAATGAAAACAAAAATGGTCTTTTAATGAGACAGTGCCCTGTTAAGATTTATCTCCCCCGATACCTCAGAAAACAAGGATTAGAAGTCCCATTTGACCCAGCTATTCCTCTGCTGGGTGTCTTGGCAAAAGAATTAAAAGAATCATACCACAGTGTGATATATGGGCACCCACGTTTCTAGTGGCACAGTTTGTGACAGCTAAAACTTGGAAACAGCCCATTTGCCCATCAACTGGAGACTGGATAAAGAAGAAGTGTGTGTGTGTGTTTTTAAAAACAAAATGGGGTACTACTCAGCCATAAAGAAAAAGAAACTAGAGACATTTATGGCTAAATGGATGCACATTGAGGCCATACTCTTAAGTAAAACAAATAGGACACACATGTGTAAATACTGAATAGTTTCTCTGGTGTGAAAAACTAAAAGTGTAAATAAGGATCAAAATGTATAATAGATAATGTGAAATAGGAAGAAAAGGTCTAAAGGAGTAGGAGAAGTGTGAGGGGTAGGGAAAAGGAAAGAAGGAAAAAAAATACAAGAAAAGGAAAAAAATGGAAACAAAGTCTTTGTAAATAGGGAAGGGTGGAGGGGGTGAAGGGAGAGCAGGGGAATGGGGAAAAAATAAGAACCAAGATGCATCACATAAAGAAACAAGATCCCAATGATGAATGTAACTGTATTGTATACCTAAAACGTACCAATAAACTCAATGGAAAAAAAGAAGATTTATCTCCCCTTCTTTTGTGGCAAAAAAAGGTCATGATTAAAAGGATTTGATTTTGTGTGAAAGATAATTCTTTCAACCCATAAGGTTGTGTCTGTGGAAGAGTTCTTTCTTTTTGGGGGGGGGGGGGTGGACAGGGCCTACCTATGTAGCCCAGGCTGCCCTCTAACTTGCAGCAATCCTCCTGCCTCTGCTTCCTGAGTGCTGGGATTATAGGGATGCACCAGCACACCTGGCTAGAAGTATTATTTCAGATTTTAAAAGTACATTGGGGCAAATAAGTATGAGATGTGATTTAAATATATGATGAATTTTTAAATTTTTCAAAACTACAGTAAAAGACACATTGCCATTAATTCCCTTCAAAATATCGCTCCTCATTTCAAATACATTTATCATATTCCTTTTGTTTCAAATACATTTATCCCATCATTCTTGCTACTTTATGAAGCAGTTTTGTAAGTCCTCTTTTGTGAGTGTCTCTAGTTGCCATGTTGTAGATGATGCTTCAGTGTCCTGCATTGATTCAAAACTATTGCTTTTTATGATCATTTTAACTTTGGAAACCAGAAATTTCTTGATGCCAGATCCAGTGAATAAGGTGAATAAGGACACAACACAATGTTTTTCCGAGCCTGGCTTTCCACTGTATAGCACTCAGCAGCTGCATTCACCATATTTTTCTAAAAAATCTTATGTTGTAAATGAAGAACCCTAGTTAGCAAGACAGACTCCATAGTGCTGCTGAACGACCCACCTGCCTGGCCTTTAGATGAACTCAAAAGGAGGAAGCTTAGAAACTTCCTCCCCTTAGAGAGTCTCTTAGAAACAATAATTAATCAACTATTGTTTTACAAATGTTCTAATGACAGGACGTTCCGCTTCTGTACCTTTCTCTTGCTTTGCTAGTTCTATCCCATAGGGGGGCCTAGAAACTGTTGGCCTCAAAGGTGTATAAAACATGTTTGTCTCCCCCTAGTCGGGGCTCGAGTCTGATGCTTGGCTGGCCGGTAATAAACTCCTGTGTGGATTTAATATCTGTTTCTGGTTGGTTCTCTCGCTGGGTATAACAGTAAAGATACTATGAAAGAGGACTTCTAGAATACCTTTAGAAAGTGTTAAAAATAATGGGATAAGTGTGTTTGAAGTGAAGGAGAGTATTTTGAGGGCAATTAATGGCAAAGTGTCTTTTACAAAATGTAAATATTAACTATATATTTTTATCAGACCTCATAAATACCTGTAAAGAAGAAAAGTAAAATGACTTTTTATGTTCTTAAAAATTCTACTATCTGCTTTGCCATGTTTTTACTTTGTAGCACATATATCAAAAAGGTATTTTCCTTATACTCCAACCTAAATCTTTTTCTTGTGTATTGTCTTTTCATTTCTTCTTTCTCTGCTCTTGTCTCAATTTTACTTTTGCTTCTGAAGATTGAATTGAAGAGAGAAAGGAAACAAACTAGTCATGCACTGACAATGCTCGGAAGAATTTCCAGAAAATAATTATACTGGAGTAAGCAAGCATAGAAACACATAACCTTGGTTGAGCAGCTAGCAAAATCTGTCTTAAGTATTTCCAGTTTACTCTGTGAAGAATTAAGGCCCTAAAGGTCCATTTTCCAGAAGGAGAAAAAAAAATGCCCGTACACAGCCACATATTGAGTTCCTCACACATTCCTCATGTTTCACTAAAACAAAGTACTTCTATGAAATGCTGCATGTGAACAGTGTCTGAATGTATATGTGAAAAGATATGTGTTTATTCAATCCAATTTCCCTGGCAAATTCCAAGTGTGTGGCTGATTTCCCAGAATTAGTCATGCCTTTCCCCCAGCTCTTTCAGTTTCATTTATTGTTTCAAATTACAATTTAGAGCTGAAAAGGCGCCAGCCTAATTTTACATAATCAGAAAATTAGCACTAATGACTCAGTAAGTCCTCCTTAGTTCCATATAGAGGTTTGTTGTTTTTTTTTATTTTGGTTTAAGCATCTGATAAAATTTTGCACTTTTCCATTATTTAATTAAAGTTTAAATTTATAACTATACTTGAAGCCATTTGAGAGTCAGTTATATTAAGAGGATTGTTCACAAACAAAAAATATATTCAAAGGATACCTTAGACAAGTATCCCTCTCCAAATTGGATATGATTAAAAAAATATTTAATAACTGGCAAAATGCAGATACTGACCTATTGATGCAGATTCCAGATATAAACAATGCACCTGAAGAGTGCATGTGAGGGAAAAACAACCTTGTTCTACCACCCCCAGAAACCTCAGAGTGTGGTGAAATGGATCAGAGATGGATACTTAACAGTTCTGACAAAACTCAAGCAAAGAGAGAATATTCTGGAAAATAAGTTATCTAAAATTCCAATAATTAGAAAGAAGTAACTAAAATATACACACAGAATCATACTAATGTGGCTATATTAGCCACTGAAAAATTTCTTAGGCAGAAGAGAGAATTCATGGGCTTGCACAGCACAAAAATCCAGGGAGGGTTTTCAGGAACAATTAATTTAAATGATCTAGACATAAAGTCAAGAATATCTCCGTATCTCACCTCTGCATTTCTATATTGTATTTATCTTTTCTGACATGTCTTCCAGGACTGACTCTTTTTCATTGGAACAATTTGAGTTACTTGCCCACTTCTAACCAAGAAAGTTATCCACTTGCCTCTTCCTGGACCTGGGAGTAGAATTAGCCCCTTTGAAATTTTATGGATGAAACACAGGCAAGATGACTCCCAAAGGAAAAATCAAAGCGTGACTGCCAACATGAAGAATGAATACTGAAAAAAAAAAAGAAATGTTTATACCAATTTGAAAATCCCACCAAATGCAACACTCAATAAATGGAGCCTCTTTACATTGCTTAAAAAAAAAAAAGAATACTGGATAGATCCAAACTACTGACATCTATCAATTGCAACACTCAGCTGCTCAATTTTCACATTTTCCCTCTTCTTCATGTAAAAAGTTCTCCAAATTCCCCACAAATAAAATTTATCCATCCACATACAAGTAAAAATACACGAAGTTCCCCTTTTAGAAATAGAGACAAGCCAAAGTTGTACCATGTTCTGGGATACAAGGGCCAGAATCTTGGAGAGAAGCCCCTTTTCCTAGACATTTATGTTTGAATATCCTGGACTAAAAGATATATTTATCCATTCTCACTACTCCTTGTATAAAATAATGGAGGGAGGAGCATGTGGTGCACACCTGTAATCCCCATGTTCTGGGAAGGATGAGGCAGGAAGATCCCAACTTTGAACCTAGCTTGGGTTTAATGACATAGCAAGACCCTGTGAAATAAAAAAATACAAGGGCCGGGATGTAGCTTAGCATGAAAGCCAATGATTCAGTCTCCAATACAAATACTACTACTACTACTACTACTACTAATAATAATATTGATGATGATGATGATACCAATAACAATAATAGGCACAGAGGAGGAGGCTTCCAGGCCACTATAGCACTGCTCCCAGTGCAGAGAAGGTGAGCAGTGAGTGTATCAGCAATCCCCACCCTCTTCAAAATGAGAAGACATATAAACAACCCTCAAAATCAGACTTCCAGATCACCTACAGCAACCCAAAGCAAAATGAGATGGAACACCCTGATACTCAACCACCTGGACTCTCTGAACTAGCAACAAAAGAGAATCTGGAAAAAATGAAATCAGAAATAATGTCTTACCTAACTGCAGAGATTGTGCCCATAGTGCAAGACATGATTAATAAATATAGAGAGAACACAGATAAAAAAAATAGAGGAGCTGAGAAACATGATGGAATCTCAAGATAGGGAACAAATGGAATCCATAAAACAGATACAAACAGATACCCAGGAGATTAAAAACTCCATTGAAAGTCTACACAGCAGAATGAGCCAAGGTGAGGACAGAATTTCAGACATAGATGATAACATTGCAATTAGTGACCAGGAAAAGAAAAATTCCTTTAAAATTGTAACGATCATGAGAAATCAATCTAGCAGCTGCTAGACGATGCAAAGAAAAATAACATAAGACTGATCGGAGTCAATGAAGAAACAAGAGAGGGTGCAGATGGCATAAGAAACTGTTCACAGAAGTGATGGCAGAAAACTTCCCAAATAGGGGGAAAAAACTTGACATACAGATAAGTGAGGCATATAGGACTCCAGCTAGCCTTGATCAAATAAAATCTACACACAGGCATATAATTTTTAAGATTCTAGAAACCCAATAGAATAACAAAGTTCTACAAGCAGT
>NW_004624730.1:50605018-50619085 GCF_000247695.1 Heterocephalus glaber | reverse complement strand
AAAAACAATAATAGATGAAAATAGGATACTCATAATAAAAAGCCCTTCTGCAAATGGGAAAATGGAGAAACAATGTATAAAAGTCACGGTTCATAGCATCGATTAAGCCCGACAGACAGAAATAGCAAATATTCTCTCTGCCATGATAGTGAATTTCCGAATCAACCAGCTTGGCTCTCTGGCCTTCTAACCTTTGTTTGGCTTTGTTTGTTTATGAGTGCAGAGAAAGCATAGAGGAAATTTAAATGAATAGTACCAAGTGAAAGAATCCAACATAAAAATGATATGTACTGTATGAATTCAACTATACAACATTCTGCAAAAGACAAAACTATGGAAACTAAAAAAAAAAGAAAAAAGAAAAATCAGTGGTTGACGGAGGATAAGCATCAGGGAAGGATAAATACACAGAACGTAAATGTAAATTCGTACATTTGTCAATACTCATAAAATGTATAGCACCTAATGAGTGAGCCCTAATGTACACTATGGATTTCGGTGATAACCGTATGTCAATAGAGGATCATTGATGACATTCTAGTGTGGGTTGTGCAGGGGTGGGGAGAATTATGAGAAATTTACTTTTGGCTCAATTTTGCTGTGAACCTAAAACTGCTGTAAAAAATAGTCTATTAAACAACAGCAGGTAACAATTTAGCTGGTGGCTTTGCTGTCATGTACGAAGAATCTTCCCTTCTCAGCCAGAATGAGGACATTTGCACTGCCCGGTGATGCCTCTTCTCTGGTTCATTTCTGGAGACTAACTTCTAGTGTAGTGAAGACCTTAGAGTTATTCAGAAATGTATTGGCTTATATAACCAAAAAGGCATGAGGCTGGGCCCTGGCATCAAAGTACTTAACATATGCAGCCAGACATGAATATGTCTCCAATTTTACTGCCACTCCCATGTTGTTATGTTGACTTCATTCTCACGAGGATTTGTTCTCTTCATGAAGTAATAACCTCGAGCATCTCATTCTACCAATTCAGACACTCTTAGACACCCTTGTTTTTTTCAGCAAAATTCAAGCTGCTATCTCATTAGATAGATGATGGGTACTTGCTATGCCTAAGATAACCTCAGTCCATTGTTTCCAAAAGTGTACATAAGGTGCTCCATAGATGATTTGGTAATAAACAAACATTTATTTTGATAAATACCAGGGGTTAGGGGAGGGTAGAGGAACGAATAGGCAGAGCACAGAGGATATTTAGAGCACTGAAATTATTCTGTATGATTTCAAATGGCTAATACCTGTCATTATACATTGTTAAATGTAGAATTCTATGTGCATTTTTGTGTATTTTTTTCAGCTTTAACATTGATATTTATTTCTTGTAAACTCTTTTCCTATTTGTTGGGAAACCAGAGTGAGCTATACTTTCATTCTCACCTACATGTGCAGGACTGTGCAACCATACTCTCATTTCTTTGTACAAAATACTCCCATTTTGCAAGTGCAAGGACCTGAGTTCAAACCCCAGTACCAAAAAACCCCGAAACACCAGAATACTCCCATTTGCCTCAATAAGAAGAACACTCATGGCATTGTACTTATAAGGGGTATAGGAAGGCTGAGGGATACTCTGGTTCACCAGCCTATTAATAAGGCTCTGGATTATGGCGTGATTGGGGGAATTGAGACCATAGTGTAGTACTCAAGGGCAAGTTCCTTTACAGTAATTCGGGGTATAGTGGCGGGGAGCAATGATCCAGTGATCCCAGCCCAACTGACGAAAGCTGCCTGTATAAGGGTGGAGGGAACACTGGTTATTTTCAGACTCATCCTGTTCCTGGGAGGGGGCAGAAACCTCAGATCCAGCACTATCTACTTTCCAAGCCTTTCTTGAGAGAAAAGATTCCCCTCCCATAAACTCCTCCAGGCCACTGGGAAGAAGTTCAGCCTTCCAAGCAGTTTTATGAGTGTCACTGAGATGAAATAGCAAGAAGGCAATATCCATGGATAAAGTGTCATGCTGGTGGAACTCAAGAACCTCACTATTGTTTTGCTGCTGACACAAAAAACGCAGTCATAGGACCCTCCGTCCCTTGCGATTCCAGAGCTTCTGCCGAATGTGTTGGGAGATATCCATCTCTGTCCAGGTCTGAGACATCAGGGACAGCTGTGAGGAACCTCTTCCTGAAGAGTAGTTGTTTGGGCTTTTGGGGACCCAGAGCTCCACATGGCAGGAGAGGCTGAAGTGAGCTAGGTGGAGTTGATGTCGGTAAACCACAGTGCCTCTCACTAATTGGTAAGCTACCAGATTGCGTTCTAGAAGAAAGTTTAGAATACGTGTATGCCAGGAACCTCTAAGAGGCCTTGCTACATTGGCTGAGGGCACCAACAACCTCACCATCGTGGCACCAATCGTGCGGTTTTCCCTCGGGTGCCCATCCGAGTCAGCCGAACGCTGGTACAACTCCAGCATGTACTTCAGGGGAGGACCTTGGAGGTATGGCTTTCTCTATTCCTTTCCAGGGGCTTCTTCTAGCAGCTTCTCAACAAGGGGCATGGTAGGGGTTTCAGCAGGTGGCAAGGTAGGGCTCTCAGGCAGGAAGGTGATAGCAGGCTGCCCTACCTCTGCCATTTGGACTCTATCTTCCAAATAAAGCATCAGTCCAAAAAGAAGAAAGAGTCTAAGAGTGCTGAGGATAATCATCTTGAAAGGCTTGGTATTCAGCAACAGCTTCCAAACTAAGCTCAAAGTATGCCACTGTGACCCCTTTCTTTCACGCAGGTAACCACGACTTAGCTCCACAACCACCGAGGATGGGCCAAGGGGGGAAAAAAAGAAGGGCAGGCAAACAGGTCCTATATTGCCTTCTACTCGAGGATATCCAGAGCCAAAGCAGATCTCCTCACTTGGCCTGTTGGCATGAAACAAAGAGAAAAAGCAAGTAAATAAGCAAGCATGTCTTCTCCACTCTCTAGGGCTGGGAACAAGATAGTACTTCTTCAGGAGGCTGAGATAACACAAGAGAGGTCCATAGCAGAACTTGCTCACCCATTTTTGTGTATTTTTAAAATTACTAGTGTGCCAAAATTTCTGTTTGGCTTAAGAGGAGGCTAAAATAGTAAAGAAGGTAGGAGTCCACTTTATACAGCTTGGGTGTGTTTCAGGGATAGTGGCAGCTGTGCATATGAACATTTAAAACCTCTGATCCACCAGCTCTTCACTTCCATGTAGGCGAAGTGGTGCCTAAGCAGAAAAGTCTAGGCAGTGTTGTAAATTAAGAAGAAAATTTTAGTTTAGTTTAAGTTCCTTAAAGACTCTGAAAAAATCCATTTCATGTGGTGACTCATAAAGCAGCTTCTGAAAGGAAATCGATACCCCCAAAAATGGTATCTGATAATTTCATTCATACTTGATGAATTTTGTGGTTGAATTAAAGATTTACCATGTAGAATGTGAAATTCCTTCATACTATCAATCTTGTAGCACTTAAGGAGTTTTAACTAATGAGATATATAAGTGCTTAGCTCTGAAACTTTTTGAGATCCTATTGAGAACAAAAAGTATGATTTTAATAAAAAGTAAAATTAACTATATGACTGTCCTCTGCACAGTTAAATTCTTTGTCAACCAAAATTATTTAACTGACTTCTGTTCTTTCTGATTTGTTTTGATGCCTGTCTTAGTTACTGTCTTTCTTTCTTTTGGTACTGGGAATCGAACTCGGGACCTTGCACTTGCGCGGCAGGTGTGGTGCCACTGAGCAAAATCCCCAGCCCTATCTTAGTTACTTTCTTCATTGTTGGGACACAATACTCAGCACCAACAAATTAAAAGAGGAAATGTTTATTTTGGCTCATAATTTGTAGAGGGTTCAGTCCATAGTGGGCCAGCTCTAAGGCCGGGCAGCATAGCAGAGGTGAAGCTGCTCATGAGAAGGGAACCAGGAAGCAGAGCATGAAAAGAGGAGCTGGTTAAGGAGACAAACTCCTCTAGGCCATCCCCCCAATGATCTGCCTCTTCCTTCCGGGTCACTCCTCTACAGCAAGTCAGCTATAAGCCCCCATAGTCCAATGATCTTCCAAAAGCTCCACCTATGAATGCATGAGGCTCTCGGGACATCTAGATATAAACCATAACAATGCTATTGCTTTCCAAGAGGAAGCACAGTTCCTTCCTAAATTTAATTCAAATTCTATTCCAGGAACAAACAGAAGCTGTTTCCTTTAAGATGAACTTTGTTTCTCTGTAGTATCACTATGAGAAGTAACTGGAAGAGTAAGACAGTTGCTACTTTATTGTACTTCTATATCTTAAAGAGTTCTTATAAAGTTCTCAGAAGAGCATGTGGCTATAATGTGATTTTCGCTTATATGCAATAATGAATTTATGGAGGAGGAGGATTCTAGGAAGATGATGCAGTAGGAAGCACCAGAAATCTGTCCTCCTACCCAGACAACAGTTACATTGGCAGAGATCTGACAGAACTATTTCAGAACTCTGAAGTGGATTTGAGGTTTTCAAGTTCCAGCATAGTCAACTTCCTTTCCAGCTATCCCCCACATTTCAGATACTTGGTAGGTAGCTATGCAAGTATTCCTGGAATGACTTACATGTGGGTTGCAGGTGGGCAAAAGAATTCAGTCTTTCAGTTATTGGTGATCTTTGTGCAGATTGCTGGTTGTGGCTTCTGGCCATAGAAGGACCAAGAGGTGGCAGCTACTGTGGTTTACCTTTTCCCATTGTTGAGGCCCAACCACCCATACCAGCTGAAGTGACTTCCGCGGGATTTAAAAAGGCAAATGTCCTTTTACCTTTCTTCATTTTTCCTCTTTGGAGCCACATAGTAAAAACTAGGAATTTCAAAAACAACCTCATATTAGAAAATTAGAATGTTACCACACATACCCAGGGAAAGGCACAAGCTCAAAAGACCTGAGGAAGCTTTACATTCATAACTTAGGCTGATCCTAGCAAACAGGCATTCTGCAACAAGCAAACCATGGAACAAAAATCAAAGACCCCTGGGAGAAGGGAGAGAATCTGATTTCCAGAGTTGCCAGAGTTCTGATTTCCACATTATTATGTTCAAATGTCCAACTTTCAACAACAGCAAAATAACAAGATATACAATAAACAGGAAAGTATGGTTCATTCAAAGTAAAAAAACAAGTTAACAGAAACTTCCCTAAAAAAGATTTGGTGGTAGATCTACTAGTCTTTAAGCCAACTATCTAAAAGATGCTCAGAAAACTAAAGGAAAATAGGAGAAAGTTAAGAAAACAATGTATACACAAAATGGAAATATTAATAAAAAGAAATCTTGGGCTAGGATGTAGCTTAGCGGCACACACCTGCCTGCTAAGCACAAGGTCCTGAGTTTGATTCCCGTACCAAATAAATAAATAAATAAATAAATAAGAAACCAGAAAGAAATCCTTGAGCTGAAAAGTATAATCACTGAAATGAAAAAATCACTAAAGGGATTGTGGATTTAAGCAAGCAGAAGAAAGAATCTGTAAATTTGAATATGAGACTATGGAAATTATTGAGTCTGAAGGACAGGAATTTAAAAAAAGTAAACAAAGGGTATGGAATTTGTGAGGCACCAACAAATACACCAACATATGCATTGTGGGAACCCCAAAGGGAAAGGAGAAAAAAAAATGAGAAAATATTTGAAGAAATAATGGTCCAAAATTTTAAAAGAATTGCTGGAAAGTATGAATATAAACAGCCAAGGAGCTCAATGAATTCAGTACTGATGAACATGAGGACAGTCACACTAAGACACATAATAAAGCCATCTAAAAACAAAGACAAAGAAAGGATCCTGACAACAATGAGAGAGGTGACTCATCACACAGAAAGAATTCTCAATTAAATCAGCAATTTTTTTTTTTGTACCAGGGATCGAACTCAGGACCTTGTGCTTTTGAGGCAGGCAGCGGAAACACTGAGCTAAATCCCAGGCTGCGATCAGCAAATTTTTAATCAGAAATTTTGAAGGCCAGAAGGTAACAGACTAATACATTTAAATTGCAAAATTTAAAAAGTGTCAATCAAGAATTCTATTTTTCAAAAATTATCCAGAAAACCTGTCCTTCACAAGCTCCCCAAAACCTCCCTATGCTGAATCTTCACAAGCCTCGCAATGCTCTGTACCCTAAGATGATAAGATCTCACCCATCAGGCTGCCTGTTTATATTGAGCCATTAAAGCATTATCACTAAAATCCAGAAACACTTAGAAGGGCCTTCTCTAGAAATAATGAATTCAATATCCAGGACATATGATTTCCATAAGTGGAAATAGGACACAGGTCAACATGAAGTAGCTCTGTCCTAAGAGTAAGTCTAGATTCCAAAAGACAAAAGACAGAGCCGTTGCTTGTATTTCAAAGAATCTGAATCTGGTGATCCTGAAATTTAAATTAGTATAACTAGAGAAAACATTGTCTTTATATGAGGAATGAGATAATATTTGCTTTACAGGTTTAAAAGTATTATTCACAGAAGCTTAGATACAATACCAATATATTTTAAGATTATTGAATAATAGAAAGCAGAATCAGTTTGTCAGGCTCTTCCATTTCAATTTTAGTTAATGTTGGTGGGTAAACTGGTGGCTTAAGTGAAACCCATGCACAGACTTTTGGAGGTTTGGAAGCTGACTTTACTGATATCTGGCCAATATGTCCTCGATAACAAAGGAAAATCTTGGATCATGTACTGCATACAGTTGTCATGTCCTTTCTGGTCTCCATTAATCTCAAACAGTACCTGACTTTTTATGTTTCATCACATTGACATTTTTTAAGAACAGACTAGATATTTGTAGACTGTCTCTTAACCTGGGATTGTCTGGTATTGTCTCACCACTGGATTCAAGTTCTGATCCTTCAGGGGGACTATTACTCAAGTATTGCGAGTTCTGCCCAGTGCGTCATCCTAGAGGGTGCACGATGCTGGTTGATCCCTTGACTGAAGATGTTAGCTCTGGCCAATCAGCTAAAGAGCTGTGGAAGAGGTTCATTTCTAAATATTTCTCCTCAACATTTTAATTTCCTTTGGTGGGCTTATAAAAAAGAAAACTGATTTCCATTTTTAGGGAGCTAAAGGTAAAAAAAAACCCCAAAACTGGAAAGTATCCCAGTAGAGATTATATATGAGAAAGTATTACAAAAACTGGAAAAACATTTAAATAAATACAAGAGATTGTTATTTTTATCAAAGACTAGACTTTTAACTTCTCTCAGGGAAAAAAATACTTAATATGTGAAAAAGTAAGCTTCTCTGTCTTCTCCCCTGGTTTTATCAGGTAAAATAATCACATGAAGGTCATATCAATCTAAAGCCAAACTGCCTGGAGCCTCTCATGAAGAAAAAGTTTCATTTTGTCAGTCCTATAGTCTCAGCTCACATACCTTAGCTCTACCCTTTAGATAAATTACTTGTAATTTCTGAGTTTCAGTTACTCCATCTACGGGGCTTGGGGGAGAGAGAGAAAACACCCAGGCTGTAGAATATCACAGAAGAGTAGATATAAAATACAATTCACCTGACACAATTCATGGCAAGATTAATATGAAAAAAGAGGAAAATTATTGTGGAAGTGGCTTCCATCAGTATTTCCTATGGTCTCCATGAAGGAGATAGGTTATATATATTTATTATTAGTTCATTTTCTAAGGAATTGTCTTCAAAATCTTAATTATGCCAGATATAAGGCTACTATATTCTTCTGAATTACCATACTATTGTGGGGCTGTTTTCCACTGCACATTTTAAGTATAACCTTGTGGTTTCTGCTTGAAAAACTCATTTCACATTTAAATGCATAAACCTACCTTTCCCATAGATTCCACTGAGATAAAATAGACTCTACAAAAGAAAGAAATAGCCTCTATTTAATGTCAATTAAATCATTGTGTTCTCTTATCTCTTGAGTTGAAAAGAAAGTACCCAGTGGCATGAAAGGTGACCTGAGTATAACTGCAAAACAAAGTCATACATCAGGGCTGTAGGCAGTAACAATAAACATTTCTCTAATCTGAATTCAGGGGCACTCTCACCAATCAGGCAGGCAGAATGCAAAGCAACATTTCTTTTACCTAGACCAGCCTTCACTTTGACCGGTGACCGTAAAAACATGTATGATTCATTCCACTGAAAAATATATCACCTTGAAAACCCCCCAGAGAGACCAAAGGAGTCCATTTCTGTGGCATTCAGTTTTCTAACTGCAACTTTACTTTTACCAGACTATTTTTCAGATGTAGATCTTTCACTTTTGAATACCCTTATCAAAATGTGTAGAAAAATGTATTCATTTTCTTTGGCTGATTACTTTCTTTGTTGAAATATTATGTAATTTAGAAACCAAAGAAAATCAGAACTCTGTTAAATAATTACACAATCTAAGTTACCCAATAATTTTTAAAAAGACCAAAGAAACAGAAAGAATGCTGACAGGAAGCTCTCAAAGCAATTTTGATTCCTGGTTCTTGATATCAGGAAGCCCAGGAAGAGGATAATAAATCTACATAAGCATGCTGTCCTTTTCAGTTTTTTCCTCTCTCTCCTGTTCATCTGTTTCCCTCTCCTACTGAGACAGGAGATTAGGGCGTGGCAAAGCTGGCTTGTTAATTACAAGGGTCCTGGAATTCTTGCACAGAACAGTTCCCAAAGCCTTGTACATGGACTTCTCTTGAGGTCTCCAGCTGGTTCACAACAGGATGGCCTAGACCTGACCTCATCCTGAGGCATGGGATCCCAGAATCGCCTTTCTGTAGAAGTTCTCTCAGATTTCCTCAAGATGTGGACAATACAAAATGACATAGATGCCCAAGAAGAGGTTGCTATAGTGGCTTTCCGCATGATAGCTTGCTCTACTTTCTTCAGGGTGTTCTTTTATCTTGCTTTTTTCTTTTTCACTTGTTCCAAGCTCACGCTGCAGAGCCAGTTTTCCCCTCACTCTTCATTTTTACTTTTTCCAATGAACTTTGTCACTTGCTTTTTGCTCACTTCATTCAATTCTTTGTTCAAGATGAGAAGAACTTGGAATCTAACTCCAGAAGGAGAGGCGAGGAACCCAGACCTGGTTACGTTTAATTGGTGACCCACTTATAGAAGGAGCTACCTGATAATATTTTGGCATAGCCAGGAGATTCAGATAACAATACTTTTTTGGGGAAACAATTTAACATTAATTTTTAAGAGAGATACAGCAAATTTTTAATAAAGTGTTAGTATTTACAACCTACTGGAAAGTTACAAACATTTAAACTTGTCTGAAAATATTTTAGAAGTCAATTAAAACATGCAAAGGAGTACATTAATGTACAAAATTCTTTTAGGGGTAAACAAGTAGAATGTTTAAAAACACTACATGTTTATAAAATTTTCCCACACCAATTTACCTGCCCTACTTAGTCTAAACATTAGTTTTTATGTTTCTCCACTGTTTAAGAGCAATGGCAAAGTACTTGTTTTATATTAACATTAACAAAGATTTATGCATGCTTACTTTCAGAGAGGAGTTGCATAGTTTATAATAAAACATTGCTGTACTTGAATTTGGGGAAGATAAAAATAATAGTGGGTAAAATAGCAGATTATTTAGAGGAAGGTGGAAATCATGCATATTAAACCAAGGACAAAATGATTACTATGAGTCTACCCAAAATTTTTAAAAAATTAAATCCATGACATCTTTACCTCCATTTATTAGCCTTTAATCTTGAAATATCAAGGTTTGTTTCCTCTTGATCTCTTTTACTTTGTGTATGACTCAGGTGATTTGCCATCAGCCAAACCTAACTCTCATTCCATGTCAACAAATCTCCTAGGAAAAATATATAATAACATGAACATTTGCTCTTCATCAGCAAATCCTTCAATAGTTTAAATGACTAAAATATGGAAATCCAGATTTGCAGGTGTATTTAACCAAATTGAAATTTTTGAAATAAAGAAAAAACTCCTAAATTTTTATATTCTTTTCCAATCAATTAATTACAGATTTTAAAGAACATACATAGCTAATTTCTTTTTTAAATTTATGATAAATCCATAATATAAAATTTACCATCTTAATCATTTTAAGTGTAGCACTCACTAGTGTTAACTATATTTCTATTTTGTGCAATCAATGTCTAAAATTTTTATCATCTTGCAAAACTAAAACTTGAGAAACAATGGTCAGCAATTCTCCATTTCCCCATCCCTCTAGTTCCTGGTAATCGCTCCTCTACTTTCTGTTAATGAACTGGATTACCTTAGACACTTCTTACAAGTAGAATCATAGGGTATTTGGAATTGTGTGTGTATGTGTGTAAGACTCCCTTATTTCACATAGTATAATGTCCTTGATCTTCACTCATGTTGTAGTATGTGACAGGATTTTCTTTTTCTTTAAAACTGAATAATATTCCATTATGTATGTGTACAATATTTTCTTTAACCAGTCACTTAGTGATGCACACTGGGATTGATTACATATCTTGGGCTATTGTGAATAAAGCTGCAATAAATATGCAAATGCTAATGTCTCTTCCATATACTGATTTTAACTCCTTTGGTATCTACCTAGAACTAGGATTGTTGGCTCATATGGTAGTTCTATTTCAACTTTTTTGAGGACTCTCCATACTGTTGTCTATAATGGCTGTACTAATTTATATTCCCATCAACCATGTATGAGAGTTCCTCTTTTTCTGCATCTTTGTCAGTGTATTATTTTTTATAGTAGCCATTCTAAATGGGATGATATAGTATCTCCTTGTGATTTTGCTTTGCATTTCCCTGATAAGCAGTGATGTTGAGCATTTTTTATATGCCTTTTTGTCATTTGTATGTTATCCTCTGAGAAATATCTGCTTAGGTCTATTGCCCATTTTAATTGAATTACTTGGTTTTGTTTGGTTTTGCTATTGAGTTTTTTGAGTCCCTTATATATTCTGCAAATTAATCCCTTGTCAAATGAATTTATTGTAAATATTTTCTCCCACTTTATAGATTGTCTCTTCACTCTTGATTGTTTCCTTTGCTGGACAGAAGCTTTTTAGTTTTGATATAATCAATTATTGCTTTTATTGCCTGTGCTTTTGAGTTCATATTAAAAAAAAATCCTTGCCTAGATCAATGTCCTGAAACATTTGTCATATATTTTCTTCTAGCAATTTCATAGTTTTAGATCTCATATGTAAGTCTTTGATACAGTTTGAGTTGATTTTTATGTGTATGGTGAGAAATGGGTAGAGTTTCCCTCTCCTATATATCGATATCCTATTTCTCAGCACTATTAATAGAAAAGATTTTCCTTTCTCCAATGTGCATTCTTGCTGCTTTTGTTAAAAATCAGTTGGTTGAAAATACATGGATTTATTTCTGGGTTCTCTATTCTGTTGAACTGGAGAGTCTGTCTATTTTTGTGTTGATACCATGCTGCTGTAGTTACTATCTCTTTGTAGTTTTAAGGTAGGTATTATAATGCCTCTATGTTCTTTTTGCTCGGATTACTTTGGGTATTTGGTATTAGGGCTTGTGAAATGTTCCAGATGTTCCCCCAGAGCCTCATGCGATCATAGGTGGGGCTTTTTAGAAGTGTCAGGATCTAGGGTGTGTGCTGCTAGGATCAAGGATGTCATGCTGGGGTTGATTCACAGTGTGATGTAAGATTAAGGGTGTGAGGGCTACCAGCCCTAAGGGCTAAAATATAAAAGACAAAAAGAGGGCTGCTGTGGTTGTTGCTTGCCATTTGTTGGAAGTTGCTTGCTGCTTGCTACTTCATTGCTTTGCTGCTTCCTATCTGCCATGAACTGTTTCTCCACTGCCATGTCCCTCTGCCTTGACACCCTGCCTTGGAGCCAGCCACCTTGACCTGAAACCTGTACAAACTGTGAGCCAAATAAACCTTTCCTCCTTTAACTTTGGGTGTCAGGTGTTTTGTCTCAGCAATGAGAAAAGTAACTAAGACATTTAGAGTCTTTTGTGATTCTATACAAATTATAGGAGTTTGTTTCTGTTTCTGTAAAGAATTTCATTGGTATTTGGGCAAGAATTGTGTTGAATCTATACATCATTTTGAGTAGTGTGGAAATTTTAACAATTTGAGTAGTGGAAAATCTTTCCAATTTTTAGTGTCCTTTCAACATCATTTATTTTTGTTTCGCAATTTTCCTTACAGAGATCAATTCATGTCCTTGGTTAAATGATTAAGTTTATTCCTAGGATTGCTCTGTTTCTTTGCTTGCTTGCTTGCTTGCTTTTTGTGTATACATGTGTGAATAAAGTAGTTTTTTGGTTTCTTTCTTGGCAATGTGATTTTTGTATATTGATTTTGTATACTGAACCCATGTTGAATTTGTTTATTATTTCTAACAAATTTTGGTGGTCTTTAGGTTTTCTATCATCTACAAATGCATAATGTGACCTCTTCTTTTTCTATTTCTCTTTTTCTTTCTTGCCTAATCATTTTAGCCAAGATTTCCAATACAATATTGAATAAAATTATGAAAGTACAATCCTTATTTTATTTCTTATATTAGAGAAAATGATTTCAGCTTTTTTCATTCAGTATGATGTGAGCTGTGAGTTTGTTATATATAGCCCTAGTTGTGTTGATGTACATTCCTTCTGTACACAGTTTTTGAGGGTTTTTATCATAAAGGGATGAAGAATTTTCATCAAATTAACTTTTCTACATGTTGAGATGATCATATGGTTTTTACTCTTTATTCTGTTGATGTGATGTATAATATTTATCAATTTATGTGTGTCAAATCATCCTTAAATTGCTGGGGAATAACCTTCTTGATCATGATATATAATTTTTGATGTGTTATATAGTTATTCATATTAATCCTTAATTATCATTTGTATTTCTGTGGCATCAGTTGTAATATTTCTCTGATTGTACTTATTTGGGTCTTCTTTTTTTTGGTTAATCTAGCTAAAGATTTATCAAATTTGTGTATTTTTTCCAAAAAAATCTTCATTTTATTGATATTTTGTATTTTTAGTTTGAATTTCATTTATTTCTGCTCTGAACTTTATGATTCCTTTCCTGCTACTAATTTTAGATTTGACTTGTTCTTGGCTTTCTAGTTCCTTGAGGTGTATCATCAGGTTGTTATTTGAAATCTTTTTTTTCCTTCATGTAGGCACTTACTGCTATAGATTTCTCTCTCAAAACTACATTTATTGTCTCCCATGTATTTTGGTTGTTGAGTTTTTTCTTTTTTAAAAAAATATTTTATTTTCTGTTTGATTTTTTTCACTGAGTGTCATTCAAGAGAATGTTGCCTAATTTTTAGGCATCTGTACAATTTATAAGATTTCTATTATTTTTGATTTTTAGTTTTAGTCTACTATGGTCAGAGAACACTCATCTTATGATTTCAATTTTTTGACTCTCTGGAAACTTGTTTTGATGCTTAACATATGGTTAATCCTGTTCTGGGTACTGATGAGGAGAATATGTTGGGTAAAATGTTCTGTTAAAGTCTCTTAGCTCTGTTTTTTTTTTTAACAGTATAATTTAACTCTAATGTTTATTTGTAAACTTTATCTGGATGATTTTTCTTTTTCTTTTTTTTTTTTTTTTGGTCCTTGTGCTTGTGCAGCAGGTGGTGAAACCACTGAGCTAAATCCCCGGCCCTGGATTATTTTTCCATTAATGAAAAAGGGGGTATTAAGATCCCAAAATTTTATATTAGAATCAAGGGCTCCTTTTATTTTATTTTTTTATTTTTCGAGGGCTCCTTTTAGATCTAATAACAGTTGCTTTATAAAATTGGCACTCCAGTGTTGGGTACCTACACAATTGTTACTACCTCTTGTTTAATTCATTCTTTTATAATTACACAGGGACCTTTGTCCATTTTAGTTTTTAAGTTTAAAGCCCATTTTATCTGATTTTACTAGTGAAGTGGATTTCTTGTAGGCAGCACAATGTTGAGTCTATTTTTTAAAACCCTTCATTCAAACTATATTGTTTAATTCGAGAATTTAATTAATCTGTTGACAGTCAAGATTAAGTAAGACATACAAAAATACTGCTCTCATTCTATTTTTATAACCTTTGTTAATTTCTTTTTCATTAATTTT
>NW_004624730.1:50558115-50604895 GCF_000247695.1 Heterocephalus glaber | reverse complement strand
AAATCCCCGCCCTCTGTGTCTATTTATTTTTTATTTTGATCTTTAAATTATTCGTACTTTGAGGTTTTCAAATAGGAGAAGACGTGCAATACTTAGATTTGTGTGTCTGATTTATTTAACATTATAATCTCAAGGTTCATCCATTTTCCTACAAATGATTCAAACGCACCCTTTTTCATAGCAGAGTAGTACTCCATTGTGCATACAGAACATATTTTCTACATCCATTCATCTGATGATGGACATATAGACTGTTACCAAATTTAGCTATTATCAATTGTCCTGCTATAAACATAGGCATCCATATATCACTGTAATACCATGTCTTTAAGTCTTTCAGAATGAAACCTGGAAAGGGAAGCTTGGTCAAATGGTACTTCTATTTTTACTTTTTTGAGTAATCTGCATACTGATTTCCATAGTGGTTGTACTAGTTTACACTACCACAAACAATGTAGAAGTGTCCCTTTTTTCTCTTGCAGTCTCACTAGCTTTTGTTATTATTTCATTTCTCAACAATAGCCATTCTTTCTGGAAAAAGATGGAATTTTAGTGTTGTTATAATTTGTACTTCTCTAATGGCCAGAGATTTTGGGCATTTTTCATATATTTATTTGTCATTTGTACTTCTTCTGTAGTTTCTATTCATTTTAGTTGCCAATTTTTTGATTGGGTCTTTTATGTTGAGGGGTTTAATTTTTATTTTAATATATTTTAGATATTAATCTTCTGTTTGAGGAGTAGCTAGCAATCCCCCCCCCATTTTGTAAGTTTCTCTTCGCTCTGCTGGTTGCTTCCTTTGCTATCCCAAAGCCTTATAATTTGATATGATTCCATTTATTGATTCTTGATGTTATTTCTTGTGCCAACAAGGTTCTGTTTAGAAAGTCTTTGCCCATGCCTATGTCTTCAAGAAATTTACCTATTTTATCGTTTCTGTTTTAAATATTTATGTCTTTGGTACATTTTATTTTGAGTATAGTGCATGGTGATAGATATGGGTCTAGATTCAGTCTTCTGCATGAGGTAAACCAATTTTCCCAGTATCATTTGTTAAAGAGGCTATCTTTTCTCCAGCATGTTTTTGGTCCTTTTTGTCAAGGATCAGATGGCTGAAAGTGCCTGAGTTTGTTTCTGCATCCTCTATTCTGTTCCATCCTCTTTTCCATTCCAGTAATGTGCTGTTTTGTAGCTTTGTAATATAACTTGAATTCTGGGATTGTGATGTCTCCTACTTTGCTCTTGTTGCCCAGTATTGCTTTTGCTTTTCCAGTTTATATGATTTTTAGGATTGTCTTCTCTAGTTCTGTAAGGAATGCTGTTGGTATTTTTATTGGGATTGCATTAAATCTATATATCAGTTTTGGTAGTATGGCCCTTTTGACAATATTAGTTCTGCCTATTCAGGAACAGGGGATGTCTTTCTATTTTCTGATGTCCTCTTTGATCTCCTTTTTCAGAGTACTAGAGGTTTCATTATGGAGGTCTTTCCATTCCTTTGTTAGGTTAATTCCTACATATTTAGTTTTTCTTGAAGCTATTATAAAAAATATTGATTTCTTAATTTCTTTCTCAGTGGGTTCATTATTGGTGTACAGGTGAACTATTGATTTCTCTGTGTTGATTTTGTATCCTGGTACCTTGCTGAATTTGTTTATTAGTTCTAGGAGTATTTTGGTGGAATTTCTGGGTCTTCTATGTAAAGGATCACTTCATCTATGAATAAGGATAATTTTATTTCTTCCTTCCCTATAGGTATCTCTTATTTCTTTTTCTTAACTATTTTCTTTAGCTAATGTTTTGAGTACTATATTAAACAGGAGTGGTGATAGTGGATATCCTTGTTCCTGATTTTAGAGGGAAAGCTTTCAGGTTTTCCTCATTTCACATGATGTTGGCAGTAGGTTTGTCATAAATAGCTTTCATCAGATTGAGATAAGGTCTTTATACACATATTTTCTTCAGGTTTTTTTTTTATCATGAATTGATGCTGAATTTTGTCAGAGGCTTTTTCTGCATCTATACAAATGATCATTTTATTTTTTCCTTGCTTCTTTTATTTGATGTATTACATTTATTAATTTATATGTGTTGAACTATCCTTCCATCACTGGGATGAAGCATATTTAGTCATAGTGTATGATCTTTTTAATGACTTATATTCTGCTTGGCAGTATCTTGTTGAGGATATTTTTGTATCTATATTTGTTATAGAGATTTGCCTGTGATTTTCCTTTTTAGTTTAGTCCTTGTTTCTAGTCACATTGGCAACTTCTTCTTTTTTTTTTTTTTGGTACCAGAAATCAAACTCAGGACCTTGCAATTGCCAGGCAGGTATAGTGCCCCTGAGCTAAAGACCCAATCTTCACATTGGTAACTTTTGTTGCCCACACTTTCAGTAAAAATTTTTATCTACCAGATTTCTTTTTGCTACCCTTTCACAGAATCTAATTCTTTGCATTCATGTTTTGTACCATTTTGTTTAGCTCAGCTAGCTTTTCATTAGTGTCTTCTTTTAAGCTCACTAATCATGTTGTTTACTAAGCCCATTATCTGTTCAGTTCTATCATGCATGAGCTTGCCAAGCATCTTATTGATCTTTTTTGTCAATCACTTATCTATCACTTCATATAACTCAGCTGTCTGGATTTTGAGTTTTTCATCATTGAAATCCCCCAGCCTTGGGAGAGTGGGGAGTTTTTGGAGGTATTTTATTGCCTTTAATTTTTTTGGAGATATTAACATGTTTTCCCATGTTTCCATTGGTTTTTTTGTGAAGTTTGAAGGTCAATTAAAGTGCAAGACTTTGTTCCTAGTATGGAGATCTCTGTAGTGTCTGCTTTCCAGTGATGTGCTCTGGGCATAACTAACTATAGGTCTTTAGCTCTGTCCCAATAATACAACCTCCATTATTTGGGGAGTGAAGATGCAGTGTAATTGGCCCAACATCCAGTTGTCTGAAATGAATCACAGTAATACTGATGACACAAAGACAAACCAGATATCAGCATACTGTAAAGACCAAATAATATCAACAACCCTGCTGGCACTGGCAATAGCCTGGAAATCGGCAACAATAATAGAGTCAAAGACAAACTGGGTATTGACATACTATAAGAATAAATAAAAGCTACCCCTTTATCACCCTTAACAATAGAAAAGATTTCTACAATAATAATGTAGGCACAAAGGCAAACAAAATATTGACACATAGTAAATATCTACTAAATTTAACAACTACATCGCCATTAAAAATAGAAAAGAACGCAACAATAATAACATGGAGTCAACTAAATATCTAAAGATTCATAAAGCTTAATAGTAATACTAATAGAAATAGATGAGGAGAAAGGAAAAATTAAATAAGTAAAATTTGAAAAATAAAAGCAGAGAAGTTGAGATGGAGAAAAAAGTGAGATAAAAGCTCTAATTAAAGAATGAAAAAAGTAATAGAATTAATAAAAGTAACTGAAAAGAACAAACAAGAAAAGGAAGAAAAAACAAAGAGAAAAAGGCGGGGAGAAAGAAATAGAAAAGCAAAAAAGCTAGAACCCCTAAAAGCCAATAGAGAAAAATAACTGAATCCAAAAACTCCCTCTATGTGTTTGAATGAGTGGTTTCTTTCCAGGGCCTGCAATACTGAAATGCACTAGAGCTTGGGAAAAGATCATGAGTTACAACTAAGTCCTATTCTTTTTCCACACTCATTTTTTTATGTGTGAATGCTGAGTCCTGCCCTGCCTTTCCTGCTGGGCATTGTCAGTCAATAGTGTCTGCTTGAGAGTTGCCCCACTTCCAGTTTCTGTGTCCCTCTGTGAGTCCCAAGTTACTACTTTCTCCACCTCCACCTCACTTTGCTGTCTGTGGGTTTATGAAGTATACTTCCTGCTACAGAGGTCCCTCTCTGTATACATGGCTGCGTAGACCATTCAAGTCAAGGTATTAGCAGATGGGAAAAACAAACAGACCACTGAGCTCTGTGCTAGATGCAGGCACCAGGGCAGATGGAAATCAAGGACTGTGCTGGATTTAATGCCAGCACTTTCAGACCCAGGTCCCTCTGAAAACCATATTTGACCAACATGACTTCTCACCACAGACAAGGGGATCTTGTGTCCTTCCAGACCTGAGCTTAATCTTTTCAGAGAGTGCATGTTTTGAAGTGTAGTTTTTCTGTGGCTTCTGATTCCTAGAGTGTCTCAGTCTTTAAAAATTAAATTAACCCCTTCATCAAATGACTCCTGATTAATCATTTTCAAATATGGAGTCACTACAATGGATTTCTTCTTCAACTCTAGCCTGCTATGTGGAAGGAGTTATTTTCAGAGTAGAATCTCATGCTGTTTTTGTTGTTTCCAATAATTATGGGCTTTTCTTGGGACTAGCACTGCCAACCTGTTCTATTGTTTCTCCCTGGAGCTGATGCTGGCTCTCTCTGGCCATACCTTGTGTTTGTAGGACAGATTCCCCTCCCTGGGAGCTGGGGTTAGCATTCCAGACTAGTTCATTCTTCTTGAAACCTGTGTTGTGTTCTGATTCTTCAGTTTATCTGTGATTTCTGGTTTTCCTATCAGTTCTTGCTTAATTTCTAGAGCTTTTCTTCCTTTTCTCTTGTCTATGTTGTTGTTTTCCACATGTCTTGAGTCCATGTGTTGGAAAGACTATGATATGCTACCAGATTCTATGTTGCCGTCTTCCATCTCCTTTTGCTCTTATTGTTTATCTTTTTTGTTTTGGTGGTTTTCTTTATCAATAGGATTTGAGTCTCTTTTCTTTTTATTTTATATATCTGCTTTACTATTGAATTTTGTACCTTTATGTGTATTCATGATGGTAGTTTTTATCCTTTCACTTCTAGTATAATACTTCCTAAGTATTCCTTGTAGGGCAGTACGGTGATGAGGAATTCTGATTTGCTTGTCTTTGAAAGTCTTTATCCTTTATTTCTGAAGGACAGTTTTGCTGGCTATAGTATTGTTGGTTGGCCATTTTTTTCTTTCAAGACATTGAACATATTATCCTACTCTCTCCTGATCTATAAGATTTCTACTGAAAGGTTGCTGTTAATCTAATAGGGATTTTCTTATAAGTGACTTGATGCTTTTCTGTAGCAGTTTTTTGGAATACTTTCTTTGTCTTGTACTGTTAGCAGTTTGACAAAGTGCTTTTCAATGAAATCTATTAGGGATTGTGTTAGCTTTTAGTTGCTGTGATAAAATACCTGAGAAAATTAATTTAATTTTGGCTTATGGTTTCAGAGATTTCAGTCCATGATTGCTTGGGACCATCACTTTGGGCCATGCTAAGGCAGAACATCATGGAAAGGAGTGTATGGTGGGACAAAGCTGCTCACCCCATGGTGGTCAGGAATCAGAGTGGAAAGAGTCCTAATATCTTATTTAATGGCATGTTCACAATTATCTAACTTCTACTTGGTCCCACCTCCTAAATTTCCACTATCTCCCTGGTGTGCCACAGCCTGGAAACCAAGATTTATCACATACATCTTTGGGGACACTCTCCAGAATCCAAACTGTGACAGCTGTTTTTCTTTTAACTTCCTAGTCCTGGATGTTTATATCTTTTCCATGACTGGGTAATTTTTCAGTAGTTATTTTGTTGAATAAATTTTTTTCCTTAAATTCTTTTATAGGTACATTTGAGGTATACGATACATTTACATTTATCATTTGGTGCTTATACCTGTACATGCTTTATCTTGGTTTTTATTTTTTTCCCCATTACCTGTGCACCCTTCACCCCCTCCACCCTTCCCTATTTACACAGACTTCGTTTCCATTTTTTTTCTTTTCTCATAATTTTTCCTCTCCCTTCTTTCCTTTCCCCTTCCCCTCCCACCACCCCTACCCCTTTGGACCTTTTCCTATTTCAAAGTATCAATTATCCTTTATTAATCCTTTTCCATAATACAAATATTTCTTTATTTAATGGTGTTGTATAGTTGAAGACTTTAATTCTTTCTTTTCTTTCTAAAAATTGGACTGGGTTATTTCAAAAGACCTGTTTTCAAGCTCAGAAATTCATTCTTTGCATGATCAGTTTTGCTGAGGCTCTGTGTTCTACTTTTAATTTCATCTATTGACTTCTTTAGCTGCAAGATTTCAGACTGGTTCTTTATGATTTCCATGTCTGCTGAATTTCTTATTTACATTGTGAATGTCTTCCTAATTTTGTTGAATTGTCTATGTTCTCTTGTATCTTAGTAAGTTTCTTAAAAGTCATTTTGGGGCTGAGGATGCAGCTTGTAAATATAGTGTTTGCATAACACATATAAGGCCCTGGGCTTGATCCCAAGGACCACAAAAAATATATATATATTATATATAATATATATTATATATTATATAAAATATGTATTATATATTATATAAAAATTATATATATATAATTTGGTACTGGGGATTGAACTCAGGACCTTGTGCTTGCAAGGCCAGTGGAGGCACCACTGAGCTAAATCCCCAGCCTCAAAAAATATTTTAAAAATTCTTTGTCAAGCAACTTATCAATTTCCTTCTCTTTAGAATCTGCTGCTAAAAAACTTATTGTGTTCCTTTGGAGGCATCACTTTACCTCTTTTTTCATGCTTTTTGTGTCCTATTTGTATATTTGGTAAGTCAGTTACTTGTACACATTTCATAGGATAATTTTCATAGCTTGGCTATGGACTGCTGTGGGGAAGCAGACCAGAGCCTTCACCTATCTACTTACAACCCCAGGAAGCAGCCAAGATTTTCCTGAGTGGCTCAGCCTGCTAAAGTAACTAACAAGCAACCAGACAGCCCTGGGAGGCCATGGATGGGTGAGCAAGGCCTCCTGGCTCATTCTCAGGGCTGGGTCAGCAAAACTGCTCCCAGCTGCCTGGCTGCTTTCCATTATCGGTCAGTTTCCTCCACATGACTTCATGTAGCAATAATGGACTGGGATCTTTCTTCAGGACAATGCAGCAGAGTGGTAGTTGGCAGCTCACCAACTGGACTCAGGGCCTACCTACAAAGGCTGAAAAGTTCCCCAGCAGTAAATGCCTTAGGTGTCTGCAGAGTGAGTGGGGACTTCTAAAGGCCTTCTTCTTATTCTTTCCTCAGCAAGCAAAGTCTCTCTTGGCCCAGAGTTAACACTGAGAGATAGAAAGATAGATGTTTCAATTCATTCTTTATAAGGATTTCATGTATCTTCATGTTGTGTAACATCTCTGGCACATCTCCACTCCCTTCTGACACTCTGCCTCAAACAGTCCAGTGGAACAGCTGTTGTTTTTCACTTATTTTGGTATTTTGTTGCAGGGGAAAGCACATGAGGCACTTCTACTCAGTCATCTCTCTGACTTCATCAGCAATTTAACACTAGTTTTAACAGCTAGGTATTGACAAATATTAAAACAACTTTTAAGAGAAAAACCTTTTTGCCCTTCTTATATTTAAATTTAGTAATACTGTGAGGGTTTGGAGGGAGTTGTTCATTCATTTGTTTATTTTTACTTCTCTGACAAGATAAAACATTATTAGAACTAATGGAGGAATCTACCACTGACCACTGAATCACTGTGTGACCCTAATAGGACCCTTTTCTTGGGGCTCTGGTTTCCACATCTGAAAATGATGAGATAGACCCAATGGTATATGCAGCTTCCATCTGCTTTTATGTCCAGCCTTCCCAGGATTGTCATTTTTGTTTGACAGGTCCTATTACAAGGAGATGATCACTGGAACAGACATGCTTTTATCTTTTAATCTCATTTCCAATTGGCCCTTATCTTTAAAACCAGAAGTACAGTTATAATTAGGCATGGGTATTTACAGTCTCCTAGCATCTGTACTAGTTTCCTAGGAATGACACACCAAAGTATCACAAACAGTGGTTTAAGCAACAAGTTTATTGTCTCATAGTTTTGCATACTAGAATTGGAAGATCACAGTATTAGCATGGTTGGATCTGTGAGGATCTCTCCTGGCTTCTGGTGGTTAGCCGACAATCTTTGTCAGTTCTAAAATAGAAAAATTATTCCAATCTTTACCTTCCTCTTCACCTGGCACCTTGTATGTATATCTGTGTTCCAATTTCCCTAACACCAGTCTTATAGGATTGGAGTACATCCTAATTACCTCATTTTAGTTTTGTTACTTTTTAAAGACTCTGTCTCCAAAAAAAAGTTATATTTTGAGGTATTGGAAGTTTGGAATTTAATATCTGAATGGGGGAACAATTCAACCCATTAAAAAAAAACCACATCAGTGAGTGCTTACTTCCCACATACCAAAGAAAGTATCCAACGTCTGCCAGGCACAGCCTCCCACACAGTTCACCTTGCTTCAGCCACCTGATGCTCTGTATCTATTTCCTATTTTTGTCTCTGTGAAAGTTCCAGTGCAAGTTTGGAGGATCTGGGACTCAAATTCAGCTTCCATTGGTAGCTGGAAAAATGCAGGTGCATATTTTCCTGGCATGCATATTCACCAGCCAGTGGATGTGACCATTTAAAAACCCTTCCAGGCTAAAAATTGCTATTTGAGTCAAAGCTCTGGACCCCACCCCCACCCCCCCCACACAGTGTACTTGGGGGAGGGGTGAACAAGAAAACTGACATCCTCAGGTAATGATTTTAAATGTTTAAAAATTTACATTTTAAACATGTAAATCAATAAGCAAAGGTAGAAAAAAAATAGATCAAGAACTAAGAAGAAAATGCCACCCCCTCTAAGTCTGTAAAAACGTTCGTTTCTTTCACTGGCTATGTATGCCTTGTCTCCTTCCCACTAGGCTGCTTTCACGCTCTCAGTCAGGTGTTTGAGAGTGGTTCAGTTCAATAACAGCCTCCTCACTCTCATAAGCACAGAAAAAATATCGCCTAGATGAGAAGACCAATTCCCATTCTCTCAACCTTTTAGAAACCCTGGGTTAAGAATTAATTTGCTGCACCGGGAAAGCATGATTTTCATTTGTCCTTTAAGAATGTTGATGCATTAACCGACAAGAATTAAATAATGTGTACCTAAAAGATGATTACTTTTCTAAAAAACCGATCTTCACAGAAATGACCTTTTCATATATTTCCCACTGATGCTCAGTATATCAAATCACAATTGGAAACAGCATTTTCCAGAGCCAGCACGGTGGTTACCATGGTAAGAACAATTTTTTATGGTTACCTAGGGAAATAATAAAGTACCAGAAATGTGTGCAATTTGTGAGGTCCCAAGCACTAGCATAGGGATGTTTTCTTTTTTTCTAAAAAGGAGAACTTAACAGAAAACAAAACTTTCTATCCCGGACCCCACCTCCACAAAAGGGATTCCCATTTCAAAGAGAACTGTAAACATATTGGAAAGGGTGGGCAGCTGCATCCTGAAAAAGGTAAAAAAGAAAGAAGTTGTGTTCCTTGCATGTGGCATGTGGGGTACAGAGAGTATCACCTCTCTTTTAGGTTACAAGGCTACATGCACAATCCCCAGCTATCTCTTTTCTCCTGACCCTTGTGTCTGTCATGCCTTGCTTCTGCTTCATGCTGAGCCAAGCTGGACTCACAGCTTGATAGCTCTTGCCCCTTGGAAGTTACAAAAGACAATTCACTTGCATAAAAATATTGTAGACTTTCTGATGATATCACAAGGGAAATGAAGAAAAGAGCTTTGGATTGCACAATATCCCCTTTCCTCTCTTAAAAAAATCTCTTTGTTACTTCTATTTGTTAATGTCCCTTCGGTGACTGTTTTTGTCACCACAGACTTCTCCCCTGTATTCTTTCCTCAAAGAGACCTAGGTATATAGGCTGTTCTTACTCTTTTTCGCCAATTCCTTCTCACTATTTTTCCTCCTCCCTTCTATTTTGCAGAAGAATGCAGTTCTGTCTTCAGTCTCACACCCAAGATTGCACAATCCAAACATGAGATCTAGCAAAAGTCTGCTATTACATAAGGGTGAGAAACACTCCATACTAGGAATTGAACCCAGTCTCAAGTAAAGCCCTCAAGAGCTACCAGTATTAGTATAATTCTTCTGCAAAAGTAGTAGCCTTGAAATGCACCCTCTTCATTTCTGCAGTTGTTTTCTTTTTCCATATTGCAATTCTAAGACACAGACTCCTAAAAGCCTAAAGCGGAAGAAAGACTTTGGGGGACAAATTCATCCCCTCACTCTACACTATAAAGAAGATCAGTAAGGCCCAGAAAAGGAGGACAGCTTGCCCAGGGTGAACACAATTTGTGAATTGGAAAAATTGAAAGTAGAGACCATACCACCTGGGTCCTTATACTTCCCAATACTTCTTCCTCACTGTCACTAACATTCAAAATATTTTTGCCATAAACAATAAATAGGCAGAAATATACTGTACAGTAGGCTATAGAATATGCATGTGTGTAAAAATGCATAAAACACATGATGCTAATCCTCGCTACATGTGACGCATGCTAATATTTTCTAATCTGTTCTATTTCACTTTTTAAAAATTAGTTGTTACTCTGTAACTTGATTACAGGCATCACTAATGAGTTGTAACAAACAGTTTGGAAAATGCTGTGTTGTAACCCATTCACTTTAATGTCATTTGAGATCAGGAAAGTTTCTATAGAAGAGTTAAGCTTGAGTGTGAGAAACTGAAAGTGTAAATCAGGTCTAAAAGGTATAATAAATAATGTGAAATAGGAAGAAAAGGGGCAAAGGGGAGGGGGAAGGGGAGGGGTAGGGGAAAGGAAAGAAGGGAATGGAATTAATATGAAAAAATGAAAAAATGGAAACAAAGTCTTTGAAAATAGGGAGGGGTGGAGGGGTTGAAGGGAGGGCAGGGGAATGGGGGAAAAAATAAGAACCAAGAGAGATTATGTAAAGGCGCAAATTTCCAATGATGAATGTCATTATATTGTACACCTAAAATGTACCAATAAAATAAATTTTTAAAAAAGGAGTTAAGCTTGTGTTGGAATGCAACATATGAGCAGGAAAATCAAGATAAGTAATAAGATGGAGCAAGGCTGAGGAATTATGGTAATTAAAAAGTATATATGTAAACATATCCTTAGATAAATTATTTCAGGAAATTAAGAGAATAACTTAGGAACCAACATGTAAGTAAATTCTGATAAAAGTCTATGAGAGAGAAAAGATGGAGAAAGCCGGGCACAGTGGTGTATACCTGGGAGGCTGAGTCAGAAGGATTGCAAGTTGGGGGCCGCCCTAGGGGACTTAGCTAAACCCTGTCTCATAATAACAATGCCTGTGGATGCAGCTCAGCTCCAGAGTGCCTGCCTAGTACACACATGACCCTGAGATCAGTCTCCAGTACTGCCTCCCCCCACAAAAAAGAATAAAGTTAAAACCTACCATCTGTTCACAAATAAAAATGTTTTGCAACAGAGAAAAATCTCAGCTGTTCACAGTAAGTAGGAATGAAATGTGCTGCAACCATAGGATTTCATGTGATTCACACACTTGTCATAGTTTTAAGGCATTAAACACTCCTGTCTTCACCATCTCTATCAGATAATTCAGTGTTCCTCTTCCTCTTTCCCTTTTCCTCCTAGATAAAGCTGATTGTCTCGGTTACCAGAAAGGATCCTTCTTCCTTTCTCTAATCTCTAAATTCTCTCTCCCGCTGTCCTTGGTGCCTCCCAATAGGCTGTTTCACACACATAATCCCTTCCTGAAATACAGCATTCTCATTTAACTTCTCTTTTGAGCTTCCAGAATTAGTGAAAGTGCCCAGTTCTTTCATAGTTCACCACCCAGCTCTTAGTTTTCTACATTGAGGCCTGAGCTCAGAACTCCATTTTGGACCCTTCTTCCTGCCCTAACCCTCACCAGGGAATAAACACCTGAAAGGCTGAAGATCACATCTGTGAGGCTCAGAAGTGATGCCTCATTCTACTGCTCTGGGATATCCTGGCATTAATCTTGCCTTATAGCGCTAGCAAAAACCAACAATTTAACTGTATCCAGGCTCACTTTTTTCATCCTGATTACACATGAAGCCCTTTTCAGAAGCAAGATAAAAATCTTAAGATAAGGAATGGGGTGTGACAAAACTCTAGTTTTGACGGCTTTTTCTACACTGATGAACAAAGTCAACCCAGTCCAACTGTTTGTCTAGGAGTTTCCTTTCTCTCTCCTGCTCAGTGTGCTCTGGATGCATCTCCCCCAGAGCTGTGAGGTCTACTGGGGGAATAAATTAGAGACTCGCTGGCGCTCAGTGGATCAGCAGAAGGACTCAGCTGTGTCTTGCTGGGAACAAGAGCATAACAATCACCACAGACACAGGCCTAGGAGTTCTCAGAATGAAAGAAACCTAGAATTGGCAAGGAGTGGAGAGGGAGAAGAGGAGCCTATACAGTAAAAGCCCCAAGTCTCTTTAGCAGCTAGGTTGGAAAAAGCACTGACCCCTCCTTCCTCCATACACCACCTTCTAGGTTAAGTCTCACCCTGTCACTCCAACTGCAATCAAATGTTGCAGTTCTACAACATTATATTAGCACTAATGCACTTCTTGCTCTCACATTTTAATCATAGATATTTATGGACATATACCTGCATCTACATATGTCTCTAGTCCATCAGTGCCTAGCACCATGCTATACTCTCAGCATGGATGACTGCTATGAATGACTGCTGAATCGCAGCCACATTCCCACATACACACTCGGTCAATACGATTCTATCCATTGCTTCCATTGTGCCACAACCCACATTCCCAAGACAGTGAGAACTAGGCATGGTAGTATATGCCTGTAACCCCAGCACTCTGGGAGGCTGAGGCAGGAAGATCACAAATTGGAGCCTAGCCTGGACAACTTAGAAACTTGGCAAGAACTTGTCTCAAAATAAAAAAATTAAAAAGGGGCTGGGCTAGGAAGTAGCTCAGTGCAAAGGCCCTAGATGCATTCCTCAGTATGAAAAAAACAATTGAATTAAAAAACAATCTTTAGAAAATTAGACATAAACATTTATTGCTAATTTGACAAATGTTTATGTTTTAAAAATAAGTGAAAACTGCTTGAAATCCTTGTCTGTTAATTCCAATCACTATTATTTCTGGGACTTTTAAAATAATGGATTTTTCTCCTTTTTATGGCTAATATTTTCCTTCTTAACATGTCTAGTAAATCATTTATGGTATGATGGATATCGTCAGTGCTATATTGTAGAGTGGATGGATTTTCTTTCTTCCTTAAAGAGTATTATTTGACTCTGGCAGGTAATATATATATTCCTGCAAATTAGACTGATCTTATTAAATTTATTTTTAAGCTTTGTTACAGGGGACCTTGAGTTGCATTTAACTCTAAAGCTAAATTAGCCCTAACCCCCCAAACAGTGCCTTTCTGGGTTTTCTACTGCATGTGTACGGTATAAAGAGAGGTCTGTCCACCTTGAATGGATGGAATTGGGAAATCTTCCAACTCCTTCAGAAATCTAATAGTTGTTCAGCTCACAAATCTCCTCTGAATTTTCATACCCTAGTGGCTCTTAGTCAAGCCTCATGAAGTCACACCCAGGGAATAAGTATAGTACTGTATTCAAAGATTCAAGCAATAGCATTGTAGATTTCTCTGTGCAGCTCAGTGAGATGGACATGCTGTCCTTATGCCAAGGTCTGAAACACACCTAGAGCAGAGGGGTGATCTCATTTGCTTCCCTTGTTTCAGGGAGCATGTTCAATTGTGTACAGTGTAAAGAATACCAGTACCAGTCCATTTACTTCATTGTGGTTGGAATAGGAAGTTATCATAACTCATTTAAGTCTACATTCAATCTTCATTGAGAATACAGCCCAAGAATTTGTAAATGTGTAAAATTGTAGAAATGTAATTTTCTTTGGTGGAACAAGAATGGTCAAGATGATCTGGCTCTCTGGGAATTTCTTGGCAGCCTGAACATGATGTAAGTATCTAGAAAGATGAGTAATCCATGTACTTTAATAATACTCCCTCAGGTTTAGGATCTTAAAGTATCCCTTCATTTAGAAGCTATCCTCAAGGATTACTGTTAACTGAACAGCAATTCTGCCAAATCCTATTGCTAGAATTTAATTACATTTACCTGAAGTGAACCTTCCATAAAAACATGGGTTGGGCACATAATTAAACAGTTTCAACTTCAGAATGATATGAACAGGTGATATGGCCATTTCCCATAAATGTTGTTTATGTAGCAGAATTCTTCCTGACCCTTGCTTTATTGTTATCTGGAACTAGGTCAAGAAAGGAAGAGACTTCTAGCCTTAAGTCCTTCTAAATACCAGAGGCTACCAAAAAGAACTTGATTTCTATAAGAAACAAAATGTGTTTATCCATTTACAACACCTACTAAAATATTGAAGAGTTAAAAATTTTCATCTGAACTATAGGTATGTCAACATGACCACAGCTAGTTTTTTAAAAAATAATTTTGTTCTAGATAGAGCTAAGAGGATGTGTAGAAATTATAGAAATCTATGAGTAATTTCCAGTGAAGGGTCCTGGACAGGTTCTCAATAGATTTATTTTCTCTAACTCTTGTCCCTTGCTTGAGGTAATACAGTCAGAGAAGTAGATACATAATCATCTGTGTACTCAGAAGTCATGATTTTTCCTAACTTTGTTTAGAATTCTTTTCTCAAATATCTCCTCCACTCACATATCTTATATTTTACAACCTATCATGCTTAATTTTTTAAAAATATAATTTTGTTGCAAATAGAGCTTTGAGGATCACTGACAACGTTTTTTTAAAGTAGATAATGGTAATCACTGAAAATAATGTTTCACTTATTCTGTTTTGAAAAGAGTATTGAGATCCAAGGTTTCTGTCTTTTTTGATACTAGAACTACTGTCATACATGAAAGATTAATGTATTAAATGTGGTAACATTTCTTTTCCTCTTACAGTCAGCATGAGATAACCAGGAATCCTAAAGTGCAGTCACAAAGATCCAATGACCAAATGCATAACTGACAGAAGATCAGGACTGTACCACCATCCCTACAGAAAAAAAGCTAGGGAACTTGCTAGATGTATATACCCTTTTCAAAAAAGAATAGTAAGTACCTCTGAAACACTGGATTTTAGCCAATTCACTTATCCTAAATACCTTTAATTTCAATTCTGAAGCAGAAGGTAGAGAGCACAACCAGAGCTGGCCTCTTTGGGTTTCCCCCGTGGCAAAAGGAAAATGTCCTCACAAATGAGTGTTTCCTGCCTCACATAACAGGACCATTTTGTAACTTGCTGGCACAGTTTGGGCATCTCTCTCTCTCACACAGGGAAGGGCCAGGACTTCTGAAATCCCAGAGTGGTTTGGAGCGTACCAATATGAAAAGAGAGCTCCAAACAAATATTGTACTAACAACATTAATTTGTTATGAAAATCAAAACAAACAGGATAATAGCAACTTGGCTATTGGGGATCATCAGGGTAGGGAGGGTCTGAGAAACGTTCTGAGGGGAGCAGCATGCCTTAGCTTACATTAGAATAATATGATGCCAAACAGCATCTTGAGATTTAGCAGCTACTTTTCATCCTCTTGGAAATGGGGTGGGTATCCAAGTCATCAAGAGAGTTTTTACAAAGTGAGAGCTCACTGAAGGGTCTAATATTTCCTCCTCCAGGGGAGTTTCTGTAACATCCTCTTAAAAAGCACCGCCATAGTAAGCTACAATGACTGATGGAAGTTACCATGGTTTAAATATGAAATGTCCCCCAGGGACTCATAACTGATGGCTTGATCCCCAACAACATCCCCTTTAATGTTTAAAGGTGAGGTCTAGACAAGCGTTTGGCTCATGAGGACATGACTTTGAAGATTATAGTTGGTCCCTAGTCTCCTCCTCTCTTGCACTTTGCTTAGTTGTCTGCTTCCTGACTGCCATGAAGTGAGCAGCTTTGCTCTACTACACCCCTCTCACACGATGTTCTGTGTCTCTCAGATCCACAGCAATGGAACCAGACAACCAGAGACTGAAACCTCTAAAACTATGAGCCAGAACAAAACTTTCCTTCTTTAAGATGATTTCCTTGGGAATTTTGTCACGGTGATATACAACTGTTGTAGAATTATATTCCATTTCTCAGTGAGATGATATAGAAGACAAAAGAATACTGAGCTCTAACATTTCCATATGACTTATTACATCCCGATACTGTGGTGTTTTATACACAAGCATTGAAACCCAGTCAGTCTTTATCATATTCCTACAAAGGAGCTGTTATTACTACTCTTAATTTTGAGAGAAACTGAGGCACAGAGAAGTTGGGACACTTGACTGAGAGATACTAGCCTGCAGCCTGACTCTGGAGTTTGTGCTATTACTAATCACTGAGTGGAGGAATCAGTCATTAAAATAACATCTACATATCTTAACAATACTTGTCCGTGTGAGCTATTGGTATATTTTACCAATAATGTTTCTTATGGTTGTCTCAACTTAGTGCTTTATAAGGCCCTAAGGGGGAAGAAAAAACCCTTCATTATTGCTGAACCAGGAATTCTACAATCCTGGGTGACTTATGAAGGGCTGTCTTGTTTTTTTTTAAAGCTGCCAAATTATGAAGTAAGTAAATTTGTGCTTTAAGATGATAAATGTGTCACAAGTCTAGATTTATTCATAACTTTAGTTGTGTGCTCTAGTGTTTCAATGTATTTTTACCCTCTGCAGTGGATGATAGACCCATCTCAAATAAATTTCTCCTAACAGTTGGATTGCTCCATAGGGTCTCAGAAAAATACAATGAACTTTCTCTAGCTTACCGTGCATGTCTCACTGTGAAAAGGTATTAAAAATCAATTGCTTTAAAACAAAATAAAGTATTTTTTTGAAAAGAACTCTATTGGTTTTGTTCTTTTAACATTGTAGTTTTTCTATTTTTCTAATCATGAATTTGAGGAGGCCTGAAAGCTCCTCTATCTTCAGCCATTACAGCCCTGCCCCAGGTACTCCTTGGTCTATGTGGTCTATCCCCACCCCTTATCCTAATCTTGGTGGGAATTAAAGGGCTCAGGGAAGAAAGCTGTCCTGCTGAAAGATTTTTTCCCTGTTGAACAACCTTCAGTCATTGGGGAAACACAATACATGCTCTTTGCAGGAGGTACACCTCCCAGTCAGTGTTTAACCATAGAGCCAACCTTGACTGAAGTCTGGGAAAGAAAACGTTTCACATCTGTGATGATCTGCCCAACTGCAAATGAAAATAGACCCTTGACAAAATTATGAAAGACTGTGAGGAGGAAGCAAAGGGCTTTTTCTCCAGAGTTATAATGATATGGGAGTACTCTCTCAATTCTATTACTGACATCTGAGTGTGTGTGTAGTATTCAGTGCATTTTTATGATTGTGAAAATAATACCTGACTACCATAGCTATTTCAAAACGAAAGACACAAAGATGAATTTAAAATAACCCATATTTCCAAAGCCAGACATAATACATGTCACTCAACACATAGGTCTACATCCATCTAGTCACTAAAAGGAGGAAGTGTTCTATTCACTGTTCTGTTGGGTAATTGTTTTTCTCTCTAATTAATATATTGTGATATTTTTCCATTAAGTATTCTTCTACCATATGATTATTGATGCATCTGATTTATAAATCATAAAATATTTAATATAAATTACTATTTTGGGGCTAAATAGTTGGATGTCATCAATTTTTGTGTTTCAACTTGCTATCTTCCTATTACTGGATTCTTAGGTTATTTCCAATTGCTTATTTTAGAAACAATGATACAATGCACATTTGTATATAAATCTTTTTGAAAACTGTGATTGTTTTAAGGTAGATTCCTAGTAGGTGGAATTGCTGGGTCAGAGAAGGTGGATATTTTTATGGTTTTTGATACATACTGCCAACTTTCCCTCTAGATCATGCTGATTTATAACCTCTCTGATACCCTCACAGTTACATTTTTTAAAAACATTTTTTCAATTATTCTCTTCAGCTAACTTTAGTATTAATATCATAAAATTATGTGACTTTTTACCTTCTGAGCATAGTCTTCCAGTTTATATTTAATAAACAATATGTTTGCATATCCAGAGACTTTATAAATTCTTAAATCATCCAGGTGTGAGGATAAAGCTTGCTTGAATCCAGTTCCCATAGAGAGGGGTATTAAAGGAAAGGAAAGATAAGGCAACATGGTATGGGAGCATATATGTGTGTGTACATGAGTGCATATCATATGAAGCGTCCCGAAACTCCCTCTTCTACAAATAACAACTGAGTAGAAAGGAAAGACGTTATTCCTTCTAAAGTACCAGCTCTAAAAGATTTTTTGTTTGTAATGTGAACCAGTCATAGTAGGTCACCCACATGGTTGATCAAACCTGTGTCTAAAGGGTTGCTTGTTCTAAAACCTCATTGTACTTTGGAAATTATAGTAAAGGATCTTGACACAGTTGCACTTAGCGTGAAAAATGCTGTACAAAATATTTTTACTATGAGGCCATCCAGACAATTTACAATCAACATCTTTGCAACAAAAGGAAACCAAAAGCAATTTTTCCTCCATGTATTGTCTGGGTCAATGGTACTTCAGTTGCCACTTTCTGAGCTTTTTGAAATCCTTTTCTACACAAATCATATAACTTACCATCCCCAAATGTCTCATTTTGCCAGTGGACCTTATCTAGTAATTGCTAGTTTTATAGCTTACAATTGCTTTGGGGAAATTACTTTTTGGAGGGAGGAAAAGGCTGTTATGATCTTTAGACTCATATTAAACTACTGAACTTTGAAAGAGAATCCTGCAAGAGCAGGTTTACAACATGATACAAAATACACACATATAATTTGCTTTTACAGTAAATGGTCAACATACATATTATTGAGTTGCTTGGTTGTTGCTCATTACTTGGGTTATTGAATCAAATCAAAAACTACAATCAACATAGTCCTCTTTCTTAGACTAGGTTAACTTAAACTAGGTATTTTTATGATAAAGAATGTATTTTAGAAATCATCTACTCCTTTCTCCTAGTAACCTGTGCATTTGTAAATCTAAAAAACAGTGAGTGACTGCTCTGATTATGAAAGCTGGAACAGAATGTATAACTTCAAGTATGTTAAAATAGCACTGAAATAATAATTATCAAATCAGTAAATATTCTTTAAAAGCAGAATAGTTAGATTTGCATTTTAAGTAAATGTTGGTAGGGTATGAATTAGTAAAATCTTTCTGAAAACAACTTGACAGTATATTTGTCATAAACTCAAAATTTTTATATCTCTTAAGCTAGTATTTTCACTAAAGGTAAAGGGCAATGAGATGTGTGAAAATAAATTTGTGATCAAATGCAATATTTACACAATTTCATCACTTCATTATTTGGAAGAAATTCAGATATTGTGAGAGAAATGGATAAAAATATTATATCATATGATAAGATACTAAATAGTCATAAAACTACTGTCTTCAAAGAGTTTCTTTTATAAAACGGAAAGTGAAAATGTTAAGTGGGTAAGGCAGGAAATATAATACATATATGTATATATATTGTATATAGGTAAATATCTTTTCACATTATCAATTTCTAACTGCAATCTTATTAATACAGATTTTAATGAACAGAAAATAATTCTTGAAGAAAACATACCAAAGGCCAAAAAAATCTATGATAACGTTTACTGATAATTATTGCTTTTGGTTTTATATTTTTGCCTGTTCTGATTCCCATGAAATAAATGTATATTAACTTTCATAAAATGAAGATTGTTTGAAATTAAAAAAGGAGGAAGGAAGGGAGGGAGGAAGGGAGGAAGGAAAAAAGAAAGATAGAAGGAAATTATGACGAAAGAATTTCAAATGTTTCAGAAGTAAATATTACTCTAGAAAAGAAAACAAAATTTTGATTGGACTGTTGCGTGTGGTAGAACAGATAGGATTATTTCTGCCTTCTAACTTCTTCATAGTAAGATGAAGAAAGGCAGGTGAGAGTCGGACAGCTCAAAGAATCAGAGATAATCATTCACAAAGATGGACCTCAGGCCCTAGACTTCACAAATAAAAGATAAGGGGAGCAGACATAGTGCCAAGGTTTTCTGGCTATCCTGCATAACTGTGGGTACCAGTGACCTTGCGCATAGTTCGAGTCCCTATCCTGCAGTGAAAGCCCGGCCTCCACTGGTCTGTATGTGGATACTCATGACATGGATTCTTGCTACTTACTCTGTCTTGTCATGGTATTTCCTTTTTGTGGGCCATTGTTTTTATCTTGCCCTGTACTACCTACCATGCCAATAGCTTGACAAATGCTAAGAAAAGGGTATATATTAGTCTGGGTTCTTTGTTGCAAAAACAGAAATTTACTCTGAATAACTTAGTAAGAAAAAAAAATCCTGGGAAAAGTCTAGAGCTGCTGGAAGAATCAGAGAGCTCAGCCAGAGATTCAGATCCCAGCAGGAAGCAAAGGAGGCACAGCAGAGCCAAAACATTTTCACACAAACGCTTGTCACTCAGTACTGCTGTCGACATGGCTACCCAATGTGGCCAGCTGTTTTCATGGGTGCTAGAATCTTGACTCCATGGCTGCAGCTACAGTGACTAATAACTGACTGACCCTGGCTGCCAGGGCAGAGGCAGTGTAATCCCCTTCTCCCTGGGCTTCTATAACAGAAGTTGAAACCTGACCTCTCACTATTGTTGGGAACATATTCAACTAGAGTGTTTGGATGATGGGCAGCCAAAATGTCAAGTATCCATTATGAATCATGATGATGACATGGCACCATTTCTTGAAGGGGTCCACCAGTCACTTTGTGACAAGTTGGTTGGATGAGATCCCTTCAGACTACAAAGTCTCACTAGGTAGAATTTGCCATTCCTTCCTGTAGTTTCTCAATCTGGACCACCACCCAATGGCTAATCCACCAACATGGATCCCACAGAACATCATCTTAGACCAAGGGACTCCTTTAAAGCACAAGAGATGGGTTGGTAGCAAAATGACAACGAAATCCACTGATTCTAACAGACTGCACCATCGACATGATGCTGGCCATTAACAGAGTGGTAGAATGGCTTCTTTGTTTTTGTTTGGTTTGGAGACAGTCTCACTATATTGCACAGGCTGGATTCAAATTCCTGGGTTCATGTGATCCTTCTGTGTCAGCTTCCCAAGTAGGTGGGACTACAGGTGTGTGCCAAGGCACTTAGCTTAGAATGCCTTCTTTGAAGTTGTAGGTCTGGCACGAGAGTGGAAATAACATCCCCTGATGGCATACTAATCTATAAGGTGCAGTATGTACCTTGAACCAATGGCTCCCAGGATATAATGCTGAACTCAATAAATAGAATATGAGAGTCCAGGAAACAAGAGGCAGAAGCAGGAGAGACCTCACATAACATCACTCTCTATAGACTTCTGGGGCAATTGATACTTCTTGTTCCTGAAATTTTAGTCTCTGGTTCTGATTATCTCAGTTCCCAGAAGATATCAATTATAACATGTACATAGTAAAGGCATCATTAAGAATAAAGCTACAGCTTCTCCCTGGTTACATTAGACTGTTTGTACGAATGGACTAGTAGGCATGAAAGGAGTTGGACTCCTGTCATACTGTGAGGACTATTTGAGGTAGATCTGATATGCATTGGAGATCTGATATACATAATGGAGAGGGGAGGAATATATTGGACTCTTGGGTGATTCACTGGGCCTGTGTGAGCTCTCTCATGCCCAGTTTTAGGTATAGAGAGCAAGTACAGCAACCACAGCCTGTTGGGGCCATGGTAACCAGTGGCACAGAGAACCTCACGAATGAAGATCTGAGTAACTTACCCAGCAAGCCAGGAGACCACCACAAGTACTAACAGAAAGAGATAGTCAACCGGAGTGAGTGGAAAAGGATGACAACAACTGAACATCAGTTACCTCGCAGGCCCAACCTCAACAGCAAGGATTGTAATCGATCCCACCTAAACTCTCTTGTAAATTTCCTCAGAAACTGTGACCCACAAATATCCTGAAGAATATATGCTTAGATGGAGTGACCTTAATATAGGAAGGCAGTGGGTCTGATGGAACATGGGGAGGACATAGTGGATGTTGTTGAGGCCCAACTGCAATCTCCAGTGCTGAGTTTGTTCCCTACTCACAGCCAGCCACCATGCTGGGTTCTGCTTCTTCAGAGAATTGTCTTCAGCCAACTTTAGAGTTGCCTCCAGATGGTTTGCTGCCTCTTACCCCCATGTGCCACGCAAGAGCCGTATGCAGGAAATAACGGATGGTCTTGGGAATACGAAAGCTAGCTCCAGTATAGGATAAAGCGTGTGGTGCAATTTGTGTTCCAGAGGTGGCCCTGGGATCAGCCTGAAGCAGGGTTCCAATGAAGGCCTCGTCCCTGCTTAGCTTTCTTCTCCATCCTATCTTACTTTCATTGCTTTCCTTTTCTAGTAAATCATTTACACAAGAACCCCTTTCTCAGGCTCTGCTTCCAGGAGGTCCCCAAAAAGACTTTCTTACTAATTATAAAGAGTTGGTATCTCAGGTGGCATTTAATTATACTTCTGTAAAAAGATCCTTTCCAACAATTAAAACTGATATATTTGGACCATTTTTTTTTTCTGGGTGAGGTTTTTCTGGTGGTTAACTCACCACTCGAAAAAGGAGGAAAAAAACAGCAAGAGATTTTGGGTTAAATGGTTTGAGAAACATCACATTTTGCATGGCATTCTTGGAGATTCATGGCACAAATTCACCATTAAAAAGTAAAAGGCAGTGCTGCCGGTGGTTAAATGTCCCGCCAGGCATGTTCCAGTCTGACCTCAGCCATTAAACGATAGTTAGGTCTCTCAGGTAACTTTTCAATTTCCCATGCATAAAATAGATTGACATGTGCCTCATAATCACAATGCAAGAACTAAATGACAATGCAGAAAAACACTTGGCAAAGTTTTAGGCACATAGCATATTCAATAAGTCATTACAAATCTAAGTAAATAAATAAAAATTAGTGTCTAGATTGCAAGGTAAGAGGGAGAGGACTACTTGATTTTCATGACAACAGAACCCTTTTTCTTTTCACATACACCCAAAACAACAGACTCACAAAAAAGCATGAACTGCACTTTCCAAAATGCTGACTCAGTGAAATTGGATCCTGCTTACTCTTCACAAATGCAGGGTACTGTATCAAGCATTTGAGCTGTAGAAACAGGCAGGATAACTTGAGGCAAATGACCCTAAGGACAATCCAGAGCTGTCTGGGGGGGGGGGGGGCAACCAGCAGCAGACACAAAAGCAGAAGAATCATTATTTTATTTCTAAGAAAATAAGTATCTGCCTTCTTTATGTTTTTCAAATTAACATTAATTTTCCACCTTGCCTTATGATATTTTGGTCATAATCTCTCAGCATTTGTTTAATTATTAAGTTACATGTTAATCTGAAAAATGTCAAGCCGGACATGGTGGTGCATACCTATAATACTACTCAGGAGGCTGAAGCAGGAGTATGACAGCGTGTTTAAGGCCAGCTGGGGCTACATAGTGAAAAATGTCAATCTTCTTGCATGTCAGGTTGGGGGACTCTATTTTTATAGTAACTCTGACCTCCTGAGAGGGATCCCAGAGGAGTCAAGGAGGCCGGAAGTGAGAGGCTCTGCTTTAGAGAGAGGATCTGGCTGGGTCAGTTTCAGTAGAACCAGTACCCAAAGCAGACACCCTAAGGCACTGTACTGCATTCAGTAAGCACAAGAGGCTGCAGGCAGAATATTCTTACAGAATAAGGACAATAAGACATCCAGAAAAATAGTGGGAAATATTTAGAAAGGGGGATTCAATAGATATTGTATTAGTTGCTAGGGTTGCATAACAAATACCACAGATAGGGTGACTTAAGATTTATCTTCTCAAAATTCTGAAAGCTGTTAAGTCTACAGCCAAGATGACAGCAGATTTGGTTCCTCCTGCAGCCTCCCTCCTTGGTTGATGGGTGGCAGCCCTCTTGGTTCATCCTCACATGGCCTTTCCTGTGTGCATGCCTTGCTGTCTCTTCCTCTTTTAAGACCACTGGTTAGATTGGTCAGATGCATCACATGGGGTCAGGGCCCACTCTTATGTCCTCATTTAACTTCAGTGACCTCTTTAAAGATCTCTCTCCAAATACAGTCACATTCTGAGGTACTGGGGGTTAGGACTTCAACATTTGAATTTAGAAGGGGTCATGTTTCATTCCATAAAAGTTACTAAGATGGCTCACACATACTTTGACATATTGTTTGTAAATACTACCTCCTAAAAAGTGTTTTTAGTCTTGAAGTGTTCTGCAATGTCCTACAGACATGCTTTTCCTCTTCCTACTCCTAGGATAATTCTATCTGCATTTGGAAAAATTGTTGCAAGGTCATTTAATCATTTATGAAAGGGTGGATCTCTCCTACAGAGCCTTCCCTAAAATATGGGTCAGATTCATGACATTCCCATGTAGAAGAATCAACTAAGATTCATGCAATCTTCATGTGGAAAAAGCAACTCAAGAATGTGCAAACTAGAATCTAGTTACAGTTTTATCTCTCTTTAGCTGGATGTGCTAAGGAAAGTTACCTTGCCTCCTTAGGGCAAGGCAAGATGACCTTCGGCCTTCACTTCAGGAAACACAAACATGTTCTCTTATTCAGGTTCAAAACATGTACAAAGGTTACTAGTGCTGGTTTACATCTAGTTCTTTTTAAATAATACCTAACATTCAAAAATAGCAACAGATTACCACGACAAGCATGCAAGCTCTATCACCTAAAGTAGATGCAAGAGTTAGGAGAAACATGGAGCTTTCACAGAAGAAAAGAGAAACACAAAGGAGATTTATTTCCTCACTTGCAGAGTTCCCCCTCTCCATCATTAAAATGTTTCTTTAGAGAAAAATAATTTATCTTCCAAGTTCCCCTCCTCTTTGGTACTATTAAAAGAATGAGTCATTTCACAGATTGTGTTTTGACTGCCTTCACAAGGTCAGGGACTAGGAAGACTTACTGGAGGACAATTGTTATGATCTGAATGCTTTTGCCTCTCCTCTGTCCATATGTTGACATTCAACCCCTCAAGGTGAAGGTGTTAGAAGTTGGAGATGTTTTGTTGATGGGAGGGTGGTGATTGGGTGATCGGGTCCTCATGAGTGGTATTAGTGTACTTATAAAAGAGGTTCAAGGGAGTTTGTTTGTCCTTTGTCCATGTTAAGAAGCTGTAAGAAATCACCATTTATGAAGCAGGAAGCAAGCCCTCACCAGACATCAAATCTGCCTTCTTGATCTCGGTCTTCCCAGACTCCAGCAACATAAGAAATACATTGCTGTTTATAAGCCACTCTCTGTATGGTATTTGTTATAGCAGCCCACACAGTTTAAATTAGTAATGTATCAAATATTAGAGCTAAAAGGGACCTGATATTATTCCTATATAAGCCCTTCATTTTAATATGTGGAAACAAAACAAACAAAACTGAGATTCTAGAAATCAGAGGCTCAAATGCTAAGATAGTCAGAAGTTATACTGAGTCATTGTTATGTCTCTGCAGCTAAAAATGTGACCTTCTAGATCACAGACAGTGACTCATGTTTCTTCACATGTCTTAAAAACCCCAGACAGCTCCTGGGTTCATGTAATACAGAGTGCCTTCCATATCCATGGTCTACACACCCACGGGTCCAACCAACCATAGGTCAAAAATATTGGGTGAAAAAAATGCATCTGTACTAAAGATTTACAGACTTTTTATTTTGTTATTACTCTCTAAAGAACAGAATTTAACAACTATTTACATAATGTGCACATTGTACTAGGTATTATAAATAACTTAAAGATACAACATACAGGAAGATATGTGTAAACTATATGCAAATACTATGCCATGTGCATAAGGGACATGGGCATCTGCAAATGTTGTTATTCCAGGAGGTGGTAGAATCAATCACTCATGGACACTGGAGGATAACTATGCTCTATAAATATGGATACATTGACAATGCCATTGCCCTAAAATTGTGATAAAAGCTACAAGCAGTAACTCCTTTATTTCAATATAATTTAGTAAAATAACTTCTAAATCCAGCTATCATCAAGAAAAGCAACCACTTGATTATACAATAGTTATACTCTAGAATAGAACGAACCTTTTAGAGCTGAAGAGATAATTGACATTTAGTACCAATTCCTAATTTTGAAGATAAGCAAACTAAAGGACAAGAATATTCAAGACTCTTACAAAAGAAAGTGAGAAGACTTTTTATCGAAGAGTGTAGTAGACAAGACAGTAGGCAAATAGAGTAATGGACAAAACAGAACTCAGAAAAAGAGCAATGCCTATATGGATGCTTGACATATGACAGAGTTAGATGAAGATAGACTAAAAAGAGGTGGATTTATTAAGAAAGGGTTCTTGGACAGCTGCCTATTCATATGGACAAAAACTGACATAAGCCATTCTCTTAATTTGTTTTGTATTGTCATGACAAAATACCCAGAGCTGGGTATTTTCTAAAGAAAAAAGATTCTAGAGAATGAAAAGTCCAAAGAGCATGGCACCAGCATTCTAGCAAGGAGTCTCCTGGATGCATCACACCATGGTAGAAAGCAGAAAGGGGACTAGTGGCATAAAGAAGTGAGAGAGGAAGGTAGGGCATAGCTAAAACTGGCTGGGAAAGGAGGTGTGACAATATCCTGGAACACCTGTGCAGAACAGTTTCCAAAGCCTCGCAGGTGGACTTCAGGAGAACTCAAGCAGGTTTTCGACAAAATGGCCTAGAGCTGATTTCAGCCTGAGGAGTGAGTGGATGATAAGAAAAGGACAGTTTACATTGAATTTTGGCTACTGTGTGCTCTCTTGCATGGTGGCCTACCCTCCTGCTGTAGGGTGTACTTCTTTTCCTGCTCTTATTTGGCCCAAATTCAGTCTGCAGAGGCTGTTTCTTTTCCTACCTTTAATAAAACTTTGCTATTATTTGCACTTGTCTTGACCATTCTTTGCTTAGGATAGAACCTAGAAACCACCTCCAGATGGAGATTCGACCACCCTGAAATCTGGTAACAGAAGGGCTAAATGGGAAGGGGTTTGCTTTATAACAATCTACTCCCTTGAGAACTAATTTAGTCACACAAGACCTAACCTCTTCCCATGAGAAACATCATTAATCTGTTCATGAGGATGGAGCCCCTATGATCTAAATATGGCTCACTAGGCCCCATCTTTTAAAGGTTCTGCCTCCAAGTCTCCAACACATGAAACATTGAGAGACAAGCCATGTCTAAACCACAGGAGACATGCACCTTACTCCCATACAAAATCAATTTTAGGTAGATAAAAAGCATAGATTTAAGACCTAAGTAAATGCAGATATATATCATGTTCATGACCTGGAGTAGGAAATGATTTTTTAAGACATGAAAAGCACAAACCATAAAGGAATAGATTAATAAAACTGATTACATTAGAATTATGAGCACCTGCTTGTCAAAACACATCAGTAAGAGAGTGCAAATACACATACACACACAAATATATCAGTTTATTTGTAACATATAAAAACAACAAAGGTCAAACATCCAGAATACATTTCAGATTTCCACAATTTCTTAATAAGAATTGCTAAGAATAAAACAATCTAATGGAATATAACATAAAAATTTCCTTTGAACAGTTCATTGCACAGAAGATGGAACCCCACTTAAACAGTAACATAACAAAAGATGATCTCATAAGGAAATGAGATTTAAAAATCACAATGATTTCCCACTGTAAACCAACAAGATTGTCAAAAACACCCCAATGACACCAACTGTTAGTGAGGACCCCACCCCCCGCCCCCCGCTGTACCAGGGATTGAACTCAGGATCTTGCCCTTTCCAGGCAGGGTCAGCGCCACTGAGCTACATCCTCTCTGGCCCCTTGGAACCCCTTTATTGCTGGTAGACTTATAAATTAGTGCTAGCAATTAGAAACTCCTTAGTAAAAATCATGAGCAGAATCTACAACCCTCATAAATGGACTTGTATGGTAGGAGACATACATAAGAACCCACGGGTTTAGGGCAACACATTAGGATTTAAACTCAATTTTCTCATCTCTAAAAATTAAGAAGCTACCAGAAGTTTATTAGCAGTTGAGTGGATGAATTGTAGAATATTTATACAATAGAATATCAAAAAACAATTAAAATTAATAAAGCTACTGTTTCATATATTAACATGAAGAATTTTATAAGCAGATCCAAAAAAGAATCTTTTTAGTATGATTTTATTTACAGAGAATTTAAGTGGTAAAACTTTTTTTTTGAGGGGGAGGCGGTCTCACTATGCAGCCCAGGCTGGCCGAACTCATAGTGATCCTCCCGCCTCCCGAGTGATGGGATTACAGGGCTGTGCCACCACATCCAGCAAAATTAGTTGTTTTTCAAAAAGCAAGAAATTAAGTAATACAACAAAAGTCAAGACAGCAATTTCTTCCCACACTCCTCTGAGCCCACTCATCTGGGAGTGTCCAAGTGAGGGACAAGGCTAGGTCTTAGAGCAGACCAACGTTCTAATTACGATCACAATCTGGTTGACAGTCTCATGGCTTTATGACTGCCACCCAATTTCCCATATATGTGGTTTATGTTATCTGCTCTGTGTTTATGAGGACAAAAGCAATTTTCCATTGCAAACATTGGATACAGTAAGATTTGCTATGATTTTTTACTTGAGAAAGGTTAATAGGATGCAATTTTAATAAAAATACTGCTTATGTGTTAATCCAAAGCTGAGCTGGTTTTATATTTTAAAGCTTTTGGTAATTTATTGCTGAGTTTTTCTATTGAAGAAAAACAAAAACAAAATCAAAGAAACATGTTTCTTCATTAACAGTTAATTCATGAGAATTTTGATTTGGAGAATATTTATCAATATGTGGTTTAAATGAATGCTTTAAATTCTTTTTCCTAATTTTTTCCTGCTCAGGATAGTTTCATTCAACAGATAATTTGCTTTGCTTTTGTTTTTTGTTTGTTTTGAGACAAGGTCTTGCAATATAGCCCAGGTGAGGTTTGAATTCACTATGTAACCCAGACTGGCCTTGAAATCACAATCTTCCAAATCCAAAGTGGATTACAAGTATGGCCTACCACACTCAGCTTGATAGGTCACTTGTAGAATTGACTGTGTTGACTTCAGTTTTAAATGTAGTAGCTATGTTAAAGATTAATTATTTGAATTTAATGGAGCCAGGACAGAGCTTGCTGCTGTACTGTGAGGTTTTTGTTTTGTTTTGTCAGTGATTAAAAGAAAAACAAAAAAAAGTTTAAGGAAAAAAGATAAGAAACCCAGTGTAATAGAAAGGAAGTCAGACCTGGAGCCAGAAGGTGCTACTGAGTCAAAAGGTGCTGCTATACAAATGTTTTTAAAAAGCGGGGGAGGGCCTTGGCAGATGTTAAGTCACTCAGCTGTTCAGCAGTGGGAAGAATAGCTGAATATGTGAGGCCAGACGAGTGAACAGACCTTTAAGTTCCTTGGATGATATTGCTGAATATCTTTGAAGTCTGGACATGCTTACGCACCATGGTTTTGGCCAGACATCAAGCTTTTTCTAAGCACCAGACACTGTTTCACATTATCAGCACAGCAGATCTAAGTCTGCATTATTATAGCTGTTTTCCAAACAGGAAGTCTGAGGTTTGCAGAGGTAAAACGGCTGCCCAGGTTAATATAGACGGAAAGGGAGACAGTGTACCAGAGCCTCTCAAACTTCACTCGGCAAATGAATCCCCTGAACTCTTATTAAACACAGATGCTGACTTGGAAGGTCCAGGCCTGAGAACCCCCATTCATGACAGGCTAGCACATTACTTTTCCTCATCTATAAAAATGAGGGTCTTAACCTGGGTATAGTCTCTAATCTCTGGCTTCTTGGAGGCTGAGTCAGGAGGATCACAAATTCAAGCCCTGTCTGGACAACTTAGAAAGAACCTTTCCCAAAATAAAAATAAGTTTTTAAAGGGTTAAGGATGCAACTCAATTCAAAAACCCCCTGTACAAAAAATAAATAGGCAAATGAGGATCCTAGTGAAACAGCTACCACCGTACAAACTTAACCTATTGTCTCAAGAAATCAAAGAATGAAAGAAGAAAGGAGGTTAAAGGTGAAGTGTTTATTGGAAATATAAGAAGAAAAATAAAGGCTCCCAGTCACTAGGTGGTGTCCTAGCAACTAGGGTGTCAGGGTGCCTTCTTTGTCTTGGTCTTGCATGGATAAACAGAGATCAGGAACTTGTTCAATTATCCCTTGATCACCTATTACCAGTGGCTCTTTGGGTTTAGTGCAACCATCGGCGTACCCGCCCCAGTGGTGATCTGTGAAAACAACTTGTGGCTCCCTGAGAAACAGAGACTGGATCTGGTTTGGGAGAGTCTTGTACTGCCAGAGGCAGCAGCGAAAGTGCCAGACAATATTCCCCTGAATGCTCACTCTAGAGGAAAAAAAGTTGGTCTGCATTGCTGCCTTGAGAGATAAAAGGGAAGAGTCATCCAGCCAGAGTGGACTGCCAGCAGTTGTCAACAGATTGAGGGAATTTATGTTGAGAAGCAGAGATTGGGTCCAGCCAAACTCTACTCCCAGAACCACCCAGGCCCACTAAAACTTGCCCTGACTACAAAGGGCTGGAGACACCACCTCTGCTCTGTGACCAGAGATGTGGGTGGGCAAGCAGCCATGGCTGTTGGCAGGAAGGGGACATTCTCACCTGCACTGTGACAGTGGACACAAACAGAGAGCGCCACAGTGGCTCAGAGTTGTGCAGCCAGGATCACAGAGGGGAGACTTTGGAAAGAGACATTGGGATGGCTGCTGGCTGAGGAAGGGCCCCAGCTCTCAACACCAGAAGTGAGAAACAGCCCCGTGTCCAGCATTGATCTTACTTCCCCCCATGGGGCTGCACAGCACATTTAAAGGCTCTGTCTCGGACACTAACACAGAACTGCAGACACCAGAGGAATTTTAGTATTTTTCTTATCTTTCTTTTTCCTTGTTTGCTTGATTTGTTTCCCTGCTTTAATCTGGTTGGGTTGTAGTTTTATTCCTGTTGTTGTTTAGGTTTTATACATTTATACTTGTTCTGTTCTACTCATCTTCTTTCTCTCCCTCAACTATCTTTCTTGATTTTATGAAACTTTCACGTGAGTTTCTTGCCTTTCTGGTTTGCTTCAATATTCCTTTGCTTCCTCTTTTATGCTTTCTCTCCTTTCCTCTTCCAATATCCCAACACTTGGTAGTTCATCCTTTGCCCTCCAGCCTTACTTCTACTATATTTCTTTTCACTTGTCTCTCTGTTTCATCCCCTATTCCTCTTAAATTTCCCTCCCACAAGTAAAATCACCCTACTAAAGGGTACCTTATTGAGTATAAGCTCCTGACTTCAGTTAGATCTTGTTATATAATGGTATAACATAACATAACATAACATAACATAACATAACATAACATATGGTTAAAGGTACCAAACTAATAGGGACCACAATCGTCAGTTGCTAGACTGTGTTAGATGCTATTGGTACTGCTAATTGTACTACATTAGCCAGGATATCAATTGTAATTAGTTGTTCTCCAATCTATGACAAAATTGCAAGTGTCTTGGATCACAACTACCACCACAGTCCAGTACTAAAGAACTAGGTGCTGAGCTAAATACATAGCAACCTCTCATCCTCAATAGATTGGGAAGGCAGGATCTTGGAATAAACACAAAGACCAAGAACCACCTACACCTAGAAGACATCTCTGAAGATGAGGGATTTCCTAGAGAAGCCTCACTAATAGAGATAAAGCTTTCTAACATAAGAAAGCAACAAGGAACAACTTAGAAAACAAAAATAAAATTTAAAAATAGAAAATGAAAAGACATAGAAGCAAAATGCAACCCCAGACATCCAACAAGACATATATATATATATATCACAATGAGAAAGAGGAAATTGGAAGCAACCTACCTGAACTTACTGAAATGATAGCTGCAGAAGTAAACAAATAAATAGAAGAGGCTATAGAGAAAGTAATCCTCCAAGTAAAAAGAGAACTGACAATGAAAATTAAGGACATGCTCAATGAAACTAGAGTAGAAACAGATAAAAAAAATAGAGGAGTTTAGGAAAAGGATGGAAACCATGAACACCTAACACAGGAAATAAATGGAATACATGAAACAGATTAAAACAGATATCCCAGGAGATTAAAAGCTCCATTGAAAGTGTAAGCAATTGTTTAAACCAGGGTGAAGACAGAATTTGAGATCTAGAAGACAAGATTGCAGTTACCAGCCACGAGAAGAAAGATATCTTAAAAACAAGAAGCTATGAAAAATCAATCCAGCAATTGCAGGATGATGCAAAGAAAAACAATATAAGATTTTTTTTTTTTAGTACCAGGGATCAAACTCAGAACCTTGCACTTGCAAGGCAGGCACTGGAACCACTGAGCTAAATCCTCAGCAAACAATATAAGATTTTTTGGAGTCAATGAAAGAGCAGGAGAAAGTGCAATTACCATTAAAAAATCCTGTTCACAGATGCAATGGCAGAAAACTTCCGAAATATGAAAAAAGAATTGGACATACAAGTAAGTGAGGCATACAGAACTCCAAATACCCATGACTAAAAGAAATTTACACTGAGGCATATAATAATCAAAATCTCAGAAATTCAGCAGAAGAGGAGAATATTTTTAAAATTCTTTTATTGGTATACAGTAATTTACATTTATCATTTGGTGCTTGCACCTGTACATGATGTATCTTAGTTCTTATTTTTCCCCCATTACCTGTGCACCCTCTACCACCCCCTACCCTTCCCTATTTACATAGATTTCGTTTCCTTTTTTTTTCTTTTCTCATAATTTTACCTTTACCTTCTTCCCTTTCCCCTTCCCCTCCCACCACCCCTACACATTTGGACCTTTTCCTATTTCAAATTATAGAGCAGAATATTAAAAGCTATTAGAGAAAAGAAACAAATCACCTATAAAGGAAAGCTCATCAGACTTCTCAACACAAACCATTAAGGCAAGGAGAGCATGGAGTGAAGTATTCCAAGCCCTAAAAGAAAACTTCCAACCCAGACTGAGGTACTCCACAAGATTATCTTTCAAAATCAATGGAGAAATAAGATACTTACTTGCCAAAGAACAACTGAAAAATTCATAACCAACAAGCTCTTCAAAATGTTCTGATGGGCATTTTAAAAAGAGAAAATGAAAACCACAATCCCAAGAATATCAATAGAAAGAAGCCACTAGGCAACACAAGCAATTAAACAGAGAGGAAAGAGAAGGAACAAAGAGCAAGAAAATAATATAATGGGGATAAACTGATATGTGTCAGTTATAACCATCAATGTATTCAGCCTCAATTCATCAATAAAAAAAAACAGACTGGCAGAATGGATCAAGAAACAAGATCCAACAATATGCTGCATACAAGGAACACATTTAACTCAAACAGAAATTCATAGACTGAAAGTCAAAAGATGGAAAAGAATATTCCATCTGACAAGAACCCAGAAAAAGCAGGAGTAGCTATCCTATTTGCAGACAATATGAACTTCAATCCAAGCCTGATCAAAAGAGACAAAGAAGGTGCTGCTGCCTGCCTTACAAGTGCAAGGTCCTAAGTTCGATCCCCAGTACCAAAAACAAGAGAGAGAAACAGACAAAGAAGGTCATTGTATGATTGTTAAGGGGAAAATACAAGAAGAGATAACAATCATAAATATATACGCACCAAATATCAGTGCACCCAACTATATAAAGCGAACTTTAACAGATATGAGAAATCTAATACGCATGAACGCAATTGTAATGGGGGAACTTAACACCCCACTGACACAAATAGACAGATCATCTAGACAAAAAAAAAAACCCAACAAAGAATAAAAGAACTGAACCAAACTTGTGAACAAATGGACTTAGTAGGTATCTACAAAGTGTTCCATCCCAAAGCATCAGAATACACATTCTCAGTGGCACATGGGATGTTCTCCAAAATAGACCATTAACTAGCCCATAAAATATGCTTAGGTAAATTCAAAAGAATTGAAATCATCCCATGCATGTTATCTAACCACAGTACAATGAAATTGGAAATCAACAGCAAAAGAAACCACAAACACTCCAACACATGGAAATTAACACCTTCCTATGGATCAACAGAACAACCCATGGATCAACATGAACAACTCATGGATCACAGACTAAATTAAAGAAGAAATTAAACAGTATCTACAATTAAATAACAATGCTGACACAACATACTACAACTTATAGAATGAAGAGAAAGCAGTCCTAAAAGAGAAATTTATAGCGGTGAACTCTCACATCAGGAAAACAGAGGGAGTTCAAATAAACAACCTAATGTTAAACCTCAAACTTCTAGAAAAAGAAGAACAAGTCAACCCAAAGTACGCACAAAAGAGAGAAATATAAAGATCAGAACAGAAATTAATGCAATTGATACTAAGAAAACAATACAAAGAATCAATGAATTAAAGAGTTGGTTCTTCAAAAAATTAAATAAACTTGATAAACACTTAGCCAACCTTACCAAAAAAAAAGAGGAGAAAAAACTCAAATTCATGCAATTAGAAATGAAAAGGATGAAATCACAACAGATCCTGGGGAAATCCAGATGATCATCAATATTTACTTTGAGAACTTGTACTGTATTAAGATGGAAAACACAGAAGAAATGGTCAGACTCCTAGATACATACGAATTACCAAAGCTAAACCAAGATGATATAAAAATTCTAAACAACCCAATATCAGTCAAAGAAATAAAAAATGTAATTAAAAACTTACCAAAAAAAAAAAAGCCCAGGTCCTGATGCATTCACTGCTGAATTCTACAAGAAATTTAGAGACGCTCTACTGCCAATTCTCTTCAATGAAATAGAAAGGCAAGCAATACTCCCAAAATCATTCCTGGAAGCAAATATTGTCCTGATACCAAAACCAGAGAAGGACCCAACCAAAAAAAGAAAACTATAGGCCAATCTCCCAAATGAACATAGATGCAAAAATCCTCAATAAGATACTGGTAAAGTGATACCAACCAAATGCTGATCTTCAGTCTTCTTACTCTCTGCAAGCTGTCTGCCCAGCAACTCCCTCTGGGAGAGGTGGGACCTTGGCAAGCAGTGTTGAGTATACTCTTTAGACCTGTAACTTTTCTGTGCCCTGGTATCGTCCTCCCTTTCTGTGCCTGGATATCTGGCACTGCAGACCCTTTGGCCATCATTCCTTCTCCTAGAATCAAGCACAAATGCCAGCCTATAATTGCAAAGCCAATCAGTGTGCCCTTTGGCAAGGCCCCACACACACCTGGTGCTCCCCACTACCAATCCCTGGCACAGGGTTCCTGGAAAGCAGGTGCTGTACATTTTCCAGCTTTACAGTGGGCCTGTTGACAGCCATAATTAGGGAGGCATGAATTATTTGGCTATAATGCAGAGCCATACAATTAAGGCAGGAATGAGGGGCTACAGGCACCAAACGGAATCTGCTCCGTGAGCACAGCTGTTGGGTCATCTACTTTCTCTGACTCTCTCATGCTGGGGACACAGTAGAGGTGACTAATGGGACTGGCATCTCTTTTTGTCCTGAGTTCCTGTGTTCTGGCAAAGGTGCTCCAGGTGGAGTTGGGAGGAGCTGTCCCAGGAGGCTCTATGAGGGTGCAAAGAGGCAGAATGTCCAGTGCTGCCCAGGAGCAAGAACTGCAGAATACTTGTTCTGAAAAAAAAAATAAGATACTGGCAAACAGAATTCAACAAATCATAAAGAAGATTATACACCATGACCAAGAAGGATTCATCCCAGAGTTGCAGAGATGGTTCAACATATGCAAATCAATAAATGTAATACATCATATCAACAGAGTCAAGACAAAAATCACATGATCATCTCAATAGATGCAGAAAAAGCATTTGACAAAGTCCAACACCCATTCATGATAAAAACCCTACAGAAAATTGGAATAGATTGTCTTTACCTCAATCCGATAAAAGCCACCTATGACAAACCAACAGCCAACATAATACTAACCGATCAAAACTTGAAAGCTTTCACACTAAAATCAGGAACAAGACAAGAATGTTCACTATCACCACTCTTATTCAATATAGTTGTAGAAATATTAGGCAGAACAATTAGACAAGAGAAAGAAATAAAAGGAATAAAAATAGGAAAGGAAGAAGTTAAATTATCTTTTTTTTTTAGTACTGGGATCAAACTCAGGACCTTGCACTTTCGAGGCAGGCGACGGAACCACTGAGCTAAATCCCCAGCCCAAATTATCATTATTTACAGATTTCATGATTCTCTACATAGAAGACCCCAAAAACTCCACCAAAAAAACTTTTAAATTTAATAACGAAATTCAGTAGCATAGCTGGATACAAAATCAACACTCAAAAATCAATAGCATTCCTCTACACAAATAAACTCACTGAAAAAAAACCTAGAAAAATAAAATCTTTCACAATAGCATTGAAAAAATAAATTACTTAGGAATCAATCTAACAAAGGAAATAAAGGAACTACACATAGAAAATCACAGTACTCTGAAAAAGGAGATCGAAGAGGATATCAGAAGATTGAAAGATATCCCCTGCTCTTGGGTAGGAAGAGCCAACATAGTGAAAATGGTCATACTCACAAAATTGTTATATAGATTTAATGCAATCCCAATCAAATGACCGTTAGCATACCTCACAGAACTAGAGAAAACATTCCTAAAATTCATTTGGAACCATAAAAAACCTAGAATAGCAAAAACAATTATTAGCAACAAAGGCAATACTGGGGGCATCATAATCCCTGACTTGAAATTATGCTACAGAGCTACCGTAATAAAAACAGCATGATTCTAGAAAGAAAAAGAAAAAAAGACCTGAGTATCAGTGGAACAGACTAGAAGAGGTGGAAACAACACCAAACACACTCAGCCACCTTATCCTTGACAAAGAAGTCGAACATATTCACTGAAGGAAAGATAGCCTCTTTAATAAGTGGTGCTGGATAAAGTGGCTTTCTACATGCCAAAGATTAAAACTAAACCCACGTCCCTCACCATGCACTAAACTAAAGTCAAAATGGATCAAAGATCTAAATATTAAAATAGAAACCCTAACTCTGCTAGAAGAGTGAATAGGTAGAAAACTCGAGAACCTAGGGGTAGGCAATGACTTCATAAGCAAAATCAAAACTGCATGGGAAATAGTGCAAAGAATCAACAGCTAGGTTCTCATCTTATTAAGAAGTTTTTGCACCACAAAAGAAATCACCAATAGAGTGAAGAGATAACCCACAGAGAGGGAAAAAAATTTTAGCCAGTAGTCCCTCAGATAAAGGACTAATATCTACAACATACAAAGAAGTGAAAAAAATCAGACCCCACAAACTTAAAGACCCAATCCAAAAATGGGCATCTGAAATGAATAGACACTTCTCAGAAGAAGAAATAGAAAGACCAAACAAATATATGAAAAAATGTTCAACATCCCTGGTCATCCAAGAAACGCAAATTAAAACAACAGTGAGATTCCATCTCAGTCCAGAAGGAATGTCTATTATCAAGAAATCAACAACAAATGCTGGTAAGGCTGTGGAGAAAAAGGAACTATTCTTCATTGTTGGTGGGAGTGCAACCATTGTGCAAATCATTATGGAGATTCCTCAAAAAATTAGTATTAGAGGTCCTATTTGACCCAGCTATTTCCCTGGTGGGTTTCTTCCCAAAAGAATTAAAAGCATCATACCAGGGCCGGGGATTTAGCTCAGTGGTTCTGGTGCCTGCCTTGCAAGCGCAAGGTCCCAAGTTTGATCTCCGGTACCTAAAAAAAAAAACAAAAGCATCATACCACAATGATATATGCTCACCCATGTTTATAGTGACACAGTATATAATAGCTAAACCTTGGAAACAACCTAAATGCCCATTAACAGATGAATGCATAAAAACATGTTTTTTTTAATACAATAGAGTACTACTCAGCTATAAAAAAAGACAAACTTGAGACATTTATAGCTAAGTGGTTGCAACCTGAGACTATACTCTCAAGTGAAATAAATCAGACACATGTGTGCCGGAGACCCCTGTAGTCAGGTTCCAGTATCCACCTGCCCAATGTGTGACACAGGCCTGAGAAAAAGAATACACTAAGAGAGAGAAGTAAGAGAGAGAAAGAAGGGTGCCAGGAGGACCAATGTCGGTGCAACTGACAAAGGCACTGGACAGTCACAGGCACTGACTTTTATTGGCAATCAATTTGGGTAAAGGCGATGTGTGGTTTCTATGGAAATTAATGTAAACAAGGCTCATAAAGACAAGACAAAACATTCTCAAATTAGGAACAGAATAGACAAAATATATGATTGTAGTTAGAACATTGTCCTTCTAGTCTGAAGGTTTAGTTTTCAGAACAGAATTTGGGTGCGAGTTACTCTGACCTTGGCACGTAGGCATCAGCCAGACTCACTTCTCAAAATAAACCAGTTGTGGGGTTAACTCTTTACAGCCTGCCTTGGGCATAATCAATATTATGGTCCTCTGCGTATGTGTAAATATGACATTATCTCTCTGGTGTGAGAAGCTGAAGGGGTAGATAAGAATCACTGTGTATAATAGATATGAAATAGGAGGAAATTGTTCAAAAGGAAAGGGAGACTGTGAAAGGCGGAGGGGTAAAATGGAAGGAAAAAGGAAAAAAAGGAGAAAAGGAAAAAATGGAAATGAATATTTTATAAATAAGGTGGGAGGGGAGGTTGAAGGGAGGAAAAGAGATCAGGAGAAAAAGAGGAATCAAGATATATCATGTACAGGTACAAACTCCCTTTCATGAATGTGATGATTATCTATATTTAAATTGTACCAATAAAATTAATTTTAAAAATTAGATCCCTAAAATAAAAGATCAAATCAAAAATGCACATGTGAAATGAATAGACACTTCACAGAAGAACTACAAGTGGCCAATAAGATAAATACAAAGAACATGTTCAAAGATAACCCTAAATTAAAACAACACTGAGATTCCATCTTACCCCAGAAAGAATGACCATTATCAGGAAATCAAATAAAAACATGCTGGCCATCCTGTAGGAAAAAAAGAACCCTTCTACAACTTTGGTGGGAATATAAACTAGTCCAACCACGATGGAAATCATTATGAATCTTCCTCAAAACACTAAAACTAGGCATTCCATTTCACACAGCTATTGCCCTTCTAGGTACCTTCCTGAAAGAGTTAAAGGCATTATGTTACAGTGCTAGCATACCCATGTTTATAGCTGCTCAACTGAGCATAATAGCAGCCTATATGTCCATCAACAGATGGAGAAAGAGAATGTGGTATTTATACACAGTGGAATACTACTGTGCCATAAAGAAAGATAAACTTGAGTCATTTGTAGGAAAGTGAATGCACTTTGAGACCATAATGTTAAATTAAATAAGTTAGACACACAAGCTTAAATATCACATGGTTTCTCTTCTATGAGAACTCCAACTTATAAAGAGGAAAATAAAAAGAGATAATAGGAAGTAGAGAGATAGATCTTTCTCAAATGGGAAGGGGATCAAGACATGGAGGGAGGGGAGGAAAATGGGGTGAAAAACTAAATTAAGATATGTTATGTACATGCAACAACTTCACAAAATGAATATAGGCATTATGTCCTATAAACATGCACTAGTAGAAATCTAAAAACATTTGCCAGGATTGCAAGTTCTGGACATGATTCAGGTGTGATCAATCTGACTATTCACATATCAGAAGTCTTCCTTGAGAAATAAAATCTAGAATTCTTCAAATTTTTGCTTTTCATATCTAGAAATGTTAATATCATATACATAAAGACTTTTTAGAGACTTTCTTATGTTACAGGCACTTTGGACACCGATGATATTTTCAATGTCTAGTTGTCATTTCTGGACATTTCCTTTCCTATCCTCACCTGTAAGTTAAGTCGTTCATATTCTCTCTCTCTCTCTCTCTCTCTGTCTCTCTCTCTCTCCCCCCCCTTCCTATGTAGCCCAGGCTGCCTGTTAACTTGCATTCCATCTGCCCCAGCCTCCTGAGCGCTGAGATTACAGATGTCTGCCACTGCACTCAGCTACCAAGTCATCTCTTACTGAGCAATTCTAGTAAGCAAAATTCAGATATTAACCAGATGATAGACACTGATCCCTATGCAGAATAGTAGTGCTATCTTATAAGAAATAAAGGAGTAGAGTTCAGTAAAGGGAAAAGAAGGTATAAGAAACCTCTAGAAAATAATAAAATGACTGCCATAACTCAAGCAAAAAAGACCAGAGATACATTTAAGTCAAGGAACAAGAAAAACAACTTATCCTGAGTTTCCCTGAATACAACTGTCAGAATGATTAACCTTGGTTCCGATCAGACATAGTGACCTCCATTACTTAGATAATGGAGGTGCAAACAGATTGTGTGCTTTTTATTTCCTGACCAATTACATGCCCAATTTTCCTCCGTATTCAGTAGAAATGACCTAAAAGCTTTTGAGGCACCAGTCAACAGTACAACAGTCCTTCACAGATTATTTTGTTCTCACACTCCTTTGTGGGGAAAATATCCCACAGCCAAAGTGTAGTGCTGTATGCTGTATGAAGAGATTTTTTTGTTTGTTTTTTGTTTGTTTGTTTTTTGTCTTTGGTATCAGGGATCAAACTCGGGACCTTGTGTTTGCAAAGCAGGTGCCGGAACCACAGAGGTAAATCCCCAGGCAGAAAAGATTGTTTAGTTGGGCTCTTTAGTAGGAAGAGAAAGAACATACATCTGCTTGCTGGCACCTTCAGCTGGACTTCCCTTCCAGATAACAAACAGCTTAGTCCATTTTCTGGAAACAAAACTGAACTGTTTGTGAGTGTGATTCTTCCTACAATAGAATATGTACTTTGCCTCTGTATCTTTGTGAGTCTGAAAGTGAAACAAAACTCACTTTTCTCTTAGTTAAAACTCTACTTAGGGCAAACATTTACTTGTTGAGAAGCCCCAAATTTCCTTCTGCACATCATCAGCTTAAGAAAAGACATTTTAGTGCTAGATCCTTCCCAAACCTGCCTTTCACTTGTCCAGGCAAGAGGTTGTAATCTCTAGGATCTAGCATGAACAGAACTGCCAAACAAGGTGAATCACAGAACTCCCCTGGCACCCTCCCCATTCTCACAGACACTTCAGGCCTGCTTTCTAGAGCGAGGCACCACCTTCTGCATGAGGCAATCCCAGCATCCACTCATGCACACCCTCCTCCTGTCAAAGCTACTGCTTGAGCATACTGCCCGTCCCTCTTCCCCTCTGTCCCTTGCTCCATCCTTTCCTACCCAAACAGTACTGCTTTCTTACTAAGTGCCAGATTTGGGAATCAAATACAATAAGATAGGCCTGGGCCTACTGAGGGATAGACCTGTAAGGGAGTAAAACTTATAATAAAGTTTGAATGCAATACTGCCATAGATCCTTTGAAAACAAATGGACAAGGAATAAAGTGGTTGAAAGAGGGATAGCTATGTACAGTACAGGTGTGGGGAAAATGATAGGAAAATGTTCCACAAAGAGGTTAGAAGTGACTTGCTCCTTCTTCCCAGTAAGTAAACTTCCTGGTCCTTCTTTATCATTCCTTATTTAAACTAATAACCTCTGGGTTGAAGTGCTTAATTTAAGGCAGCCTGGGGAAAAGGAAGGAAAGTTTATTCTCATTGTTTGTATCATTGGGCCTACTGCTTGCATCTTTACATAACAGAAGTTGGAGATATGAACTACCTTGACCAAGAATACATAGCTCCTTCAATCTTTGAGTTACAAAACCAAACGGTCTTATGTGGCTCCTCTATCATTTTCTACTCACAAAGTGTGTGGCTCATGTGTTGTACCACAGAGGATCATTTCTTAGGGAAAGAAGAGAGCAGCAGCTTAAGGAGCAGGGCCATGGCCACACGGTGTCCAGGTCTGGAGCCTGTATTCTTCCTGGGTAAGAGAGGCCAAGCACACAGCCACTTCCTCAGAAAGCCTGATTGTTACAGTGAAGTGTGACACTCAGCATTACAGCCAAATGTTACTGCTATCTGAAGGTCTCCAGAAGCAAAGAAACTGACTAGTACTTGGAGAGATGGGGAGAACCTTTTATTATGCCAGTGGGACCAGAGGTGTTTGCACTCTGAAGTCTGAGCCCTGAATAGAAGTGGAAGCAACCTTATATAGTGATCTGTGGGGAGGGGAGTTGGGTTCACATGCCAGGCAAGCATGTTTACAGAAGCGGAAGGGTGGAGTTAACAGAACATCTTGAAACATCAGCTAGGAACAACTTGCAGCTTGAACAGTTACATTTGCCGTGCAGGTGGCTTTAACAAAACATCTTATGATTCCTGGCAAAAACACAGGGGGCTGCAGGTGTGGGCACAAACAAAGGCCTACCATATTGTGCATTGAACACAGCCACTTCCTCAGAAGGTATTATAATGTCACATCAACACTGCTTCTATTTGGATCTTTTAAAATATCCTACAGGGGGTTGGAAGGGGTTTGCTCAGTGGTAGAGCCCTTGCCTAGCATGCATGAGGGTTTGAACCACAGTGCTGCAAAAATAATGAATAAATAGATAGATAGATAGATAGATAGATAGATAGATAGATAGATAGATAACCAACCAACCAGATGTGGGGTAACATGCATCATGATTCATTAAACTTAATGAGGAGGTGCCATTTTTGGAAGCTATGCTCAGGAGGGGTTATTGTGCTTCTGCCTCTTTTTAGAGCTCATCTCAACTTAATTCATGCAGAGGAGACAGAAGTCCTGAAGCCATCCAGAACAGCTAATGAGGACTACTGGAGAAATGAGCGTTACCATAGATTTTTTTTGTTTGTGATCACTCTAAGAGCCATCAGAGGGCTGTGTCAGTACCCTGTTCACATCTCCATCACCCCTTACTCTCATCCATCACAATAAAGCAAACTGTATTGAAAACAAAGTGCTTGATCTGCAACCACAGTGCCGTGATAAATACTTTAATCTCCTCCACTGCATTATTTCCACCAAAGACTACACAAACCACCCCTTTAAAGAAAGTCTGCAACCCTCCCACCTTCAATGACACAGCTTTTTCACCTTTGAGAAGGCCTTCCTTTTTTGTTGAAATACCAGGTGATGGTATCTTTAGATGTTTTCAGTTATTATTTCCATTTTTAAAAAATCTCCATTCATCTGCCCACTGATCTAACCAAGCTTTATTGCCAGAAAAATCATATTTCCTGTGAAAAATCACATTTCCTAGCATGGCCTTAGTTTACACCTATTATCCTGGAGTAGTATTAATAGCACCTTCTATTATTACCAAAAGAAACTAAGTTTGGGAATGAATGATTTTGTCACTTGGTGAGTGACATCTGAGAGATGGCTAAAGAGAGTTTCTTGTCACTTCTTCCTTCCACACAAAAGGAAGAACTGCAACAAATAATAAATAGTTATATTCTGACTGGAGTGACTGAGGAGGAATTCTGTAGAGTCACAAGGAAGTGATGGGATCCATTTGGAGAGGGAAATCCCAGGCTAGACACAGGCAGAGGAGAATGAGTTACCTTTCTCTCCCATATTGACTTCACACAGATCAGCTTGGAGCCATGATGGACTTCTTTTTACAGGGAAAAGCTGTAAAAGCTGGAGATCCCCAATGGTGCCCACTGCCACTGCAGATGGCTGCACAGGACTCACACAGGTTCTGAACACAGTTTGGAAAGTTGCCTTAAGTGCACATGTCTGTATTGCCGCAGAACAGGAGCCCACACAATAGAGTTCCCATCCCCCTGTAACCTGATGCAATGCTCTCTTGAAACTGGAAGTAATGCTACAGTGTATACAACCCTGGGGGCTGGTACAGCCTGGGGGCTGATGGCCATAGTGTATCTCTATTCTTGAGACTCCATTTCACTGAGCTTATATGGTAGCTGCAGCACTGTGATCCAGATGCTCAAATCCTAAGCCCAGCAGAAGTCAAGACCCTGGCTTCTACCCACATGGTAACCCAATCCCTCCGGGAACTGGTGGACTTGCTCGGAGAGAAAACTGACACATAGCTGGTAGCCTATGTATCACCACACTGGGCTTGACAGCTAGGCAGATATTAACTCCACTCCCTCAGAGTCTTCCTCACACCTGCTGGCCTGAAGACAAACACTGGCACACACCCAAACCTAGCCTGCTATTCATCCAAGCTGCAACCTCACTTCCTGGTGAGCATGCTACAATATCAAGCTGGCCCACAGTGACCACACTCAACCAAAAACCAGCCAAGCAGCAACCACTCTAATGTAGATGAATTCCCTCAGGTTTTGCTTTTCTGAAACTTTATTTCTCTTTTATTTCTGAAGGACAGTTTTGCTGGGTGCAGTATTCTTACCTGGAAATTTTTTTCTTTTAGGATTCTTAATATATCGTTCCATTTTCTCTTGGCCTCCAAGATTTCTGCTAAGAAATCTGTTGGTCTAACAAGGATTTCATTATATGTGACTTGTCATTTTCTCTTGCTGCTTTTAGAATTTTCTCTTTGTCTTGGACTTTGACATTTTGATTATAATGTGCCTTGGAGAGGATCTCTTTGGGTTGAGTCTAATTGGAATTCTTTGACCTTTGTGGATTTGAATGTCCATATGCTTCTCAACAGAATGGTACTTCTGTTCATGAACTTAATTCTTTTCACAATTTTGGTCACAAACCAAATTAAACAAGAATAAGTCAAATTTCCCCATAAGGTCACCATTGAACTTACCCACTGAATTAGATTCAGTTCTCATCCAATTCAGTTTGCTACCAGAATCACAGAAAGGATTAAGTTCATGAATAGAGGCACCACTGTACTTGGGAAATTTTCATCTATTACTTTGTTATGTATACTTTCTATGCCGTTTCCATTTTTCCTCTGTTTGGAACTCCCATAAAGTGAATATTTATTGTCTTGATGTTTTATATGTTTCATAGGCTTTCTTCATTTTTTAAGACCTGTTTTTCTTCTGAATGGGTAAATCACAAGATCTATTTTCAAGTTCAGAAATTCCTCTTCTTCATTTAGTGAATAGTCTGCTGTGTCTTTTAATTGTATTTTTTATTTTGTTCATTGAATTCTTCAGCTGCAAGATTTCTGTTTGGATTTTTTATGATATCTAACTTTTCATTGAATTTTTATTTTTATTTTATTTTATTTTATTTTTTTGGTACCAGGGATCGAACTCAGGACCTTGTGCTCACAAGGCAGGTGCTGGAACCACTGAGCTAAATCCCCAGCCCATCATTGAATTTTTAATTCTGATCATGAATTTAAAATTTTTCATTGAATTGTTTTTATTCAAAGTAGTTTTCTTCATAATTACTCCAAGCTGAAAAATCTCTATTGATCACTGGTAGAAGAATACATTATAGGATAAATACATTATAGGATACTACTAATAAAAGGGAACAAATTACTTACATATGCAAAAACAGGAATATGTCTATAAATCAGTAAAGCAAGCTCCTGAATGCATTTGGGTAGGTTGCAGAGATGTGGCCTTGGATAATCTATCTGGTCCCTGGCTCCTTCTTTTCTGGCACTGTTCTCCTGCTGTGCTGGCTGGTCACCAGGAACTAAGCAACTTTGCTCTACCAGGCCCTTCCTCAATGATGTTCCTGTCTTAGCTGAGTATGGACTGAATTCCCCAAACTGTGAACTAAAGTAAACCTGTCCTTCTTTAAGTTTCAGTGTTGAGTATTGTGTCTTAGCAATGGAAAATAACCAATTCAGTCCTTTACTTACAAATGCTTTGTAAATTGCAGCCCTGATAATGAAATCTCAATAAGAAAGATATTTTTTAAATCTTCATAGGGTACTAATGGTAGCAACAGCTTCTATTTTTACACACACACACACACACACACACACACACACACACACACCATCCTTAGCAGAAGTAAGTTCTAGAAATATGGGCCCTTTTTTTGGTACCAGAGATCGAACTCGGGACCTTGTGCTTGTATGAGCCTTTTAAAGAAATCTCAACCTTGTATTCCTGAAACATTTTACTCGATGAATGAACAATTCTTCCTTTATCTCTTTTGTCTCTTAAAGTAATTAAAACAATAATTCAATTTAACTCCTCCACTCTGATTAAAGTTACAGCAATATTTACATTTAAAATAATATCCTAAGTCAGAGAATGAAAGATTTATCACTTTTTTAAGGAACTTTGTGGACTAGGAAACATGTACGAGATTTCTTTTCTCTTACAATAAATTTTTTTTTATTGTGTTATTTTTTTCCCATTAAGTTTATTGGTACATTTTAGGTATAAAATACAGTTACATTCATCACTGGGATCTTGTACCTTTACAGGAGTATCTTGGTTTTATTTTTTTCCCCTTCCCCTGCCCTCCCTTCACCCCCTCCACCCTTCCGTATTTACAAAGACTTTGTTTCCATTTTTTCCTTTTGCTCAAATTTTTTCTTTTCCCTTCTTTCCTTTCCCTTATCCCTCCCACTTCCCCTACACCTTTAGACGTTTTCTTGCTTTTTGGAAATTTTTTTTCCCCATTAACTTTATTGGTACATTTTAGGTATACAATACAGTTACATACATCATTGGGATCTTGTACCATTACATGAGTCTCTTGGTTCTTATTTTTTTTTTCCCTTCCCTTGCCCTCCCTTCACCCCCTCCACCCTTCTCTATTTGCAAAGACCTTGTTTCCATTTTTTTCCTCTTCTCATATTTTTTCCTTTCCCTTTTTTCCCTTCCCCTAC
>NW_004624730.1:50507385-50555490 GCF_000247695.1 Heterocephalus glaber | reverse complement strand
TTTATCTGTGTCCTCTCTAGATTTATTAATCATGTCTTGCACCATGAGCAAAATCTTTGCTGTTATCTGAGTAATTATTTCTGATGTCATTTTTCCCAGATCCTCTTTTGTTGCCAGTTCAGAGAGTCCAGGTGGTTGAGTATCAGAGTGTTCCATCTCGTTTCTCTTTGGAGTTGCTGTAAGTGATCTGGAAATCTGTTTTTGAGGCTTGTTTATGTGTCTTCTCATTTCCGCTCGCGGGGTGGGGGGGATGTGCTTCTGGTGCCCACGTGGCTCAACTTCTGTGCCCTAAGAGCTTGGGATGGCAGCAGGGGAGCTTCGTTCTGGGTGCTGGGACTGGCTGAGCTTCACTGCCCTAGGAGCCTGGGATGGAGGCGGGGAGCTTCCTTCCGGGTGCTGGGACTGGCTCTAGGAGCCTGGGATGGTAGTGGGGGAGCTTCCTTCTGGGTGCTGGGACCAGCTGAGCTTCACTGCCCTAGGAGACTGGGATGGAGGCGGGGAGCTTCCTTCCGGGTGCTGGGACTGGCTCACCTTCTTGGCCCTAGGAGCCTCTTACAATAAAATCTAAAAATTTCTTTAAAATTTCCACTTTTATAACCACTCTTCAGATGATAGTGCTACTTAGAAGGGGAAGAGCCTGCAGATTCTGGAGATTATAAAATACTACTCACTCATCCAACCAGCATATATGGTACTACAGTGCCTTAGACTCAGTGTAGGAGCAAACAACATATATGCCAAAGTCCTCACTTTCATGCAACTTACATTCTTATGAACAGGGTAGCCAAAAATAAACAAATATATCCACAAAGAGTAACAAATGCTGACATGACTATCATGGAAAAGGATCCCTCCTACGTTGCTGGTAGAAATGCAAATAACTAGTAAAACTAGTTTGGAATTCATTATGGAAATTTCTCAAAGAACTACAATTAGAAATTCCATATGACTCAGATATTCCCCATCTATGTATCTTCCTTAAAGAGTTAAAGACATCACACTACAGTGATATATGCATATCAATTTTTATAACAGCACAATTCATAATAGCCAAATCCTGGAAGTAGTCAGTATATTCAGCAACAAACAAATGGAAAAAGAAAATGTGCTATCTATATAAAGCAGAATACTACTCAGCTTTAAAGAAGGATAAATGTGAGACATTTGTAGGAGAATGGATGCATCTGGAAAATATAATGTTGAGTGAAATAAATCAGTCACATAAGGGTTCAGTGGGCCAAGGGTGAAGGGAGAGGGCCAGGGGAAGAGAAAGTAAGTAGAATTAAGATATGCTATGTGCAGGAATCTAATAATCTTAATGAATTGAAACATTATATATTATAAACATGAGGTAAAAATTATAATAACAACAAGAATGAAAATGGGGAAAGGGGATTTAGAGGCATAGGGAGGGAGGTGTGTGGGAAGGGGACAAGAAAATGAAACAAGCTGTATTATGTACATGCACTATGTACATGCACCTCCTCCCCAAGATGAATATAAACATCATCACTGATGTTTAAACATCATTGCAAACATGTACTGATCAAATTTTTTAAAAGAAGACACATTAAAAGTTCTCTATACTGACTTCTTCTAAACTGATGTACAGCATTAATCTGAGTCTAAAATCTGACAGAACAAAACATAGGGTTTGGAAAATATTTTCTTAGATGTAGATATAGTTAACTCACCTATAGCAGAAAAACCAGAACATGAAGTAATGGTTCAATGGTGACCAGTGGGGCATGGCTGAACTCAGAGCCATAGCTGAGATGTACTCTAGACCAATGTCCCAAATATAGGTTCTGCCACACTTTGTATGTGAAATGTTCCTAAAAGTCCATGTGTTAAAAGTTTAGAAGCCTGCGGTGATACTGGGAGGTCATGGAAGCTTTAGGAGGTAGGATCTAATAGAATGATGTTAGGTTATTGGAACAATGCCCTTGAAGGAGAATTGGGATCCCACATACCCCAGTGTATCCTCTGCTTCCTGGCTAGCATGAAGTAAGTAGTTTTCTCTGGCACATGTGCCCACCATGATATTCTTCCTTGCTGCAAACCCAAAGACAACAAGGTCAATCAGCTATGTTCTGAAACCAAGAGTTAAAATAACGCTTTTCTTTTTATATCAAGTATTTTGTCACAGCAACGGAAAGCTGACTAACATGGGTTCCAAAGGATCTCCTGGAGTGTTTTCTGAAAATGTAGATTTGTAGGGCCACTGTCAGAAACTCTGATTCAATAGGTCCAGAATAGGTCACAAAATGCTGACCAAAATATGGGGACTAGATATAGCCTGATGAGCATATGGTACCTAATAGCTGAGAGATATGGGGCTGGGCTCTGGGTTTGAAGGTAATTAACTGTGTAACACTAGACAGGGCAAATTAACTTCCCTGAGCCTCTGCCTCCCAGTCTGTAAAAGAGGGGACAGGAATAACATGACTGGCTGTGGTGAAAAACACCAATATGTTTTTGAGTGTTCACCTTTCTGAGTATGATAACTACTTCCTACCTCTCCAACCTAACCCAAAGGTGTATTATTATCTTGGAAGGGGTAGGGATAGAGGAAAGATGAGAGTTTGTTTCAGAATGTTTGCAAAGAGAAAGAAGCACTTGGTATTTAGATTATGGCATTCAAAATAGGATTATGCAGAAATAACATTTCTATGAGAGAATATTTCTATTTTACTTTATCCATTCCTACACTCACCCTTTTGATATACCTCACAATAACATAAGGAAAACCAAGTATAGAAGTTTTAAGTCATGAAAATTCTCTTATAATTTAGAAAATAGACCCTCTATTGATAGCAGCCAGGCCACAAGGTATGGAATTCTATAGTAGAGTGAAGGTATATTAGGAGAAAAAAGTAGAAAACCTCAGCCTTCTTTGTTTTGGGGTTTTGTTGTTGTTGTCGTTGTTTGTTTCTCTTTTTGTTTTAGTGAGATAGGATCTCACTATGAAGCCCCCGCTGGCCTTGAACTTGCAGTTATCCTCCTGCCTCAGCCTCTAGAGTCTCAGGACTATAGGCGAGCACCACCATGCCCAGCCCCAGCACTCTTTGGTTGAGGCAATGGCAGAAAGAAGGACAGGAATTGAGAAGAGAGCAAATGGGGCTGAAATGAATGCAGAGAAAAGGGGTGCACACACTTCCAGAGAAGAGGTGTCTGGTGTTGGTCCTCCTCCTTCCCAATTACTACCTGAACCCAAGCTTTATCTCAGGCTCTGTTTGGGCTGTGAGAGCAGAGGAGAGGGACAGATGTGGACTCAACTGATGTTGGGTGGGGTCGGGCAGCAGACTTTCTGGTGATTTTAATGTGTGTTGAGTTTGAGAGCCACTGGACTTGAATTGAACAGAGTGAACATATGGGTTCCTCCACCCTGCTTTTTAACAAGAAGCCCTTGTGTAAATAAAGAGGGTATTACAGACAAAAGGAAGAAGCTCGTGTTTGTTAGAGAACCTGATCATGGTGGCTGTATTTGGCATGCTAAATATGCAAATAAAAACACTATATAAAGAGCTCATCTCTAAAAACATTTGCTATAGCCAAGGTGCAACCCAAAGTACGTAATTTTCTGGCTAAGATGCCAAAAACCCAAATAGGCAGAGAAATAAAATTAAGAGTTTAGCTAAAATGACTACAGCTCACTCTTTAACAAAAACATTATTTTCCCCCTAAATTAGAATGAGATGAGATAATCAAATGGAAGTGTTTTCTTAAATAGCTGGACATTTGCTGCAATTCTAGTGGGCTTTCTTTTTGGGGTTGGAGGTGGTATGGCAGTGTGGGATGCTGGTTAAAGGTGAAGCTTTGGAGTCAGAATTAATGAGGTTAGACTCTTGGATTTATCCACTACTAACTATAACTTAATGTCCTTGGTAGTCATCCATGTTGCCGCAAATCACAAATGGCAGGAGATATATATCTGTACGTATTTCACATTTTATGCACCCATTCAGCCATGATAGACAGCTCAGTTAATTCACCTGGGGAACTTTTTATAAAATTCCAGCATCTGGGTCCTACCAGAGTTTCTAATTTTACAGAGGAGAGGGAAAACCTAGACAATGATGTTTTTTGTTTTTTCTTTGGTACCCAGGATTGAACTCAAGACCTTGCACTTGCCAGGCAGATATCGTGTCTCTAAGCTACATCTCTGGCCCTACAGTGATGTTTTTAAAGGCTTCCAGATGATTCCAAAGGAAGGCCAAGATTGAGAATTACTGACATGGTGCCATTTTCCTGTGCATATCAGTGTAAACTACCTGCTAGGTTTGTTACCCTAGCAAAGAATTGTCTCCAAAATCCTAATTGGAGCTGTCACACTTTCTAGTTTTTATGCCACAACCACACCTGGAAGGTTTTCTAATTAGCATAATTAAGGTCAGAAATTGTTTTTCACTAATAAAATTAATAACTTCTTAACAAAGAATATTAGAAATGTTGTCTCTTTACCAAACTCTTGATATGTAATGTATGCAAATTGACTAAAATATTTAAGCAGAGTGAAGCCAATAGGTCAAGGATTGACAAACTCTCTGTAAAGCTCCAGATAGTAAATATTTCAGGCTTAGTTGGGCAAAAAACCAAGTCAAGTCATAACTGCACCCCCGAGATTTAATACAGTGCAGTAGTGTGAAACAAGAGCATCACATGCAATTTCTCTGGCCATTTCTGCAGTGCCAGATTTCCCATAGCAAAAAGCAGCCATAAACAATATGTGAACAAATGAGCTTCAGTTTGTATCATTTTCACGTCACAAAAGTTATTCTTCCTTTGATTTCTTCTCAAATACTGGGAAAAATGTAAAACTCAAAAACAAAACGTAAAAATCTTTCCAAACTTGTAGGTCATGTGAAAAGAGGTGACGCATCATATTTGGCCCATAGGCTGTCTGTCATTTAGTGCCCTCTGTTCTAGACTGAATCCTAAGCACCAACTCCCGGAGTAAATCCCTAGTCTCTTCTCTCTGCTGCTGTGAATGAAGAGAATTCCTAGAAGGATAACAGAATCCGGCCAACAACACGCAGTCATGTCGGCCTTCCGTGAACCTTTCATGCAGGATGACATTTAACCTCCTAAGTTAAACCTCCTAAGTCTCTATTTGGGCTGGTCTTGCCATCAGAGAGAGATCTGCACAGTGTTACTTTGTTCCTCCCCTTGGTTTGCTTCCTAAATGCTCTTTCCTGGTTTGGAGAAAGTGAAACTAACAGCACTCCTCCCCTTTGTGCTCTCTGAGATCTTTAGTCTCACAAAAGCTGGAGCCTGGCTGGCCTGGGGCAGTCAAACTCTGACAGAACCATGTCCTCTGTGCAGACCCTCGGAAGCCCCAGCCCTGGGCAGTCCTGTGTGCTGATTCTGATCTTCACAGTGCTCCTGCAGTCCCTCTGTGTGGCTGTAACTTATGTGTACTTCACCAATGAGCTGAAACAGGTGAGTATAACGCAGTCTTGGCAACTGTTGGGTTCCCTGCCTGTCAGCCTTTCAGCTTGTTTCTCCTACTGAAAAAAAAACAAATGTTCATTTGGGGTTGACTGCTAATGCACATAAATACTGAGAGCTTTATAAAAGTGTGAGTTCAAAAGCTTGTGTGAACCAAATGCACTTGCAGAACTGGCTCTGTTAGTTACTAACAGATACAGCCAACAAAACTACCAAGGGTTTTTGTTAGTTTTTTGTCTTTAAAAGTTGCATATCTTATAATGTTAGCAATTGCTACCATTCATGAGTGCTCTCTGCCAAATGCTTTGTAGGTCTTACTAGTGAATTCCTGTGGGTGACGGTAGCTGATCAGGGCAGGCGCAGTGTCTGCTCATTGTCATTCTTCTGGGGTTGAGCATGTGGCTCCCATGTAGAAAAGGTTCACTAAATACTTGCAGAATGAGTGAACAAGTGCAAAAGGTGCCATTAATACACATGCAGCAAGCCAAGTGCTAGCCCACAGAGCACTGTGGCGTTAGACTGTAACTGTGCCTAATCTCAATGGATTTTAGACAGACACAGCAGAAAAGTCAGGCTTGAACCCTGCACGGACAGAAGCATTCCTAATGCACTGCCTATTTGTTCTCAGACTTCGTACTAGCTTCTCTTTCCCACTCCTTTCTTTTAAATATTTTAAATTAGTTGGTGGAAAGCCTTCACATAGCTAAGTCAGTCTTCCAAAAATGAGCAGGTAGAATAATATGCATCAGAACTAAAAGCAGAACCAAGGCTTAGAATGTCAAATTTCTTCTTTCTTCAAAACTAGGGGTGGGCGGAGGAAGCCGGATCTGTGGAATATGTTTGGTTTTAGAATTGTGTCTTCCTGTATTGACAATAACAAGCGAGAATGCAATGAACTGTTTTTCTACCTGCTCCTTGGACACAGGTGTGTCCTGCATAAAGTTCCTACTAAAGAAGTTATCAGATAGACTCAGCATTTGCCTATTCATGCCCTTCTATACCCAGGAATTAGTCCAAGTAGAAATGTAGAGAAAAAACTTACTGCCATTTTACTGTATGCACTACTCAACTGTACAGAGCTTCTGAAACTATGAATGCAAAACTTGAAGATTTGAATTTCTTATGTATATTTTAATTAATCATAGTTTTTTTGAGACAGGGTCTCATTATGTAGGCTGGCCTCAAATTCACAGTGATCCTCCTGCCTCAGCCTCTGAGTGCTGGGATTACAGAAATGCACCTCCATGCCTGACTTTGACTAGTCATATATTGTAGAGAACTGAGAGCTGGGAGGAACTTTGGGCACCCTGCTCCCACCCTCTCAAACCCCATTTTACAGATGAGGTGACAGAGAAGAGAAGTGGAGTTCTCTCCACAGGTCCCCCTAAATGATCCTTCATGCTGTTTGTGGTTTGCAGCAAGTGATTGTCAGAGACTAATGTTTGGGCAGCAGAGAGGATCAGTCCTGCCATCTCAAAATCTCTGTGCCAACAAAGGAGTCTCTTCTGGTTACTCAAGCTGCACCAGACAAGTTGGACTTGGCCTAGCCAGCTATCATATTTTGATGGCACCAAACACACTTCTCAGAACAAAGGACTTCTGGAGTTGAAGAGCAGGCTTGCCTTGCAAGAGCTGACTCTCCTTCCAGAGAGGTACAAATGAGAATAGCTCTCACACACCCGCCTATTCCCAGCACTCACATGTGGTTAGCTAGACCATAGCCCCAGCTTGTGATGTTCTGAGATAAAAAGGATGTGGAATAGAAGGGAGAGAGACACATCAAATTAGTCATCATTTATCACTCTTGGAATAACCACAACACGGAAATTCCCACATATTCAGTCAGCATCGGCCAAAGACTGCAGAGCAAACCAGCAAGTACCCTTATAATAAAGATGAAGGTAACATGCGAGGGTAATGACAGTGATTGAGGCTTCCTCCTCAGGCTTCTTTTAGGCCTAAAAATGTCTGAAAAGAAAAGCATCGAGGCCGGGGATTTAGCTCAGTGGTTCTGCCGCCTGCCCTGCAAGCGCAAGGACCCAAGTTCGATCCCTGATACCAAAAAAAAAAAAAAAAAGCGTCAAAATGTCCACACTTGTGATCTCTAGATAGCAAGCTAATGGGTGCCTTTCTTTTTTTCTCTACATTTTATAAATTTTCTACAGGGACTGTCATAAAAATATCTATGCTATCATATATGACGTTTATACAGATTTAAAGAATATGACATTTGTATACAGTCTTAAGAGAAAACAGCCAAGCACCAAATTGCAGCATCTGATCTCCACCCTGTGAATAAGAGAGGTCATCCAAAGATTAATGAGGAGGTGGGGTTGGATTGTGAGTGCTTTCCGTGAATTGATTTTCATTTTATTTTTGTCTGTTTTTGTTTTGCTCTTTTAGATTTGGAGGTGGTTGTTGTTTTAACTTTTTAAAAAAGTGTATTTTACTTTTTCATGTTTTCATGGCTGTCTGTGTATCCTGAATGCATGCAGGCTTTATTAACTCTTGAGCAATAAAGGAGTGACATTAGTTTGTCAGCCTCCTGTCTCAGTTGCTGCTAGCCACCATGACTGCCTGACCCCAGTGGCAGTCACCTCTACCACTTCTGCCCATGACCTTAGCCTAAAGGCTCTCAAAACTTTCCCAGTGGGATACTTTTCAGTTCCTGGAACCCCCACCACCACCACCACCACCACCATTCACACCTTTCTGTCCCAAAAAGTGACAGAGGTTAGTGAGCCTGCTTGTTTGGTTTAATCAACTTCCTCATACTGGATGATCGGGAATAGTGCCAAGAAAATTTTCTCTTCTTGGAAACACATTTGTGTTTCCAGCTCCTCCTGTCTTCTTTGTTCCTCTTATTCAGTTTTCTGGAAACGCTCTCCTATTTCTGAACCATATGTGACTAAACTTCCTTGGAAAGGCTTTTCAGCTGTAAGTAAATTGGACAGACAACTACCTGTCTCCAGTAGAAGCGCTTGGGGTGAGCAGTGGCAAGGAAGTGCCATCTAATTCCATGGCAAGTGGGTCCAGCTGTCCTTCCCTACCACATCTCCCAGAGGAATGTCCTACTCTCATCATTTAAAAAAGGAAGACTGAAAACCAAGAATCATTTGTTTTAAAGTAAATAAATACTAGGGTACATGGAACACTTATTAACTGAGGTTTACACTTTTGCACTTGAGCCACCTGGATCAAAATTCAAGGGACACATGGCTACACACACAGGACTGTGTGACTCTAGCCAAGACCTTTCATCAACAGCAAGGTTGTTTTTATTCAAAATGAGATTGCTTTTCTATAAGTAGGAATGGATCATCTTTAAGTTTGATCCCTTCACTAAGCTGTGCAGAACCTTACCTTCAAATAACAGATAAAATTATTATTATCTCATTTGTTTCTCCAGATAAAAGCAACTGAAGACTTGGTAGATTATTAGATAAACAAAATTAAATGAGAAAGAAGAGAAAAGGAAAAGCTTTTGGCCTGTGGGATCTTTCTGTTTTTCTTAATTAATTTGATAACAACCTGCAGTGTTCTAGGTGGTGGTGGTGGTGGTGGTGGTTGTGGTGGTGGTGTGTGTGTTTATAACATCAAGCAAGGACTTGTTGACAAAGGTGAGGACTTTGTAGTCAATGATCCTTCTTCCTCAATCAGAAGGAGGAAGCAAATATTCACATGATGTTTAAAGCCTCTGAAGGTAGGTGTCTGGCTGGTGTTGGCATTTAATGAGGCACCGTACAGATTTCTATGGTAAAGGTGGTTCATATGCTGCTATCCAAAAGACCAACAACCATATCACCCACACCTGCACCCTTCCCACCATACCCAACTTTAGTCAAAAGGCAAAGAGCAACGTGCCTACTTTATTTAAAGCATGAGCTTATCCAAGGTGCCAAAATTCTCTGAATCCATCATCAGTTTCTGTTGTTTTAACTTCCAGATGGTTAAAAGAAAAACCCCTGTGCTTAATATTGTGCTATATTCCATCTCACCCCAGATGCAAGACAAGTTCTCCAAAAGTGGCATTGCTTGTTTCTTGAAGGAAGACGACAGCTCTTGGGACCCTCATGATGAAGACAGTATGAACAGCCCCTGCTGGCAAGTCAAGTGGCAACTACATCAGCTTGTTAGAAAGGTAGGTAACTGCAGAAGCAGGCATATGAGGTCAGAAGAGGAGAAATCTTTAAGATTGTCAAGTCTAGATGGTGCATTGTGCAAATGAGGAAAATGAGGCCCAATGTGTTTAAATGATCTTCCCCAAATTCATAGAGCTAGGAAAAATGGCAGGTCCTGGCTGACTCCTGATCTAGAGCTCACTCCTCCACCCTAAAGAGCCTCCTTCTCTGGTCTAACATTTTTATTACACTTGATATACACGGAGGCACAGACAGGACCTTGTATTCATGGTTACATGGTAATAAGGGATGGGTAGTTTTTTACTTTCAGAAGATAAAAGAAACTGAATAATGATGTTTTATATTCTTCCCATATTGTTGATATCCCAAACTAAATATGTATTTATTTATTGTTTTGTATACATACAGAAATGACAAATGGAGGAAAAAGAGATACTTTAAGAAGTAAAAGGTGATGATGATGTTTTAATTTATAGTCAATAAATGACAAATTATAAAATTGTCTGTTTATGGAAGTTGCTTGAACAGGATCTCTAGCAGAAACACTGTGTTAGCTAACAGTTAATTTTACTAAATGCAGTTAACTGAATTTACTCTTAGCGATGTGAGAGGTCAAATTAATGTCTTCTCTTGCTGATCCCTTCTTTGTAAGATGGCTTTTAGAAATATTTGCCTTTGGCCTTCCTGAAAAGGTCAGATGAGAACACGGATATTAAAAATACACTGTGACCTAAGAAGCCCTGTGTATACTAACATTGTCTAAAGATACACTGGGGGAACTTCCAGGGTGGGAGGAGGATGTGTTTTAGACTTATTTGTTAAGTCTATTGTTTGGTGCTTACTTTCCCCCTTAGAAGCAGTGTTTTATTATGGTTATAGAGTTCTGGTGTGACCATGAGCAGTCCTCACAGGTCTGGACATCACCTATGATGCTACATCTATGGAAACGAAGTTGTATTTCCTCTTGGGCATCCCAGGAACACACCTGTTTCCTGGCTTCCCTGGAAGCATGGTCTGGGCCCAGGCCACCCACTGCACACAGCTGTACGGAAGCAGCTGTGACTGCTCAGGAGACAGCAGCAAGCAGCAAGAAAAACCCAGCATAGGGCTTTTCTGAAGACCCTCCGAAATGAAACCCTGAAGTCCCTGGGGTCAGAGGTTGGGGCAGTGACCCAGCTGCAGAGAAAAACTGACCTCAGAATTGGGGCAGAAATCAGACCGAAGAGCTGGGTGTATACCGGAGATCAGAGGAGTAGTACATATCATTTTCCTGCAGTTCTCTTTCTCCCTTCCATCATCACATCCAGACACCACCAGAGTAGAGAGAAGCTGGGAGAGGGCATGAAGGGGCTGGGTGAGAGGAAACAAAAATTTTCCATTGTGTTCAGGCATATCAGTTAAACATTCTATTCCCTAAACATCCTACTTCCGTTTTTGAATATATCTCATCAAATCCTCGCAGCAGCATTGTTACCCTCTTATATATGTATTAAATTGATGAAGAAGTGTAAACTCAGGTCAGCTATGTAACTTGAGGTGTCCCACAGAGCTAGGAATGGAAAGACATGATTCCAGGCTATCTGAGCCTGCTTGTCATCTCTCTTCATGCCGCTTCTAACACAGAAATAAGAATGACCTTTCTCTTCCTCCCCTGCTCCACTCCCTTCCTTCCTTTCGATCCCCAATAAGAGAAGGAAAGAGCAAGAGTGAGAAAGACCAAGAGACCAACAGAGAAATGAGAAGAGAAAGAGAGAGAGAGAGAAGGACCACTCACATTTCCTCACGCTCTACTTTTCCCACACCACAGCCCTCCACATGGACTCCAGTGAGTCCCCTTCTGGGGTCAGGGTTTGAGGGAGAGCACAGAGCTTGTTGTTTGGGTAGGAGTAAGAGAACTCAAGTTCTGGAAGTTGCAAAATGAACAACAGTGACAGAGAAAAGAGGATAGTGACAGGGAAAGGAGGATAGTGACAGCACTGAGTGAGGGGGGCTCAGAAGCCATGGATGAAGCTAGGTGTGGTGGGGATGTCCGTAGTCCTAGTACTTGGGAGGCTGAGGCAGGAGGATTGTGAGGTTGGGGGTAACCTGTGCTGCACAATGAGACCCTGTCACAAAAAAAGCCAGAAATAAGCCAAGTCAGGTTCTGTTCATTTAACAGAAAGGCTTAGTTTTCACTTTTTTACTGGTTTGGGGGAGTTCACTGAATGGTTAGCAAAGATATAGGAACTTGGTGTCATATCTTTCCCATGAGCATGAATGCCTCAGCTACATCCTCAGAAAGGAGAGAGCAGCACTATCCAGCCATAGCTTCATGGCCTGTATGTCTGCTGCTATCAGAGAGAGGTACATGTTTTATCATAAGGCTTGGATCTGTCCAATAATTTCAAGTGCAGGCGCTGTTACACAGGGTTCTTGCACACACACAAGCATGCACCTAGACATGCACCCTACATACAGATAGTAATGTACTACGACTGCCACCTTCTTTGGCCCCATGAAACCTGGGGGACATTAGGCTGACCAAACTTGTCAGAACTCTCCTTCCTCTTGCACTGTTCCATGTGAGACCTTTCAAAGACTTGATGTTCCCAGGAAGAGTATAGTTGGTTCTTTAATCATTGTGCAAAGACAGATATCTTAACATTCACCCCAGCTCCCTCCCTGTATACAAACCTTATGCTTAAACAATTTAAAGCTCCCTAGATTGATGTTTTATCTAGAAATGTCCTGTTAGGTATGAGCAAGAAGAGCCATAAACATTCTGTAGTCAGTTAAAAATTTTTAGGGACATTAACAAGCTTTATTCAATACTATTTGCAGATGATCTTGACAACCTCTGAGGAAACCACTCCTACATCTCAAGGTAGTAATTTTTTTGTTATTTTAACTGTTGTGTTAACTTCATGAGAGGCTGAATAGTTCTCTGTTCTCCTCCCTGCTTCCATCCGTACATCCTACCTCTGACCTGCTGCTTGGTGTCTCAAGCCACTTGATGCTGTTGAAACTCTGCACTGGCTGCTGGATAGCTCAGAACCTTCTAATGTGCTACAAATAAGCCACTTTGAATCTTTTCTGGAATATCCCCAGAAGTAAAACAAATAAAATCCCCCAAAGTTACCCATCTTCTGTGCTTCCAACCACAACCAGACTGCCTCTCTTCACACAAAAACCTCTTGCTGCATTATGCCTTCCTCAAAGACTCTCCTGGCCACTTGCTGTCTTCTGCCTGTGGTCTTCACATGTGCCCACTTTCCTATTTAGGGCAGTAGCCTTCTCTTGAGCCACACCCCACTTCAGTACAGTTACCCAGGCTGGTTTCTTCAGTTTCCTTCTGGCTTCTTCTCTTCCTGGCTCCTCCTGCTCCTTTATGGCTCCCCTAATTGTCCATTCTTCCTTCACAGAAGCCTTTCCTAGTCATCTTTCTAAATAAGTTCCCCAAACCTTGTTATTTCAATCGCACTTACGTGTGTGTGTGTGTGTGTGTGTGTGTATTCATTCTGCTTCCCTATGAGATTAAAGATCTTCAAAGATGGAAAACATGTCTCTTTTTTAACCTTTTAATACCCAGCACCTAACTCTGTCCCTCAGGCCTACCAGGTTCTTTTTCTCCCAGGTTCTTTCTCTCTCTCTGTCTCTCTCTATGCGTGTATGTTGTTGCTCACGTAAAATTCACATAACACACAATCAACCATTCAAAAGTGTATGATTCCATATAATTGGTACATTCACAATGTTGTACTGATACCACTTCTCTGCCTGGAAGGTTGTTAATTATATTTTTGGAATGAATAAGTGAGTAAACAAATAAAATATCTTTCCGAGCAATTCACCATATTCCCATTTTCCCGTACTAATGGCCATACAAGCCTGAATGAATATGCCAGAAGCCTAGCAGGAAAGAAACTGTTTTTAATCTCCTCATCACTTGAAAACCCCTATTTTCTTTATTAAATATGAAGGCAAGACCTGCTCATGAAGTCTAAACATTCTTTATGATTGCTTCCCCTAAGATCAAAACCCTAATGAGAATGTTGAACACGCTACCTGTTCTGATAAGATATATCAGAGCCATAGCCTACAGTAGATACACATACTATTTTCCATGTCAGAGAATCATTTTCTTTTTTGTTTTTTTTTTCTGTTTTTTGTGGGGGTTTTTTGGTACTGGGGATCGAACTCAGGTCCTTGCACTTGTGAGGCAGGTGGCTGAACCACTGAGCTAAATCCCCGGCCCTCATTTTCTTTTTTATTCATCCTTGTAAGGTATAGAAATCGTGTTCTACTCTGGATGTCAAGATGTAACCATGACACCCAAATACACATATTCATGTTTCTTTTCTGTGCCATAACCAGTAGAAAATTTCCTCTCTTTCAAATTTGCTTTCAAATCTAGGCTTTCCCATATCCTTCCAATGACCTCAAGTGCAAATTGGATTCAGTTACCAAATATTTAAAACAAAGTGTTAAGGGTTAGAGTGAGGCAAGGCATTATGAATTATTTAATAGTCAAGGTTAAAGGTAAATGGACATGTCAACCTTGAAAGCTGAGCATTCTGAAACTAACATGCAATTGACTATGCATCTCCATGCTACATTTTGACTTCAGTATGGTGTAAATGCCCACCCATACTGGATAATTTACAGCTAATACCAGAGAGCTGCAAGAAACTTCTCATCTTCTATTCATGCCTCCTCTAAGAAATGTTATCATCTTCTTTTTCCAAATTCCCTTTGCCTAGGTGAGGCCTATTGTTCTCATTCTGATCAATTATAATCATCTGGTAACTTACCTGCTAGTCTCCAGCCCTCTCATCTTCTGGCCATCAAAACCTAACTGTGACAGGTAGTCTGAATCTCAACATGTCCCTGAACAACACCTTTCAGTCTCCCTGTGTCCTGAAAAGTCCAAACTTCTTAATCTAACATCACATCTTCTATACTTCAGCTTTTCATTCTAGTCCGAAACTGGACTGCTCCTAGGCCCATGTCCCATGGATGCTTTATACATCCTCCCTCAGGCTGCTGGTTCAGCTCTTAGGATGCTTTTCTCCCATCTTCATCCTGTTCAGACATTTATCTCTGCACCCCAACAGTTTCTTATAATTCTTTCTCCTCATCCTAGAGGAGTGCCAGCCACAGAGGTAACAGGCATTTTGTTTTACTGGAGAAAGTGAATGAAAAAGTTCTTGCCACTGTCTCCTCCACAAACCCTCTCCTGACATCAGCTCTCCACTAAATAGGGATTCTTCCCTACTCTGTATATCTGTCACCCTTCATTTCTGTTTCTCATAGATAAATTTTCACTTATTAATTCTCATCTTCCAAAGGATACTGTATGTCTCTAAGGGCTTAGTCAGCTGAATCAATGATTAAGCTATGTAGTCCTGTACTGCATAGTACAGTACCTTGGTAATATTTATTTGATAAAAGAAAATTTATTTTAACAACCAATATAAGCACACTTGGGAAATTTGAGCTGATATTTTAGAGAGAAATTTATTGGATTTCTCTTTTTATTTAGGCTGCCTTAAGTACTCCGGTCGGTAGTCAGTGAAATCTTATTTATTATGATCTAGTAAATCAATAATTTATATGCTTATATTCTGAATATTGTGGCCAGTATGTCAATTCCTGTCTCTTTTTTGGTGGTGGGACAGAGGATTTGGAAAGACTGTAGAGTACCAGTTTGTAGTATCTATGGGCAATTTTTATCATTGATACTCCTTTAGAATCAGTAGTAGCTACTGGCAAAAAGGAAGGAAAAAAAAACATAACTGAGATGACAAAAACTGGTAGCACTCTAACTTTTTCTATATATTACTCATAGTAGAAATTTGCCAGTATCTGGTTATTTGGACACATTAAATCCCTCAGTAGTATTATTACAAGTTAACAGTTTTCATTTTATTTTGGTTTTGTTTTATTTTGTTTTTTAAAGAGGCCAGAATTTGTACTTTGTTGTATTTTATTTGGACCTTTCCTCTAAGATGCTGATATGTTCTAATCCATGGCTTGGCTTAATCTTTTCATCTAACGTACTTTTCAAATTAAATGTAAATTGAAATTGATTGTTTATCATGTTCAAATATAGTCTGTTTTTAGAAGACCCATGGGATCAACTTTGGAAATTCAGTGTGTTTACAATGCCTACATGGTAACAGCTATGAACAGCAATGTATTTTGAAAGCTAGCTTAACAAGTGTTGGTAATGCTGTATCATTTCTCTTTCAGAAAGACTAGAAAATAGTCTTATCCTAGAGACAGACAGAAGACCTCAGAGAACAGCAGCTCACATAACAGGGAACAGTCGGAAAAGCACCAGATCCTTGGATCTAGGTAAGAGAAACAGTGAACATCTGCTTTAGGGTGGAAATGTAGGTTTGTGACAGGGCCCGAGGTTAGCCTGCACAAGCCATTGGGTTCAATCCCCAGCTGTGAAAAGAAAAACATTTGTTTTTTTTAATCTGACTTAGAGGAAGCCAATGGAAGAACAGTTACAACAAATTTATGTTTTTAAGCCTTTACCTGCAATATTTATGTGGGTATTTTCAAAATGGTCAGTAATAATCAAGTCTCAGATTGATTTTTCAGAAACAAAATCCCAGAAAAATAGCTCAATTACTGCCATAGTATAACTGGCCCTGGGAAAAGTTTGAAGTGGGAGAATTTTGTCTTCAAGTTCCTGGGCTTCCATTTTGGCTTTTTCTTTTTCAGTTTCTTTCTCTCTCACGCCCTTACAATTACTTCTTCTGTCACTTTGCACTCTTTTTTTTTCTGCATTTGCATCAAATCTTCTCTTCAAAGGTTCTAAATCATTTCCTTTTACTATGAATCACTAGGAGCTCCTATTGGCTGTTACATTAAATTAAACCACAGGAAATTGCCAACATTTGACCACTTTTCACTTACAAAGATGTCAGTTTCACAGTTTAACCAAATATGTGAAGTCTAATTCTTGTTTGTAGAACCAAATGTCAATATAGTACTGCAGTTCAGCACATGAGTCTGACTGTAAATGCTCAAGCTGGAACTCCAGCTCCTCTTCACCTACATAAGTGGTGCGATCAGAAAATAGTTAATTTTAAAGACATTTATTACAGCAAGACACGCTGCCCTTAATTCCCCCCAAATACTCCCTCTTGCTTTGAACACACTGTTCCTACTATTCTGGCTGCTTTATGAAGCAGTTCTGGAATTCTTCTTTTGTAACTGTTCTCAGTTGCACTCTCATGACTGCCTTGATGTCCTGAATCCATTCAAAATATTTACCTTGGGGCCGGGGATTTAGCTCAGTGGTTCCAGCACCTACCTCAAAAGCGCAAGGTCCCGAGTTTGATCCCTGGTACCAAAAAAAAAAAATGTTTACCTTGGTCATTTTGACACGGGAGAGCCAGAGTCTTCTGGTGCCAGATCTGGTGAGTAAAGTAGATGAGGGCACAACCTTTTGGCTTTCCAAGCCTGCCTCTGCATTGGGCATCTCTATTTACATTTTAAAATCACACTTTCTAAAGACACTCAAGAAAGACAACTTTCAGAACTGCTTCAGAGAGTGACAGGAATAATGGGACAAGTGTGTTCAAAGGAAGAGGGAATATTTTGAGGAGGATTAATGACAATATGACTTTTACAATAATAAATTAAAAGTTTTTAAAATGCTCATCGTATATTTTGACCACTCCCTGTATGTTTAAAGCAAACTAATTAAACAAGTTAAGCTTCAGTTTCTTCACATACAAAGCAGGATAATCATAACCCATAAAATGATAAAAATTAACAGTAATTCATGCAAATTTGTCAGGCTTATTAAAATATGGACTCAATAATTAGTCACCTTTATAATTATAAAAGGTTTTGTCCCAAGATAAAGAAATTTCAGAAGTATCAGTTAATAAATAAAAAAGTTGTTTTCAGGTTTTTTTCCAGAAAGTTGACTTCTTGGATTTCTGAACATATATTTTAGAAATGATTGACATGCTCTGCTCAAAAGCAAGGTGATTATTGCAATGTTACTGTTTGCTGCTCATCAACAAATATGATCATTGTTTTAAAGCCTTGAAAAGCTAAATTTTGCACCATTCATGGAAATGAACCCAAAGTTTAAAAGAATATTATATTTTTGTAGGGTCCTTTTTCATTCAAAATGTTTGGGAGTTAAGATTCAAGGATCTGAGGATCTTTAAATTAGAGTTGCTGCTTTGTCAAACTTTGTCCCTGTCTTATTTTGTGCTAAAGATGCCTTCTGTTCAAATGGAACCTTTGCCTCTGGAGATCTGAGAAAGACCAAGGGTGAACTCAAAAGTCCCAAAGAAATAGCAAAAAATCCTGAGATCTAGGCTTAAGGAAATATGTAATTCTTTTGTTTGTTTTCCTTCTAGAATTTCCATTTGATTTCACCAGTATAGGAAGGAGGGAGAGGGTTCATGGACTGTGCTGTGTGCTACCATTCAGAGCTAAATGTGGCAGGTGCTGGCATAATTGGTAGATGTGGTACAGAAAGGCCAGGGATGTCCAGCAAGTCACAAAGATACAGGAGCCTCCTGATTTTATATGAATAGAGTTTATAATTCATGTAAGATTGAAGGGGCAAGAAATTTAATATTAGGCTGAAATCGATTACAAGACCAACAAAAATGTAGTCTGTGCACAGCTGCCAATGAACTCCTTGCTTTGCTCCAAATTCTCTCTGGTAACTCTTTCTTTTCCAATTTTTATCCAGCCTCCAAGCATGAAAAGGCCTTGGGCCACAAACTACAATACTGGGAGTCATCAAGGAAAGGACATTCATTCCTGAATAATTTGCACTTGAGGAATGGAGAACTGGTTATCCATCAAACAGGGCTTTATTACATTTATTCCCAAACATACTTTCGATTTCAGGAAAGTGAAGAAACTTCAGGAAAAGTTTCAAAGGAAGAGAACAGAAGGAGAAACAAACAAATGGTACAATATATTTACAAATTCACAAGCTATCCTGAACCTATACTGCTGATGAAAAGTGCTAGAAATAGCTGTTGGTCCAAAGACTCAGAATACGGACTGTACTCCATCTATCAAGGGGGTCTATTTGAACTTAAAGAAAATGACAAAATTTTTGTCTCTGTAACTAATGAAAGCTTGATTGACTGGGACCAAGAAGCCAGTTTTTTTGGCACCTTTTTAATTAGCTAAGTGATCTGCAAAGAAAAAGGTTGGTTTTTGTTGTTGTTGTTGTTTGAGTCAGAGTCTCCCTTTGCAGTTCAGGCTGGCCCTGAACTCACTGTGCAGCCCAGGCTGGCCTCAAACTTGTGATGATTCTCCTGTCTCCTGAGTGGTGGGATCACAGGTGTGTACCACCACACCTGGCTGCAAAGAAAAAGTAATAACTTCAAAATGACGATTCATCCTTGGATGAATGACTGAAAATCTATAGAATTTGCCAAGAGGAGCAGCCACAACTAAACGTGCCTGAAACACACACTTTTACTATCTCTGAAAATGTATCACTTCATTCTAAGACAATGAAATTGCCACAAGACCACTCAAGGCTCCACCTGATATCAGCTTGCTAGCAGAAATCTAAATGATTCTCAGATTTCAAACATTCATGCAACAAGATTCCAGGAGAATGACCAATAACTTATCACTTAAACAGTCACCAGCTGCAGGAATGTTCTCACATTGAATGAAAAAGAGCACCCCTAAAATATCCCCCATCGAGGAGGTGATCCTCCATCAAGGCATCCAGTGTAGCCACCCAGCTGGGGTGGTGGGCACCTATAGTCCCACTCGGGAGGCTGAGATAGGAGTCCAGGGGTTTGCTATCAGTCTGAGCAACACAAAAAGGCCTCATCTCAAGAAAAAAAAAAGGATTTGCAATGTCCAAAGGGGAATCTATAATGTGCAATACCTTGCAGGATTTTCTCCTATACCTGGATTTAGTGGAAATAAGCAAATTGCCTTCAAAGTACTCTTATCCAATTTAAGAAATAAATAGCAAAATTATGTTCAGGGATCTAGAAAGAACTAATTCTGAACAGCTGTGAGCTTCTCACTTCCAAACTTCAGGCTGGCCAAAATCACTGAAAATATTTTTGCTCAAGGATTCTGTGATGAGTGGTCAGTGCTAATCAGAAACGAAGGAACTTAGTCTCATCTGATCAAGGGAAGAAATGAGAAAGTGGAAAAGATAAACAAGTAGATAAGCAGTAAAGAACCGTATGTTGTGAGTCTCCCCACACCGAACATCAATATTTCATACTTATCTACTTAAAGTTGTATTGTTTATTTTGATCTGACTAAAAAACATTAACTATTTTTATCTTCCCAAATCAAAATACAAGACATTTCTTCCTTCTATAATTGATCTAACGAGTTGGGAGGTGGTGTTGTCTAATGTCTAACTGCTATTCTTTTTTTGTGTGTTTCTCATTCCTAAAGTCAAGCAGACACTAAACAGTGTCTATTGTGATAAAATGTGCCTAACATTTGCCATTTTAGCCATTTCAAGTGGACAGCTCAGTGGCATTAAGAATGTTCACACTGTTGGTCACCACCATCTACTTCCAAGAGTTTTCTATCACCCCTAAGTGAAACTCTGTGCAACAGCATAATTTATCCATGGTTGTGTTCCAAGATGATCATTTAAATGTGTGCTATTGTTTGGATGAATATTTCCCAAAAGTCTATAGGTAAAGGCTTGTTGCCCAGGGTGGTGGTATTGGGAGGTTTTTGGGCATTGGAGCTGTGTACTCAAGAGAGATTTTGATGTCTCTCTCCCACCCTTTCCTGGCTCCAAATGTGACTGCTTACTCCTGCCATGATGTGACACCCTCACCAGAATCCCACAGCTATGAGACCTCTAGACTTTCAACTGGAACACCAGAGCCATGAGCCAAAATATACCTTTCTTTACTTCTTAAGTAGCCTGTGTCAGGTCTTTCATTATAGGTGCAAAGCAGTTATGATGTGCTTTGGTCACCTAGGTCTTTTAAAATTATTTTTAAATTTTTTTTGGTGGGGGGGAGTACCAGGGATCGAACTCAGGACCTTGCGCTTGCCAGGCTGGTGTGGTGCCACTGAGCTAAATTCCCAGCCCACCTAGCTCTTTTTTGTTTTCTTTTTTAAAAATTTTATTTTGTTGGACTAGCTCTTTTTTTTAAAGTTTCATTTGAATTTAATTTTACATTGCATTACAGACAGCTGGCCCTTCTGACGTCTTCTCCCTTTATTTTTCCATAACATTAATAAGGATGTGTACATACTAATAAATTGTTACCCTGTCACTGAAAGACTGTCTTCTCTCAGGAGAATATAAACATTATGATACCAGGACACATTTAATCTTGATTACAACTGTATTTCCAGTATCTGAATGTAGTATATACAAAATATAATTTGTATAAAATATATTTGTAAATACACACAAAACATATTTGTAAATAATGTTCAAATGAATAAATACCTATCCTTACGGAAAAAAACAGAGAAGAAATATATCAGGAATTTTAAAACTTCAAAGTGGAGAAGAACATTTTAAGGTAAGATTTAAAACTAAGAATTAATTTTTACTTTATTTTTTATACTACCATTTTAAAGTGTATATGACTTTTTCAATAAAATGACCTTGTTAAATATATTGTTTTTGTTTGCATGTATGCATGTTTATTTGACATTATCATTACTAAAATGGGGGAGAAGACTTCTGATCTCTTTTTCAGTACAGCTTTTCTCTGATACATCCTATAGGAGAAAGAAATTGTTCATTTTTGCTTAATATGCTCAGTTGTATTAATTATTTCCCTCAAGGTTAATGTTTTGTTATGGGTAGAACTGTGTCTCCCAAAAGAGATAAGTTGAAGTTCTACTTCCCAACACTTTAGAATATGACTTTATTTGGAAATGCCACTGTTGCAAACCAGCATTCAGGAGGCTGAGGAATTCAGAAGTTTGAGTCCAACCTAGGCAACATAATAAAGACCTCCACTTAAAACAACACACACACACACACACACACACACACACACACCATGGTGTACAAATGGGAGTCCATATTGTGCAGTAGTTTGAGGCATTTTTTCATACACTTTGATTTTGTGGAAAAGAAATGGTACTAAAAATACTAGCATGTCATTTAAAACTAAATGTAACAAGTTGTAATTAGTTAAGATGAAGTCATAGTGGAATAAGATGGCTCCTTAATGCGGTATGAAAGATGACCTTTCAAGAAGAGAGAAAATTGGTTACAGAGAAGAAACACAGAGAACACCAGAGACCACAGACAGATTATAGTGTGCAGGCGCAAACTAAAGGACACCAAGGATGGATGGGCAGCAGCAGCAGCTAGGAGGAGACAAGGATTCCACCCAGCATCTCAGATGAGGCATAGTCCTACCAGCACCCTCTTCTTAGACATCTGACTCCAGAATTGTAAGATAATGAATTTCTGTTGTTTAAAGCCACCCTTGGATTGTGATACTTTGTTTCAGCAGTCCTAGGAAGAAATCTTTTCCACTAATCAAATAGCTATCACTATAGTTTCTAAAAGCTTTAAAGTTTGGCCTTCATAATTTAATAGTGTCATTCAACTGCAATTTAATTTGTGTGTGATGTGACATAGGAATCCACTTTTATCTTTTACCATAGAAAAATCCACGTGGGCATCATTTTTCTTTTGTATAGATCACCCTTTTTCCTACAGATTTTAATGTCTCTTCACACTTGATCTTAGCCAAAATGCTGAGAAGTGATTTTTAGTGTCTCTTCAAATACCATGTTTACTTGGGTATGTTTCTTTGTTTTTTCTTTTCCTCTAGCGGGCTATTTATCCATCTTACACCCATAGTATCCTTTCTTATAAAATTGTGGTCAAATATATGTAACAGAAAATTTACTATTTTAATCTTTTTCAACGTATAATTCAGTGGCATTGAGTACTCGGACATTATTTTGCAACCATCACTACTATTCATTGTCACAGTGTTTTCATTATCCTAAGCTGAAATTCTACAATTACACTCCATTACTCCCTTCACTCAGCCTCTGATAATTTCTGTACTTAGTTTCTCTATTAATTTAACTATCTTAAATATTTCATATAATTGGAAGTATATAATTTGTCCTTTTGTGTTTTGATTATTTTACTTGTAGCATGTCTTCAAGGATCATCCATGTTGTATCATCAATTAGAATTTCCTTCCTTTCTAAAGCTGAATAAAATTCCATTTAATGTAATGAAGAGTTTTGAAATCTTAGGCTAAACAATGACAACTATCAAATTTCCATAGCTGGATGTGCAACACCAATCTGAAGAAGAATTTATTGATTAAAAACTCCAAAAATCAACCAGCCAACACATTATATGCTATCAACTTAAAAGAATTGGTGACAATGTAAATGCAAATGTAAATAAAGTCCTTAACCATGATGCCAATAGGACAAAAGCCTTTTAAAAATAGACCAATGTCTCTTTTGAAACAATACAAAGACATTTATGAAATTAAGAAGAGCAAATCTCTCCTGTGTGTCTTTTTTTCATTCAAAAGTATCAAACCACATTTGATTATAAGAATAGTGACACCAAAATGATGAAGACAATCTACCAAGTCCTAATACTGATCCACAACATCTCATTCCTCAGCATCATCATCTGACATAATTAATGATAAAAATAATAGCTTCAACAGTCTTCCTATGCCTTTGCCCAACTTTTTAAAAAATTAATTTTATTGGTACATTTTAGGTATACAATATAATGATGTTCATTATTGGAAATTTGTACCTTTACATAATATATCTTGGTTCTTATTTTTTCCCCACTCATTTTTTTGGATGCTATTGTGAAAGTTGTTTCTCCAGTATCTCTTTCAGTGTCTCTGTTGTTCATGTACAGAAAAGCTGTTGATTTTTGTGTGTTAACCTTGTATCCAGCTACTCTATTAATCTGTCAATTAAGCCTAGAAGATTTTTAGCAGTTTTTTTGGTTTTCTATGAAGAGTATCATGCCATCATTAAATAATGAGTTTAACTTCTTCATTTCCTATCTTTATTCCTTTTACTTCTTTTTCTTGTCTAAGTGGTGTGGCTAATGTTTCCAAAACTATAATGAACAGGAGTGGTGATAGTGGACATCCTTGTCTTGTTCCTGATTTTAGTGTGAAGGATTTTAGTTTTTGACCATTTAGTATGATATTGGCTGTTGGTTTTTCATAGAAGGCTGTTCTGGGGTTGAGATAGAGACCTTCTATTCCAATTTTCTGTAGGGTTTTTATGATGAATGTGTGTTAGATTTTGTGGAATGCTTTTTCAGCATCTATTGAGATGATCATATGGTTTTTGCCCTTGACTGTATTGATATAGTGTATTACACTTATTGATTTGCTTATGTTGAACCATCCCTGTATCCCTGAGATGAATCCTATTTGGTCAGGGTCTATGGTCTTCTTGATGATCTTCTGCATTCTGTTTGCCAGTATTTTATTGTAGATTTTTACATCTATATTCATTAGTGAGATTGCCCTGTAGTTCTCTTTTTCAGTTGAGTCTTTCTCTGCTTTTGGGATCAAGGTGACGCTTGTTTCCAGGAATGAATTTGGGAGTATTGCTTCCCTTTTAATTTCATTAACAAATTTAAACAGTAGTGGCAATAGTTCTTCTCTAAATGTCATGTAGAATTCAGCAGTGAAGCCATCAGGACCCAGGCTTTTCTTTGTTGGTAAGTTTTTAATTACGTTTTCAATTTCATTGATCAATATTGGGTTATTTAGAATTTTTAGGTTTTCTTCTTTCAACTTTGGTAATTCACATGTATCTAGGAATCTGTCCAATTTCTTCTGCATTTTCCATCTGATTGGCATAGAGGTTTTCAAAGTAGGTATTGATGATCCTCTGGATTTCTACAGGGTCCATTGTAATTTCATCCTTTTCATTCTTAACTGCATGGATTTGAGTCTCTTCTTTCCTTTTTTTACACTTTATTTTTGGTACTGGGGATCGAACTTAGGACCTTGCACTTGTGAGGCAGTCAGCGGAACCACTGAGTTAAATCCCTGGCCTTTCTTTCCTTTTTTTTGATAAGGTTGGCTAAGGGTTTGTCCATTGCATTTATTCTTTCAAAGAACCAACTATTGGCTTCATTGTTTTTTGTATAATTCCCTTAATCTCCATTGCACTGATTTCTGCTCTGATCATTATAATTTCTTCCATTGTATGAGCTTTGGGTTTATCCTGCTCTCCTTTTTCTAGAAGGTTGAGGTTCAGCATCAAGTTGTTTATTTGAGCTCACTCTGTTTTTCTAATAGGAGTATTCACTGCTATAAATTTCTCTTGTAAGACTTGTTTCATTGTGTCCCATAGATTCCGATGTTGTACTGGCACTGTCGTTTAATTGTAGAAACTGTCTGATTCCTTCTTTAATTTCCTCTGTGACACATTAGTTATTCAGAAGTGTGTTGTTCAGTTTCCGTGTGTTAATGAAATTCTTGCAGTTTCTATTGCTATTGATCTCTAATTTCATTGCACTATGGTCTGATAATATACAGGGGATAACTTCAATCCCTTTGCACTTACTTAAACATGTTCTATGAGTGAGTATGTGGTCTATTTTGGAGAATGACCCTTGTGCAGCTCAAAAGAATGTGTATTCTGATTTTGTGGTATATGTAAACATCTGTTTCCATATGTTCAAGAATTTGATTGAGTTCTAGTATTTCATTGTTTATTTTTTGTCTAGTTGATCTATTTGTGACACTGGGGTACTATTGACACTGAGGTACTACTGTACTAGTGCTTATTTGATTTTTCATGTCCTTTAGTATTTGTTTTATATAGTTGGGCACACTAGTATTTGGTACATATATATTTATGATTGTCATCTCTTCCTGTTGGATTGTTCCCTTTACAAGGATGTAGTGGCCTTCTTTGTCTCTCTTAATTAGTGTTGGTTAGAAATCCACTTGATCTGTAAAGAGGATAGCTACTCCTGCTTTTTTTCAGATTCCTGTTGCATGGAGTATTGTTTTCCACCCTTTAACTTTCAGTCTATGAATTTCTTTTTGAATTAATTATGTTTCTTGTATGCATCATATTGTTGGATCTTACTTCTTGACCCATTCTGCCAGTCTATTTCTTTTGATTGGTGAAGATGGTTATAACTGATATGTATTGACTTATCCTTGTCATGACTTTTTCTTTTTGTTGGATTCTCCCTCTTTGCATTTAATTTCTTGTCATGCCTGATGGATTCATTCTTCTGGGCTTTGTGGGGTTGTGAATCTCCTTGTCTTTTCCTAGGATATTGTTTAAAATTTTTTGGAGTGCTGGTTTGGTATTTATGAAGTTCCTAAGGTGCTCTTTGTCATGAAAGTATCTTATTTCTCTTTCAATTTCAAAAGATAGTTTTGCAGGGTACATCAATCTGGGTTGAAGGTTGTTTTCTTTTAGGGCTTGAAATACTTCACTCCAGGCTCTCCTTGCCCTGAGGGTTTGTGTTGAGAAGTCTGCTGTGATTCTGACGGGCTTTCCTTTGTATGTGATTTGTTTCTTTTCTCTAACTGTTTGTAGAATTTTATTCTTCTGTTGGATTTCTGGAATCTTAACTGTTGCATGCCTTGGTGTAGATTTTTTTTAATACTGGGTAGTTGGAGTCCTACATGCCTCACTTATCTGTATGTCAAGTTTTCTTCCTCTGATTGGGAAGTTTTCTGCCATTACTTCTGTGAACAGTTTTTTTGTGTCATTTGCTCTCTCTCCTATTTCTTCACTGACTCTGATCCATCTTCTTTGCATCATCTAGCAGTTGCTGGATAGATTTCTCATGGTCCCTTACTATTTTTAAGAAATTTTTCTTTTCCTGGTCACTAATTGCAATCCTGTCTTCTATATCTGATATTCTGTCCTCATATTGGCTCATTCTGCTGTGTAAACTATCAGTGGAGTTTTTAATCTCCTAGATATCTGTTTGCATCTGTTTTATGGATTCCATTTGTTTCCTATGTTTGGATTCCATCATGTTCCTCAGCTCCTCTATTTTTTTTATCTGTGTCTGCTTTAGAGTTATTAATCATTTCTTGCACTATGGACACAATCTCTGTTGTTATCTGCAAAATTATTTCCAAAATCATTTTTTCCAGATCCTCTTTTTTTGCCAGTTCAGGGAGTCCAGGTAGTTGAGTATCAGATTGTTCCATCTCATTGCCCTTTGGGGTTGCCTTTGGTGATCTGGAAGTCTGGGGGTTTTAGGGGGGCGTTGCTTAAATTCTTTTATTGCTACATTTTAGGTATACAATACATTTACATTTATCATTGGGTGCTTGTACCTGTACATGCTGTATTTTGCTTCTTATTTTTTCCCCATTACCTGTGTGCCCTTCACCCCCTCAACCCTTTCCTATTTGCATAGACTTTGTTTCCATTTTTTTCTTTTCTCATAATTTTTCCTTTCCCCTTCCTCTCCCACTTCCCCTACCCCTTTGGATCTTTTCTTCCTATTTCAAACCCTTCTCCATTGTTCGTGGGAGTGCAGACTGATACAACCACTGTGGAAATCAGTGTGGAGATAGAACTAGGACCAGAGGTCCCATTTGACCCAGCTGTTACCCTGCTGGGAAACATATCACAGGGATATATGTGCACCCATGTTTATAGCGGCATAGTTCGTAATAGCTAAAGCTTGGAAACAGCCCAAGTGCCTATCAACTGGAAACTGGATAAAGAAGATGTGTTTTTTTAATAAAATGGAGTACTACTCAGCCATAAAGAATGAGAATCTAGAGACATTTATAGCTAAATGGATGCATATTGAGCCCATACTCTTAAGTGAAATAAATAGGACACACGTGTAAATATCAAATAGTTTCTCTAGTGTGAGAAACTGAAAGTTCAAATAAGGATTAAAATGATTAAAATGAATAATGAAAGTCTGCTTTTGAGACTTGTTTATGTGTTTTCTCATTTCAGCAGATGCCGCCTGCTGCACCTTTGTTGAGGTGACTCTTTTACTCACCCAGTGGTCTTCAGTTCTCTGCAAGCCACAGAGAGGCCTGTTCTCTGCTGCTCACCACTGTCCCAATTCCTGGGTTCAGAATGGTGGCCGTCTGGATCCCTGCACTGCTCTGTTGTCCCAGCGGGGTTCTGGCTGGGTCCTGTGCACACTTGGGATGGTATCTGGGCATGCCTCTGACTGGGGCCTGCTCCCCTGTGTGGCTGCTGTCTGGGAGGGCCTATGGTTGGGGGCCATGTACCTGAGTTGCTGGTGTCTGAGTGGGCTTCTGCTGGGGTCTGCATGCACTTACCAATGGTATCTGGGTGGGCCTCTGGCTATTGCTTGCCTGCCTGTGTAACTCTTTTCCAGGCAGGCCTTTGGCTGGGACCTGTGGGCCCAAGCTGCTGGTGTCTGGGCAGGATCTTGTGTGCCCCCACTCAGCTCTGGTCCATGTGGGCTTCTCACTGGGATCTGTGCACCTACGGATGGAATGTGGGCAGGCTGTTGCTTATGTGCCTGTGTAGCTCTTTTCAGGGCAGGGCTCTGGCTGGGATCTGTGGGCACTCACACAACTCTGGTCCACATGGGCTTCTTGCCTGAACCTCAGTGCACTTATCGATAGAATCTGGGTGAGCTTCTGGCTGTTGCTTGTGAGCCTGTGAGGCTCTTTTCCTGATGGGCCTTTGGCTGAGGCCTGTGGGCCCAAGCTGCTGGGGTCGGTGTGGGGCCCTGGCTGGGTCCTGTCCACACCAGCACAGCTCTGGTCCATGTGAGCGTCTCACTGTGATCTCCACACACTTACTGATCTGTCTTTTCCCAACTTTATTTACTTTCGACTTCCACTTCACGTTGTGAATATATGCTACCTTGTTTCGTCTTTGTTTGTTTATTTATTTATTTTGTGTGGTACAGAGGATCCAACTCAGGACCTTGCACTTGCAAGAAAGGTGTGGTGCCACTGAGCTAAATCCCCAGCCTGTCTTCATTTTTAATATAAATTTATTTTGTATCTTATTTGTTAAGCTATATTAAAAATGCAAATATTGTTTCATATGTTAAGTGAAATAAATCAGACACACGAGCTTGAGTAGCATAGCTTCTCTTCTATGAGAGACCCAAAGTATAAATAATTTAAGGAACAAAATAAGAGATAGACAATAGGAAATGGGGGATAGATTTTTTTGCATATGAGAAGGGGATCTAAGCTTGGAGAAGGGGGGAGAAAGGAAGGGGAATAAAAATAATTAAAATACAATATGTACATGTACCTACTCCCCACAAGAATATAACAATTATGTACTGGAAATACATACTAAGAAGAAAAATACAGTTTTGGTCCAGTATACAAAATGTACATGCTATTACATATAAAGTAACTGTTTCTTAAAAATTACATTAGTTGTTTTGTGATCTGAACTTTAAGTTACATGTTAATTAAAAATTTTTAAAAACATCCTCTTCACCAAAACTTGAAGAACATGAAATGATAGTCCTAGCTTCTCTCACTGTGCCCCCTGGTGGACATAGTCCTCCTTTAAGAACTAAAACTAAACTTGCTAGGGCTTCTTGATCTTCAGTGAACATCAGAATCACCTGCAGAGCTTGCTAAAACACAGATTTCTCTAACTCACCTGAAGTGTATAATTCAGAAAGTCTGAGTTGTAGCCTGAAAACCTGCATTTCTAACACATTTCCAGGTGACTCTGATGCCTCTAGACCACAGAGCACTTCTCATTCATTTTTTATTAGTGCATATTTGCCATACATAGCAAATACATTCCTTGTGGGGAGTTGGTACATGCACATATCACATCTTAATCTTTTTTCACTTCCCCATCCTCTTCTCACCCTCCCCTCTACTTTCGTCTCTTGATCCTTTCCCATCTGCAAAAGGACTATCTCCTTGTTTCCTATTATCTTTTATTTTGCTCTTTACATTTTTTATACTTTGGGTTTTCATAGAAGAGAAGTTATGCTACCCTTAGCTTGTGTGTCTGATTTATTTCACTTAGCTTTATGGTCTCAAGGTGCATCCATTTTCCTATGAACGACTCAAATTTATCTTTCTTTACAATTATAACTGAGTAGTACCCTATTGTACATATATACTACATTTTATTTATCCACTTATCTGTTGATGGACATGTAGGCTGTTTCCAAGATTTAGCTATTAATTATGAGTTGTGCTGCTATAAACATGGATATACATGTATCACTATAATATGTTTTATTTAACTCTTTCAGGAAGATACTCATAAGGGGAATACCTGAGTCAAATGGGATTACTATGTTTAATTTTTTGAGGAATCGCCATACTGATTTCCATACCGGTTGTACAAGTTTGCATTCCCACCCACGATATAGAAAGGTCTGTATAGTACTATGGTCACTTTGATAATATTGGTTTTGCCTATTGAGAAACAGGGGATATCTTTCCATTTTCTGATTATGTCTTATTAGATTTCTTTTTTCAGAGTACTATAATTTTCATTGTAGAGGTTGTTCACTTTCTTTGTTAGTTTAAATCTTAAGTATTTAATTTTTGAAGGTATTGTAAATATATAGTTTTCTTGATTTCTTTCTCAGGGTGTTCATTTTTGATGTATAGGAACTCTATTGACTTTTGTGTGTTGATTTTGTATACTATTACCTTGCTGAATTTTTTTATTAGTTCTAGAAGTCTTGGTGGAATTTTTTGCATCTTCTATAGAAAGGATCATTTCATCTATAAATAGGATAATTTAATTTCTCTATTTTCTCAACATATAGCTTTCATTTCTTTCTCTTGCCTGATTGCTCTGGCTGATGTTTTGAGTACTATATTCCACAAAAATTGTGATAGTGCACATCTTTTTCTTATTTCTGATTTAGAGGAAAAGATTTTAGTTTTTCTTCATTTAATATAATGTTGGCACGAGGTTTGTCATAAATAGCTTTTATCACATTGAGATAAGGTCCTTCTATACCTATATTTTAAGTTATTTTCTTATCATGAATGGATGTTGAATTTTGTCAAAGGCTTTTTCTGTGTCTATTGAGATAATCATATGAGGTTTTTTCTGCTTTTTTTTAATGTGTATTTTGTACCATCCTTTCATCCCAGGAATGAAGCCAACTTGATCATGATATATGATCTTCTTAATTATTTGTTGCATTCATTTGCCAGTATCTTGTCAATTATTTTTGCATCTATGTTTATTATGGGCTACAGTTTTCTCTCTCTCTCTCTCTCTTTTTTTTTGGTACCAGGAATCAAACTCGGGACCTAGCGCATGAGAGGCAGGCGGTGGAACCACTGGGCTAAATCCCTGGCTACAGTTTTCTCTTTTTAAAAAAATCCTTGTGTGTTTTTGGTATCAAAGAAATGCTAGCTTCCAGGAATGAGTGTGGTAGTACTCCTTTCCTTACAATTTCATTGAAGAGTTTGAGAAGTATTGATATTAGATCTACCCTGAGGTTCTTGTAGAATTCAGTGGTGAATCCAACAGGTCCTGGATTTTTCTTTTTCTTACTGTCTCAATTTCATTGTCTGTCATTGGACTGTCCAGTATTTCTATATCTTCTTTGTTCATGTTTGGTAATTCATATGTGTCTAGAAAGCTGTCCATTTCTATACTATATATTTATTTAGTATAATTTCTTCCTTGGTACTAGTTATAGATTTGGATTGTTCTTGTTTTCCTAGGACTTTAAGGTCCTAGGATTAGATTATTTATTTGGGACCACTCTGTTTTCCTTATGTGAGCATTCACAGCTATTAACATCTCTCTTTGGACTGCTTTCATTGTGTCCCGTAGATTCTAGTATGTTGTGCTGGCATTTTCACTTAATTCTAGGTACTATTTGATTTCTTCTGTGAACCATTGATTATTCAAGAGCATATTGTTTAATCTCTATGTGTTTATATAATTTCTGTGGTTTCTTTTGCCATTGATTTCTAACTTCATTGCACTGTGATCCATAATATGCATGGGGTTATATCAATTCTTTTGCATTTATTTAAGCAAGCTTTATGGACTACTATGTGGTCAACTTTAGAGAAAGTTTTGTGTAGTGCTGAGAAGAATGTATATTTTGTTTTTGTTGGGTTGAACATTCTATAGATATATATTAAGACCATTTATTCCAAGTCCATTTATTCCAAGGTGTGGTTCAACTCAGATATTTCTTTGTTGATGGTTTTGTCTATTTGTCTACTGTCTATTTCTTTTGTCTATTTGATCTATTTGTGATAGTAGGGAGTTGAGGGGTCCCCCCCATTATGACCATGTTGATGATAATCTGATCTTTTATATCCAATGGAATTTGTTTTATGAAGTTGGGTACACTAGTATTCAGTGCATATATATTTATAATTGCCATCTCTCCTTAGTTGTATTCTTTTACCAGTATGTAGTGACTTTTGTCTCTTCTGATCAGTTTTGTCTTGTTCACTTTATCTGAAAATAGGATAGCTACTCCTTTTTGCACTGGGGCTCATGTTGCATGGGGTATTGTTTTCTATCCTTTGATTTTTGGTCGATGAGCTTTAAGAATTGTGTTTCTTGTATGTAGCCCACCATTGGGTTTTGATTTTTGGTCCAATCTGCCAATCTGTTTCTTAATTAGAGAGTTGAGACCATTTGCTTTAAGGGTTGTTAATGAAAGGTGTTGACTGATTCCTATCATTGCATTATTTTTCTGTTGTTGATTCCTTTATTTTTCCATTTTGGTTAACCGCTCACCCTGCTTGATGTATTAATTCCATTAGGCCCCTTGGCATTATTGACTTCATTGTCTCTGTTTAGAATATTCATGAGTATTTTTGTAGTGCTGGTTTGATAATCATGAATTTCTTGAAGTGGTCTTTGTCATGGAAGGCTCTAATTTCTCCACGAATTTTGAAAGCTAGTTTTGCAGGATATATTCATCTGAGTTGAAAGTTGTTTTCATTTAGTGCTTGAAGAATTTCCTTCTAAGCTCTCCTGGCCCTTAAGTTTTGTGTTAAGAAATCTACAGTAATTCACCAATTGTGCAGGAGCACACATGTCTAAGAAAGTCTCTAGTATGATAAACACAATTGCAGGGTGAAGGGAAAGGATGTGTGTTGAGGATCTCATGAGAGCTTTGAGGATCTGGTAAGATTCTGATTCTTTATCTGAAAAGGAGTTCCCAATCTCAATCTTGGTTCTCTTTAGCACCATTTTTATACCTTACATGTACTTTATTGGTATTGTATAGTTTCTGTCTTATCTGAATGATGTTGGTAAACATGATAAACTAAGGGATACTAGGGGAAATACACTACTCTTTGCTCCATCTATATAGTTATTTAAAACTTTGTAGGATAGCATAAATTGCAAAAGAAGTTTACGCTGTTTTTGATGAGTGAAAAGTAGTAGAAATATCTGAAGAAAAATATTAAAAGCAATGATCCCTCCCCACTCCTTCTCCATGAAAGACATGAAAGATCCAATGTCAAAATGTGTGTTTTCACATCTTTCTCCTTCCTCCTGATACTTCAGCTTTATTTTTTCTTTTTATAAATAGGAATACACATATATGTTCACACATGTATAAGAATATATGTACATGTATATATAAACCTTAGCAAATCATCAAGTTAATAGTAAGTAAAATGCTTTCCATATCAAAATGTTCATATTTAGTTAATTCTTTTAAAATATTACATACTACTCTACTGAGTGAATAGATCCTTAGCTTGTCACCAGTTGTTTGTCACTACCAGTAATGACACAATAAATGTTTTAGTCTTTGATCCTTATATTCTGGATTCTAAATTGAGATTTCTGTGCCAATTTACCTTTTCTTTTTTTTTTTCTTCCTTTCCTTTCCTTTTCTTTTCTTCAATGCTGGGGATTGAGCTCAGGGATTTGAACTTGCTGAGCATGTGCTCTATAATTGAGCTGCACCCCAGCACTTCATGCTAGTGGCACAGTGTGACAATGTCCTGCACTCCACATCAGCCCCAGGGGGAAAGAAAGATTTACTATGTTGCTTCTTGTTTGCCAACCTGATGAGTGAAATAGTATCCACATTTTTGTGTCAACTGCCAGAATTCCTTACCTTCTTATTCCTGGTTGTCTTTTGTTATGATCAGCTAGGGTGGTTCAGGGGCAGAGGTTCCCCAAGGTCCACACTTATCAGGCTTATCAGTATCTCCTGGGGAGCATTTCAAAATGTGGATGCCTGGAAGTCACCACAAACCCACAGAGTCAGTGTTTTTGGAGCATGGCCCAGGGATTTTTTTGTGTGCTTATATTTTAATTTTTGCAAGTGATTCTGATACAGCTACAGGGGCTGTATAGTAGTCACTAAAACTGAAAAATTTAGTAGTCACTAAAATTGATTTGTCAATGGACTATTTAAGAAAGTAACATATGATTAGATGCTCAAAACTTTAACTCACATGCAACATTTTTGAAATTGGGTTTCATTGTGGCATTTTCCTACATGGATATAACATGATCATATCCAGTTCCCCATTACGTTACCCTTCCTCCCCCCACCTCCCCTGACTCCCTTCCTCTTGTGTAATAGTCTCCTTTTTACTTTCATATCATCTTTTCTCTAAATTCCACATATTACAGAAAACACACAATACTTGTCTTTCTGAGTGACTGTTTCTCTCAACATGATGATCTCCAGTTCCATCCATTTTCCTGTGACATGATTTTCTTCTTTTCATTGTGCAAATGCAACATTTTAATTCTATGAATTGTGTAAACAGGGGGTGCCTATATGTTCCGGCCTTCTGCTTCAAAAACTTATGGGAGGCAACTACGAAAGAATATTCTGAAACGATAATTTTCTGGCCAAGTGTGACTCTATTCTTAAAGGTATGCATACTAATCATTCTGAAGAAGAAATAAGGTCAGGATAGTTCTAACTTTTCATTGCTAGCCTTTATCCCACCAAACCTACTCACTTGAAGAACAGAGAAGAAACTGATACTTCAGTTTTTATCAAGCTAGATTTGGGCAAAGCAGGAGTTTTTAAAGACAACAGCTCCTGAGGATAGGTCAGATCAGCTTTTGAAGAAGTAAGTGTCTTGGCAGGCTGAGCAGCCAACCCAGAAAATGCTTTCTCTTGGTTCTCCTCAGACCAGAAAGAGGCCACCAGATTGTTAAACACTGCAAGTCGCCACCAGGTGGCGAGGTCCCCTTAATTTTCTCAAAGCCCAAAGTCTTTTAAAGGTGAGATGAAAAAATGTTGTCAAATTTTTTATTTGGTCAAACTAAATGTGAAGAGGATCGGCTGACATCTGGACCATAAGTAATCAGGGCTGTAGAGAAAATAATCAGTACAAATATGTGCCGTAGAGTTGAGCTCTTATAAGCACCACCTGAGGCTGGGTGTATGAGAGGCATTGTGCTCAGCTTCCCTTACTTGGTTTATGGCCTCAGTACCTTATTCATTACAATGAGGACAATAGCAGGACTCACCTTGCAAGGAAATAATTAATGTATGTGAATGTATAATATGTGAATACGTGTGACTCATATATGCTGAGACAACACCTGACAAGTTCCAAGCACTCAGTATGCTTTTTTTAAAAACATGAAAAGAAAATTGGGAAGGCCATGGCTTTGTAACCACCTTGTTTTAGTTGCCTTTAGAGTTTCACTTTAGATTCCTCTTTATTCCTGAAATCCTCTAGAATGTCATATTGATGTCAAAACTGAAAATGACCTAGTTAGACATGTTAGTAGAAAATACGGTTCAAGTACTTCATGTTGGGTGAAAAATGAACATACAACCCCCAAGTTTACAAAACTGATAAATTCAAGATTCTTCAAAAGAATAATTTTCAAGTATATTCATCACCAACTCCCTGGAAAAGTAAGTTTGCTCTCTGCGTTATGAATTTAATTCAACTATTAAATTCAATTTTCTCCTAGCTGCTCTGTAAAGTGAGATGAAATTATCAGTAGGACAAACTGTGAAGTTTGTACTTTGGCCTTTGCACCCTGTGCTTTCCTTTTTTGAAGATTTCCCCTTCCCTACAAGCTTCTACTTGCTACCTGCATTGGGACACCCTCCTTTGTCTCTAAATCCCCTCCCTCCAAGGGGACATAGACAATGGATAAAGATTGGAAGGAGATCTAAAAAATTCCATTGCCCAGATGAAGGAGAAAAATCCAGCCTCTCTTCCTTTTCCCCACTCCCAAGAAGCTACCACAGGACTGGGAAATGAAAGAATGCCCTGAATACGGTGCTTTTTGCTCTTGGCAGACCTCCGGTTGAGGTCACCTTTGACTCCAAGGAGATAATGATGTTGGAGAAGGGGAAAAGCAGTTTTTTGAATCCTCTTTATTCCGGGTACTCTTGTCTGAATGATCATCAATCTCCATAGAAATTGGTGACCTAGGGATGGGGATAAGTCATTCATTAACATATGAAGATATTGAGGTGAAAGAACTATCAGATAAAAGGGTGGGGTCTTGGTTTTACAGCTTGAGTGTTGAATGGAATATATCAGAACAGTAGCAAGGGATTAGATGAGATTAACACTTCAATGTAATTCTGGAACAAAACAAAAATTCCCAGCATAAACTTTAACAACACAGCTATGAACATAACCTACCTCTAGAACATCTGCGCCCCTCATAAGAACTAAAGGCCTTTAATATTATCTCTTTGAAAAGAGGTACTTAGTGCAATGCCCTGGCATGTACTTTGGCATCAGATATGTGTTAGAATCTCACCTCACCACTTAAAATCTCAGAAATTTAGGGGGAAAGCACTTTATATCTCTCATCCTTGAGTTCCTCACACTTATAAGATGAGAATGCTGATTCTCTACTTCTAGTGCTGTAAGAATTAAATGAGTTAACATATATCACCCAATTTCTGTCAATCTTTTCTCAGCCTCCATGTCATAATCAAATGAATATAATCCAGTATCCAAAAGTAAATAAAAACGATTCCGATCTTTATGTTCATCTCTCACAGAACATTATATTGGGAAACTAATTCAAAACCCAAGACAACAACTCTTAAAATCCTTTCCTGTTCCTTTGTTCTGTCAGCATACATCTTTCCCAAAGCAATGCTCCCATGTCCAAAACAAATTTCCCTGAAAATCTAAGCTCACTTATTTCCTTTCACTCCCTTTTTCTTCCTTCCTTCTCTATTCTGAGAAAAAAACTGATCACTCTGACCGTATACACATCTCCAATCATATTTCTTGCTGCTCTTTCCCCTGATTCTGCATCACACAATCCAGCAAAGGGATAGGTGTGGGGAAGGAGCAAGTCTTACAAGCTGAAGACAGAATTTTCTTAAAATTTAGTATCACTTAAAAATAATCAGGGTGTATGTGCAAAGCTCCTGGCCCATAGCCTGATAAAAGAGTTAGTATGGAAATAAATGTCAGTTTCCTTGATCCTTATATTACTGATCATTTTGTATACCCTTCCCTCAACAAGCTGTCTCTAGACATATAAGCTTCCTCCTTTAATATCCTATTGTCCATCAAGTTTTGATAGGAGCTCCTTGTATAAAATCATATCTTTTCACATTTACAGTCATGTAGTAGGAAACAAGTCTAGACCAAAAACCAGACAGTGGGACTCCTGGCAACTTGTCTCCAATGGCATCTTGTTAGCATATTAAGTAAAGTATTCTTGATCCTGTAGAGCTGCCCCTCTCTTTGCAAGATGTTTGGCATCCTGAACCCCCAGGAGCTATTCCTGAGCCAGATGACTCTGTTCAGTAACAATGAGCTTTTGTTCCTTATGTATGTGCACTTGCTTTAATAATATAAGGATTTCTTTCAATACAAACACGATTACTCATTGAGACATTTCTTACTATAGGGACTGCATTTGCTCATAAGTAACAATAAGGATCATCATTTTTGTTGACAGTTTAAAATATGATCTTGGAAGTGATAACTAGATATGTAAAGCCTTGGTGAAAAGCCCTCACGTATGAAACTAACTTTATCGCAAGGCATATAAGCAGATCCCAGAGTCTTTCATCATATTAACTTTAGTCATTAACTATTTGAGACTAAGAGAATTTTGTATTCCATATTTGCATCTTCTGTCATTTTATTTTGTTTCTTTTTGTCACAGGTTTGTCTACCTCATTCGTCATTTTAGATAATATTTCAGTAATCATTTGAATTGTTTTTTAGTCTCTAGTCCATTGTTTTCTTCCCTTAGCCATATTTTTTTCTCCTTATTTCATTTCCTACAACTTAATCTATCTTCTTGAAATTAATTGACTCATTTGTTTTAAAATATTTTCTTTTTGGCAGTTGAATTCATTCTGTAATTTTCTTCTAAGCATTATTTTAATGGCTTACCATACATTTTGACCTAAAACTCTTTTGTTATCAATGACTTCTAAATTTCATATAAATTACCTTATGATTTTCTCTTGAAATTAAAGGGTTATATAGATTTTTTGAGTTGTGAGACATATGAAAATTTTAAGTGATTTTTTTTGCTATTGACTTCTAAATTTATAGCATTGAAATCAGAAAACATATTTCTTACACTATTGATTGTTTCAAATTAATTGAGGCCTCTCTTTGAGCTAAAATAATGTTAACTTTTGTGAATGTTAAAAAATTTTAAAACTATTTGTGTGAATTTCATACATACATGTATATTCACTATACTTTCTTTATCTCTTATTCCTTTAACCAGTTAACTACCTTTTTTGGTCCTCTACCTTTTTTTTGTTTGATAAGATAGATAGTTCTAATTTCTTTTGCTTCACATTTTCCTGTTGCAATTTTTCCATTCTCTTCGTTTCAGCTGTTCCCTATATCTACCTTCTTAATGTGTTTTTTATAAATTATATAGAGCTGAAACTTTCGCTATCAATCTGAGCATCTCTGCTTTTGATCAATGAGTTCACATTTCCTTTTATTAGAACTTATTCGTGTATCTTTAGTTCGTTATTCCTTTTTACCATGTATTTTCTTCCCTTTTTTCATTCTTCTAATTTCCATTGGATAGATTAAATGCTTTTCTAATAGTTTTAAGTTTATATAAAGTCTACTTTTCTCCCTCTCCTCTCCTGTTCCAAGCAATATCTATTTCTTAATATATGGTAATTAGCTCTACTTTATAAGATCAATAGTTATATTTATTTCTCAATTAAGTTTACATGTTTTTAATATTTGCATACCTGAATCCTATCCACCTATCCTCAATCAGTTAACAATTTTAGCATGTTTCTTATTTTCCAGTGTTCCATCTCAATATCAGTGTTGATATCATCTGGAGTTTTAGTACTGGATTATACTAATTTTTGTTGCTTTTGTTAGGCCATTGCTTATTTGGATTTTCATAATAAATTATTTTTTCCTGCCAGCCTGAGCAATGGATTCCTCTAGCCAGTCTACTGTCCTACTCTCATACATTACCCTGAGCTAGCACTGCTGACTTCTTGCCCTAAGGTCAGAGTTGGTGTAACAGCCACGAGAGAGCTCTCATCCAACCTATACCTCATCCATGAGCCCTGGTGCTCTCCTGCTCCAAGCCATGTTCCCTGATGCTATTCCCCTTCCCTTCAAAGACCCAGCAACTTTTATCGCTATCAGAGTGCTTCCTATCTTATTTTGACTCCTCTACATGGCTGACATACATCAGTTTCTTTATTACCACTGTGACAAGGCCATTGGTGGGGTGGAAATTGAGTCAGGCAGGAAGCTCAGATGGCCTGTGTTATTTTGAACATGTTTTGTGTTCTTCACAAGGTCGTCAAAAGAGATAATATATGTGAAGTTTCTTTAAAACCATGTTACATAAATGTTCACAATGTATTACGAAGGGGTATTTTTTTCCTCTAGAATTTTGAATGGGCAAAAATTTGAAGAGAAGAAAAGAGGTAACTACCTCATGATGGCAATTTCACATTATTTTCAGCTGGCAGACTTTAAGGTAAGCAGCATATTCATACTTGGAATATTAGCAAAAGCTTTTCTACTTCCTTCCTTCTCTATTTAAGACTGTGATTTGAATTTTTTAACGCAATAGAATAAAGACTATGATGCATGAAGGAACAGGGACTCAGAAAAGGGTCAAGAGTCAGTGTGAGTTCATTTTCCTTTTCCATGTTGCATTGAAAACACACTTCAAAAAGAAAATTAGTACAGATAAAACTTGTACATGAAAATCTCATTAGAGAGATGATGGATGAGTTGCTTCTCTTATTATGCTGATCTTTTCTCAAACAGGTTTGCCCTAAAAATAAAAAGCAAGAGAAATGGTACATCTTGGTAATACTGAATTATTCTATTTAACTTTTAAAGTATGTGATGATTTATGTATTCTTCTGTACTGCTTCACTAAAGAACCAGACCAAATGACTATAAAAGCATGCTACATTTTCTTTAATTTTGAATTACATGAATTACATCTAAAAACTTTATCATTCATTGGAAATTTTTAAAGAATGACTTTCTATATTCTTTACATTAATGGGATGATAATTAGTTGTATTGTCTTTGCAATAATACAATAAGAAGTCATAATCACCACATGTTAAGGGTTCTAATGTGTTCTAAAAAAGAATAGGAATTTGACTTTCAGTGACAAAAGAGGGGGGAAAAAAGACACACCATCAGAAGCCTTTTAACAAACTTTAAATATGTTCTGCTTCTGAAGATTGAGCACAAAGAGTAAATTGCTTTACCTAAAACTGATTCTCACGTTTTGGTTTGAGAATTAAAGAATACAAATTTAAATAACAGCAAATGATATGATAATCTGAGTGAAACAATGACAAAAAGTCAAATTATTTCAAAATAACTTTTCTAAATGTATTTGCAACCTGACTGTTTTACCTTAGTTCAATTTTAAATTGATTGATTTAACAATCCATAACCTAAAGCATATACAAATTCTAATTTGATGTAGAAATATGTAAAACATCTTGGCTTACTTGTCAAGTTTGACTAATACTTTAGTCTAAAGCCAAACTCTTCACATTTTCCATAAGATCACTTACCAATGTATAGTATATATACTATCTCAGAGAGAGACCAATACATAGAAACATCACACTGTTTCTTCTGGACCTGTTTAGACGAGTAGAGGACCCCAGATACAATCTGTTCAGAGCAGCTTATTAGTGAGTGTCCCAGTGGAATGGTTCTTGCCACACTGAACAGAAGATCCAATTCCATCAGCACCAATAGCATGAACAGCACAGAATGGGGTGATTTGGAGCTTAGCTACATGAGGAGCTCTTTGCCACCACTGAGTCGGGTTCTACATTTTTACATGGCATTTTATTCAGCTTGTTGGCTTTTGACCGCAGGTTCACAGGAAGGCTGAAGCAGCTTGAAGCAATCACCATGTGAAAAGGCTCCTTTCATCCCTTTTTAAGACAGAGAAAAACTCCCCTACAGTTATAGTTCAGAATTTTAGACAAGCTTATACCTAAATCATTCGCTGGCAAGGGAAATAGTATTCCCATGATTGACTTAGTTTAATCAGGATGATGCTCTCCAGGGCTGAGGAAAGGTCCAGTCTTTTCTAAGTTGTGTTGTCCACTGAGAGCTCAACCAAATGAAGGTTCTGATTGCAGGAAAGATGAATGGACAGAATAGCTGCAGAACAGGTGTTTGGCAGTGTCTGCTATTTTGAGTCAGAGGAGGAGCCTGAAAGTAATTGATCCAAAAGTAAGGCTGGTGTTTTCAGGATATTTACTTTTGGGAAAAAATAAACTTAAAAAATAACTGGGCATATTTTTTTTAGTTCATGTGATAGCCCCAACTCTGATGACTTTTCAGGGAATGATTAAATATTACCATCCTATCTCTTCAAAGAGATAAGAAAGTTCCTACATGGAGAACCCAATGGTTCCATATTTGAAACTTAAAAAAATTTTGGAGCAAATATAAATGAGTCAATTAAGATGCTTTCAGTTTCAATTTTACAGAAACCCAATCTCTGAAGAGCTATACAAAAGAAAAATTCATCATTTACCACAAGAAAACTAGAGGTAGGGCTGACTTCAGGCTTCATTTCGCTCTTTTCATCTCTTGGCCCTGCCTTTCTCAGTATTGGCTTTATCCTCAGGCTGGTGACTGTGGGAACCCCAGTTTTCATAGCCACTCAAGACACTGCACAAAAGCGGTAGGTCAGCACCTGCCCATTACAAGAAAGACTTTCCCAATATGTCCCTCAGTGTACTTCCTCTCCTGTTTCACTGGCCAGAGTTGGGTCAGATGTCCACTCTTGAGTTAATCTCTGCTTGGAGAATTGGCTCAATAAAACTCTAGGATATAAGAATTCTGAAAGCAAGTTTGTTTTCATAGTAATAAAGATAACCCATTTCCCCTTACCTCTGTAACTCTAATTAATCTAGATCAGAAGTCACAAACTAATCTGGAAGACCACATGGTTCTATAAATAAAGTTTTATTGTAATAGCTCTGTCAGTTTCTTAATGGATCCTAAATAGCTGCTTTCAAGAAACAATATCAGAGTGGAGTAGCACTAGCAGAGACTGTAAGGCTTGCCAAGACTAAAATATTTTCTGTCTGGTCCTTTACAGAAAATTTTGCCCATTCTGATCTAGGGTTAAGTTCTGTACTTCCTTCTATTTGTTTTAACCTACCTTCTGAAAGTAGTACCTTTTAATTTTACTATTCTAGAAAGGAGGGAAACTTGTGCTCAATTTATCATTTTTGTATAATATTTTACCCATTTCTCTGGAAATTTTTCCAAACTGAAGAAATGTAGTTTATATAGGATACCTACATAAAAGCAAGTCATTTTCCCCAACAGATTCATGCTGCTTGGATCACTCCAGCAAAGGGTGTGCCAGGTCCGGTTCATACTTACTTGCAAAAGACAACTGTTCGCCTTGCTTTCAAATTCTGCCTTCAGTGTGAAATTGACCACAGTGGAAGTAGTTACCTCAGAAATGAGCAAAACCATACAAATTGAAGTTTCTCGATTTTTCTCCCTGAATATTTGATCATTAAATGTTTACCAGCACACCTTGGCTCCAGAAATTATTAATACATGTTGCATACCTAGTTTGTTACATAATTGCATGCAGAGAATGTCTGTGTTATCAGGCCATTATCGATGCATTTATAGTTTCAAATGAATTTGTAGTCTGAAATGATCAGTCAGTTAAATCTATCTTGCAGTGAAATAATATAGCCTATTTTAAATTCTGCAATTTTTGGTTTATGTAGATTTTTCTCTAAGTAACTATTTGTCTTATATTTTACAGATGAAATCAATGAAAGAAAAATATCTTTTCCTTATACTACCTGAAACTACAAACATTTATTTTATATAATTCATGTAAACCATTTATCTATCACTATACATGGGTCAAGTGTTTTGAATTCTCACACTCTCCTGGGGGTAGGGAGCACTCCTCACAGAGATCTGAAGGGAAGCTTTAGGCTTGGAGAGACCACCTTAACATAAAAAGTGTATTCATTTATTTAACAAATATTTATTAAATATCTATTAAGCCATAGATGATAATGAACTTTTAAAAGACTTAAACACTGCTCATATGAGCCTTACACTCTACTTGGGGAGATAGACATTGAACAATCACATAAATGTATGCAAATCCAAATCTTTTCTATTATGGGAAATTAACCTAACTTAGGAAAAATGAAAAGACAACCATTGGATCTGGGCTTCACAGTAAGAGGGAGAGTTCTGAATTGAAATCCCAAGGGCTAGAGAACTCATTTTCCAGAAGATCCTGGCAAAACAACAGCATTCCTGGGCCTAAGGCCAAGGAAGGGCCACTGAACGATCTGATTTTTATACAAGGAAGTGTCAGCATCAGATATGCATTTTCAAAAGATCACTGTCTCCAGAATGGCAAGGAGGTTGTGGAACAGGCAGAAAGAACAAAGGGAGACCAGTCCTTTGGCTATTGCAGCAGTTCTGGGGATTTGGAGGCAGGCATCCACAGTGGACATGGGGAGAAGTGGCAGATCCCCAGGTGAACTGAGTGGGCTTCCAATGAAATGTTTAAACTACCTTCAAGGAGGTTATGATGTAGTTGAAAAAGTGACCCACAGGTATAAAATTACAGAAACAGTGTATAATCTGGAAATAAACGGAGAAGTTCACACTTCGAGTACCACAGGAATTTGGAGCAGGAAATGGGTCAGGACTTCCATGGTTAGGATTTGGATGCAAAGGCCAGAGCTGGCCAGAGGCAGCAAGAAGAGTAGAGAAAGCCACTTGTGGGGCAGTGCTTGCTTGTAGAAGAGGGACGAACAAAGACAACTGGACATGAAAGGAAAGGCCACATTATGAGAATGCAAGAATTGTCAAAATTTAATAGGCTTGATAAGAGATTAAAGAATGAGACATTAGAGATGTTTTCCATAGGAAGGATGCAGATGAAAGTAAGATTTAGGAAGTTCAATTTTGCTAGATTTTTGTGGTTAAGAATGTGTCATCTTCATGGTTGTTGAGTAGGGACTAGAATTAGATGGCTGTAATTAGGAATGGAGATGAGACAAATACTTGGAGCATCCAACAGGTGGGAGACGATGAATTTGCTTTAGACATAAGAAAAGCTTGAAATGATGATGAATCTTGAAGTAATAAATATCCAATATGCAATGTAGGCTGGATGGTTTTATTTGCATTTATCTGCACTGTTTGTAATTCCCTGTTGTCTTTTCTCATTAGCCTTCCTTCAAAGAATCTTCCCTAATTTGAAAAAAGGAAAAATTCTGGTTTCTAAAGCACTTGGAAAGGCTTTATGGAATGAAATATTTTGATATACAATCATAATCTCACATTAAATAATATTTTCACACAGTAAAATTGAATTCCCCAAAGTCATAGATTTGTTTGTATTCTTTACTTGTTCTGAGAGCTACTGATTATGAAAAAATCTGACAACAGTAATTTTAACAACTATAAGTTGAGTCCTATTTTAGTGACGTTGGTGAGCTAAAAAAATTTACAAAACTTTCACTAAAATTAATGTATATTGTAATCTACAGCAAAATAGTCTTAAGGTACATTGATCATTTTTACAAGAGAAACTTGTACACACAGGTCCTCTTTGCAAAACTTTTTAATTTATAAATGACCTACCCTCCTTTGTGACTTTTGTCAGATGAAGGGACTCTATTTCACCATCTTCTTACCCCTCAACTCTCCTGAAAAACACTACCACCAGTATACCAATGTCCAGATCCAAACACACTACAAATGACAAATACTAAAGGAATAATGTCTCTGCTATAGATTAGCTTCAGAGAGGACACCAACTGTTGAAGACATCTGCTAAGTGGAATTTTTAATTTAATGGAATTTGTTGTAACCCTATCAACAAAGCTCATTTCCTGTATACCATCTGTTGAGACACTTTGAAACTGCGTTCCTTATGTAGAACCAGATGTAATAATCGTATCCAGTAAAGTAGAATACTACTTTTTACTGTTTTCTTCTTTGCATTTATTTTTTAATGTTTTCAAAGTCATTAGAAGATGAATTGGGAAGAAGAAAACATCAAGAGTGACAGGGAAAATTCAACAACGAAAGAACCAAACAAACTGATTTTCAAATGGGCAAAGAACTTCAGTAGAAATTTCTCCAAAAAAAGATATCTGAGTGGTCAAGGTCTCTAGTCACTATGTAAATGCAATCAAAACCACAATGAGATACCATTTTGCATCCATTAAGATGACTATTATTTGAAAACAGAAACAAAGACAAAAAAACAGAAAGTAACAAGTGTTGGTGGGGTTGTCCAGAAATCTGAGCTCTTGTGCAGTACTGGTTAAAATGTAAAATTATGTTGCTATGGAATACCATATGGTGGTTTCTAAAAATTAAAAATAGAATTATAATATGACCCAGCAATTCCAATTCTGCATCTATACCAGAAAAAATGAAAACATTGATCAAAACTCTTTTACTGATCACTTAGTATTTCCTTGCACCGTTGCACTATAATTTTGTAATTACTTCAACACTTCCCCTATAGTGATTTGATTTGGGGTGGGGGAGGCTATGTATAATCTGTATTAGTGAAAACACTCATCTGAATTGTGATGAGAAGAAAAGCTCTCTTCCCATCCTACCAGCCCAAGAGGCCAAATCTTTTATTGCTAGCTTCCCTGAAGCTAGAGTGGAGCAAAAGACAAAGCTTTGGTATGTGATGTGAGACACATCTACTCTGGAATTTGTGACCTGTAGAAGTTATGACCATAAAGAACCCATCCCGGATGTGTCATTGGATCTGCAGACACATCAGCTTCCAGGGCAAGTCCAGCAGCCACTCAGTGCTGCCAGATGGTAGTGTCTTCTGGATGCCAGATGCTGTGGAGCAGCAGCAGTGTCCTCATCCACTCAATTCCAGGGTCTTTAAAAAAAAAAAAAATGTTTTTGAGACAGGGATTCACTATGTAGTTCTGGCTGGTCTTAAACTCATTTTGTAGCCCAGGCTGACCTCAGACTTTTAGTGGTCTTCCTGCCTCACCTTCCTGAGTGCTGGGATTACAGGCATGCACCACCACACCTTGCTTTCTAGGGTCTAGGGTGTGTGTGTGTGTGTGTGTGTGTTTTGTTTTGTTTTGGTACCCGGGATCCAACTCAGGACCTTGCACTTTCAAGGCAGGCGGTGGCACCACTGAGCCAAATCCTAGGCCCTAGAGTCTAGCTTTGACCACATTGTTCCCTGCTGCCCATCTGCCTCCCTCTGGCCTGTTTCTCATGTCTGGTTTCCCTATCTTCCTTGAAATTCTATGACTTATCTAATACTTTTTCAATAAATCCTCTTCCTTCTTTTTTGTGGTACTGGGCACATTGTACCACTGAGTGACACCCCAACCTCCTTTTATTTTTTATTTTGAGACAGAGTCTTACTACGTTGCCCAAGATGGCTTCTAACTCATCATCATCCTGTCTCAGCCTCCAAAGTCACTGGGATTACAAGTGTGCACCACCATATCTGGCTGTAAATTCCCCTTTGAATTGTATTAGTCACAATTATTTACCTTTGCTTACAAATAACATCTTTCCTGGTAAAGCTGTTATCATATTTTTTAAAAGTTACCTAAATGATATGATAGTCATCTTTGTATTTATATTTCCTTGACTCTTTTATAAATGTACCATCAAAAGAAAAGTGAAAGGATAGTATCAATTGGCTTGATAAAACAGTGAGTATACAAATGATTAAGAACGATTTGAATGTTTCAGACTATATTATATTGAATAAACTAGTGTTTATGCATCCAAAGACACTGAGGTTGAAAGTGATCATCCTTAAAAAATATAGAATTAACCTTGTTTTTTGTGTGAAAATATAGGCTAACATTGCAAAAGTTTAACATTCTCATGGGAGTTCTCTTAAGAAGATTTACACAGGCTAATTATATTCTTCCTCATACATACTCAGTAAGATTAAAGAATAAAACAGTTTTGCTTAAAGTTTAAGCTATCCATATTAAATTCATAGAAAAATCCATGTACTATTGCTTGATTCCTTCAGCTAACATACACTGAACATGTAGTATAAAATCTGTTGGGCACTATTCAGAGGCTCCAAATTCAGTAGGCTCTAATGCAAGGTAAGTATTGATCTAAGAACCACACAGATAAAGCAGTTGTGCCAAAAGCACAAACTTATTTGACCTGTATAGAGAAGGCTGCTTGTGGAAATGGTGGCTGAGGTCAGATGTGAGTGATACAGAAGAGTTAATTCAGTAGAGAAAAAGGACATAAGCAAAAAACAAAGAGATTTCTGGGTTTATTGAGAGTTGATATTTTGCCAAAGAAGGAAAATTAGGCACCTAGGAAGTTTTGGATATTAATGAGTGTTATTAAAGTAAAAAGAAAGAAATCTAAGCTCCAAGAAAAGAAAAATAAGACAGAGAAATCATGATGGATTAGAAGGAAGTATGGGCAAAATGGATTCAATCAACCTTCTAAATCAACTTTTAATATTTAGAGAAGATGCATGTCAAAATATTATAATTCAAATTCAAGTGATGTATTAAAAATATGTTTGCAAAATTAGTACAGTAGATGAAACAAATTTGCAAAGTACTGATTAACAGCTAAAACTGGGGGCATGTATAGGATTTCATTATACTAGAAAAGAGCTTTGAAAAAACAAAGGGTATACAAGTGAAACAATTCCAAAAAAGTTACAATATTTCCAGAGCACTGTGAGATGACACTGAATTCATGAAATAAGAATGAGATCCAGAAAGGAGAAAAATAGAAAATCCATTTGGAGGTTCAACATAAGAAAAATGGGGTCACAAAAAAAGAGAATCAGCTCAGGAGCAGAGCAACCCCCAGCGCTGAGAAGGAGGTGAGCCTTCCGGGTCACCATACCACCACCTCTGGTGCCAAGGAAGAGAGCCGCCCCCAGCACCAAGGAGGTGAGCTGTGAGGGTGAAAGCAGCACCCCACTCCACCCCCATTGAAATGAGAAGACACATAAACAAGTTTCAAAACCAGACTTCCAGATCACCTAAAACAACCCCAAAGGGAAACGAGATGGAACAATCTGATACTCAACCACCTGGACTCCCTGAACTGGCAACAAAAGAGAATCTGAGAAAAAT
>NW_004624730.1:50491406-50502110 GCF_000247695.1 Heterocephalus glaber | reverse complement strand
GAAGAAAAGGGGCAAAGGGGAAGGGGAAGTGGGAGGGGTAGGCAAAAGGAAAGAAGGGAATGGAATTAATATGAGAAAATGAAAAAATGGAATCAAAGTCTTTGTAAATAGGAGGGATGGAGGGGTTGAAGGGAGGGCAGGAGAATGGGGAAAAAATAAGAACCAAGAGAAATTATGTAAAGGCGCAAATTTCCAATGATGAATATCGTTATATTACCTAAAATGTATGAATAAAATTAATTTTATAAAAGAGAGAGAATCAAGAAAATGGAGAGAAAGAGAAACAACAAATAATAATTTAATAAAATTTCCTGGAACTGGAAGACATCAGTTGAAAAGCCAGATGAGACCAAGCACAGTGATGGAAAGAGACACACCCCAAGGTTATCTTGAGACATTTTGGAACCCTGGAAACAAGGAAAAATCTATTCATCTATCTAAGTCCCTTACCTCCCTTATGTCCTCTTGCTTTTCTTCCATTTTAAACTCAGTGGTCAATAATCCTAATTAATTCCTTGGATAGAACCTCAATATCTCCGTCTCTCTTGCACTTTATCTATTCTGTGCAAAATCACAAACTTGATTAAATTAAATTTTCCTTTTACTGCATTTCTTCACTGGTGCAGGTGCACATAAAATTGAGAAATCAGTCATACTGACTGGTGTTATATTAAATACACCATCATTAACTTCAAGTGGATTCTTACTGCTGCCCAGCAATCAAAAGATATTACCCTCTCTCTCCCACTCACTGAGGTTAACTATTTTAGCTTTGTGTCTCTGTCCTCTAGCCTCAAATACCCACCTCCATTTTCCACTTTTTATATTTCTAAGAAAGCCAAAGCCATCAAGAATTCCCTCAAGCTTGATGGTCTCTACATCTGCTAGCATATTCTTCATTTTATCCTGTTCCCCCCAAAGCCAACCTTTCTAGATCCATCTAATGTCTGTAATGTCTGTAACATTACTCCCGTCATTCTCTATTTCTACCACACCAACTTTCCCCTTTATAGCATCTCATTCCCATCAGAACACAAACCATTGTTATTTCTCATACCTTTAGTACAAAAACTCCCTCCACCCCACATGCTCCTCTAACCCCATTGTTTTCCTTTCCTTTGCAATAAAACTCTTTAAATTGTCTGTAGTTGTTGTCTCCAAATGACCTGCACCCATGTTCATTTGGACCAAACAGATTCACCCTCAAAATGCTGTCAGAAAAATCAGTTCTCATCTTACTTGACCCATAACAGAACCTAAGATAATGGATCACTCTCTCTCCCTCACTACCCCTTTCCTCACTGTCTTATAAAACAGCACACTCTCCTGGTTGTAGTTCTACTGCCCTGACCACTTATCATGACTTTGGAGAACTCCAAATCTCAAACTTCTTTTTGCTAGTTACATTCACTTCCCAGGGTTTCTCAACTGGCCTCCTCCCAAATTTTATCCCTATCCTTGAGCTCCATACCACTATATCCAACTGCCCTCTTAAATTCTCTACTTAAATTTCTAATACTTTCTAATATATCTGAAATTAAAATTTTAATCTTTCTTTCAAAATATTTTCCACTTTTAATCCTCCCCCAGTTAATGGCAGCTTTACACTTCAAGTTGCCCATGCCAAAGTGCATGTATACCTGTTACACAAACAGAGCATGAGGTTCTATCTTTTGAAGTTCAGAATTAAACCATTTCACCACTTCATGTCAGTGCTCTGATCCAAATCACCAACAACTCTTATCACCACAGTGTCTTGCCAAGACTGTTAAAATAACTTCCTAAATGGCCTCTCTGCCTCTACCCTCTCCTCCTTTCAGTGTTTCTCTAAAACAGAAGCCAGAGTGATAAAAATCACAGTATAAGTCAGTTGAATTCTGGCTCTTCTCACCCTTGGTCCCAGCATCACACATTTAATTCCAGCATCACACACTCTGGATCCAGCCACCTCTGAAAAGCCTCATCTAACATGCTGAGTTTTTTAAAATACATGTTAGCTTTCTAATTTAAAAAATCAGATTTTTAAATGACTTCCTAAACTTTATTTAACTATCCATAATGATCACTTATGATAATATATCTCATTTGATAATTATAAAATTTGTTTTAGGTACCTGAATGCTAAAATTAAAGTTTTTCTAGAAATATGACTTTTCTCTTCCTCTACTAATGTTCTTGATATTAAATCTGGATTCTTACAGCTTGCTGGTCTGGAAAGATGGGGAGCATTTCTTACTTTGAGATATGTGCTTGGTATTATTTAAATGATGCTACAAGATGTTGTAAAAAGAATAAAAGTGATGAAGTCAAATATATTCATACATCATGTACAAATCCTGAAAGGAACATTAAATTAAATGATGTGTTTTATGGATGGCACAACACACTGCTTAAATTTTCCATGAGGCTTCTTATATGCTCTGTCTATATATGTGATTTTATTTTACTTGTTTCTTTTGGTTCTACAGATTGAACCCACACGCTAGGCAAACACTCCACCACTGAGCTATATCCCCAGATTTTTTTATTTTTTATTTGAAGAGAGGGTCTCACTAAGGTACTAAATCTCCCGGCTGGGCTTGAACTTGCTACCCACCTGCCTGGGAGCGACAATATGCTCTTTTACAAAAGCACATTTCCTGGTAACTCTTGAATGTGTGGGTGCCCACTGTAATACAGCTGAAAGTTTTGAGTTGAAATTTTAAGAAAGTCGTTTTTATCTTCCTTTTCTGTTTCTTCTCACCTAGAACTCATTTGAACGACTAGAATCCCAGCATCAACTTTGAGGGAAACAACCTAGAGATTGGAAGCCACTCACAAAGAACAGTGAAACAGAAAGGGAGAGAGAACACACTTTCCTGGACACCAGCCCTGGGCATCCTGTGTCTCGGTTTCTTTAAAAAGAAAACTAAATTTATAAATCTTTGCCTTGTCTCAGCCTCTTTTTTAGGTTCTCTGATGTATGTATTCAATCTTAGTCCTAATTAATACAGGATATAAGGTATAAAAAAGAATTGAGGGCCAGGAATTTAGCTCAGTGGTTTTGTTGCCTGCTGAGCAAGCGCAAGGACCCAAGTTCGATCCCTGGTACCAATAAATAAATAAATGAATAAGAATTGAAGAATAATATGAAAATGTGATTATAGTTTAGTAGAAAAAATAGCACTTGGCAGCATATGATTTACTGAAAAATACTTTTAAAATCCCAGAAAAACAGTATATAGACCTATTCTGAAAATAAGAATAGAAATTTGATATATGACAAAAGAATCATCTCAAAATATTAGGGGGAAATGAATGTTTAAATAAATGGTATTGAAACCATTGAATCTCTATTAGGAAGGAAATAAATAAAATTGGGTTTATCCATTACTTCATGTACCAAGATAAATTGCATATGGATGCAAAAGTAAGAATGCAGAAAACAAACCATAAAATAATAGGACAACACACAGATGAATTCCTTTATAACTTAACCAAGAGTAAAGCCTTTATAAATATGACTCAAAATCCAGGAATGATAACAAAAAAGACTGACAGTGACACACAATTTAAAGCTCTTTTGTGTCAGAGAAAAAAAAAGAAAGAAAGAAAACCCATGAGCAAAAAATGAAAGTACAAATAAACAGCTGGGGGAAAATATTTTCAATTTTTATTATTCCAAAGGCAAATGTGCCTAACATAATGCTCCCTAAAAATCCATTTTAGAAAATAGCACAAGGTAGGAGTATATAGCTCAGTGATAGAGCATGTGCTTAGTATGAGGGAGACTGAGATTTTTTTGTATCAATAAAGAAAAAATAAGAAAAAGAGACAAGAGGCAGAACAACAACCCAATATAATAATGGACAAAAGTCATAGTCCAACTTTTCACATGAAAAGAAAGGCAAATGGGGACCTTTCTTTAGCTCAGTGGTTCCGCCTCAGCGGTTCTGCCGACTGCCTAGAAAGCGCAAGGTCCGGAGTTCTACACCTGGTACCAAAAAAAAAAAAAAAAGAAAGGCAAATGGTCCATAAATATATGAAAAGATATTACCCTTATTCAAAATAAAAGACAGCAAATTAAAAACACAGAGAAACTCTCTCCTATCTAACAAATTGACAAAAATTGAAAGATTGACAGTCCTATGTTCCAAGAAGTTAGGAGAAAGCTGGCATTCTGGTCCAGTGCTGGTGGACAGGAAATTTAATACAAGCCCATGCAGAGGAATCTGGCAATTCATAACAAAATTACACATATTGTAATTTTATCCTTTGATTCAACGAGCCTACTTCTAATAATATGTTTTTACTCTTGTTACTGTATACTAAATTTCTATATATATTTTTGGAGTTCAACCCAACACTCTCCATGCTTTCTTTGTTCATTCAATGACCTGTATAGTGCATGTACATTATGTTTATTCTTTATATTATGTATTTTATATTATACATGTATGTGTATAAATATCATATGCAACACTGTTTATAGCAATAAAATATTATTACCAGAAAGAGCCATGTGCAACAGTCTTTCTCTGAATCAGGAACTACATACATGGAAAAGACTTCTGTGGACATAATTCTGACTTAAACCCATGAGGACTCATGAAGTTAATTCATCGTGAGAAAAATGTTATGTGGAAATCATCAAATATTTTGCAATTTTATTTCATCTGACATGGAACTGAATATCAACATAGGAATATATTCATGCAAAAAGGAAAGCAGAAAACAGCAGCAGGAGAAGTGTGGCACTTCCCATTTTAAACCACAGATAGATTTAGTTTGGGGGGGGGTAGGCAATATATTTGGTGCTAAGATAATTGCAAATTGGCAGCATTCACAGCCACCACTCCAGATGGTTTGTCCTAAAATGTTTTCCTGGGAGAACTGGGGTTTATTTGGGAAGGTAAAGGATACTGCAGAAAATCCCTGCATGAGGACTTCGTGGTCATGTGCATGTGGATGACTACCGAGTGCTGTGTAGTTTCACCAGAGTGGACTTTTGTCCATTTTTCTAATGGATTGTGTATTGATCATTTTGGGTAGTATGGTCATTTTTACAATATCAGTTTTTCAAATCCACAAACATGGCCTATGTTTCAATTTTGTGTGTATCCTCTATAATTTCTTTCATCAATGTTTTATAATTTCCATTGTAGAGTTCTTCTACTTTCTTGGTTAAATTTATTCCTTATTTATAGCTATTATAGATGGAATTGCTTTCTTGATTCTCTTTCAGCAAGTTCATTGTTGGCATAGGAAAATACTACATTTTTGTATGTTGATTTTCTATCCTGCAACTTTCCTGAGAAGCTAAAATTTTCAAATGGTATGTACTTGGGAATATGAAAAGAGAGTAACTTTTTCCTGAGTATACTTTGGTTTAGTTTTAAACTCAGAACTATATTTTGTTTAAAGGTCTTCAAACAATGTAAATGTTTTTTATATTCAAAATTAAATTCTAAAATAATTCTTCAAGCAAAAATAACAAGTTAATGAACCACATACTAACTTGGTAACATTGTCACATATAAAAGGTATTATTTCAAGTAATTTTTTATCACAAAAGTTGAACAAACTTAGTAGTATATATTGTAAGAACCGAAGAGAATGGCAAGAAAATCTCAAACTTCATTTGTCTATTTTATTGTTAGTGGTAAAGCTGATGTCATTAGTTGGAAATAATTTAGTGTGTATTGTATGAGAAGTAATTATGCTCATGTTGTTAAAAAAGATGTTCAGTTTCAGTATAAAAACAAAGAAGTTAAATAAGTTATTGGAAATTGAACTGAAAGTATTTATATAAATTTATGACAGGCTTTTTATTTGGAAATTCAAACTTACAGAAAAGTTACAAGAATAGTAAAAGGAAAATCATTTCACCATTTTTCCAGATTAATCTTTTATTAAAAATTTTCCCCATGTCATTTGCTTTGCTTTGTCATTTACTCTATCTACCCATCCCTACAATTATTTTCCCAAAATAATTGAGGATGATAACTTGCATAAATCATGGTTGAGTGTATTTTTAAAAATAAAAATATTCTCTAGCACACAGTTATCAAACTTGACACTGAATCAATACTTATATCTAATCTATTATCTATATCTATTTTCTAATTATGTCAACAAAATAATATCCTTCTGGGAGATTAGGATCCAGTCTAAGACTGGAAATATTATTTATTTGTCATGTCTCTTTGGTCCCCTTTAGTTTGGGACACATTTTTAGTCTTTTTTATTTTTTGTCTTATACAACATTGACTTATTCTGAGGAATTTTTAAATGGACTAATTCTCATTTTGAGTTTTCTGGTGCTTCTCTGTGATTAGATTAAGGATTTGAATATTAGAGGGAATACTATGTGATATTGTATCACATTGATGATGTTGGTTTTACCATCTGTTCAGAGTGTGTCTGATTTGTCTACTGTATCATCAAAATTATCTCATGATTTAAAAAAGCAAATAAAATGCAAACATATATCCTAGCTTTTTTCCACCTAATCCATTTGCTCCAGGAGCAATAACAACCACCCCTACTGCCCAAATTTAGGTCTCTAAATTCCCCAGATATCAGAGATTCTTGAAATAATAGCTTCCATCTAGGTTTAGAGGATGAAATTTATTAGATCCGGGCATCTCATTGTGCCACAAAACAAGGAAATGCTCAAAATCTGAATTATGTCTAAAGGATTCTGGAGCCAGCTTGAAGGGATCTCTTTGGCCAAAGATGGGATCCTGTAAGTATCAGAAAGAAACAAAAAGCATAATTGATTGTTAGGCATTGACTATATAACAATCTATGAGTCCATAACAATACATCTTACACTATTTAGAGCACAAGACATATTAGCTTTTTTTTTTCACTCCAAAGTGCTTCTGAGTCCCTTTTCTGAACAATCGAGGAAGTTTTGCTTCCTCTGACAGAACTCAGAGTTTTTAAGACCCAGCACAAATGCCACTTCCTCAGAGAAACCTTCCCTATAATCTCTATGTAGTTCTTCAATTCTCTTTATTCCAGCAGAGCTCATTGTACAGGTATCTTTAAATGTGCCTATGAAAACTGTACTAGAATTATTTGTCTAACTGTATTTTTCTCTCCACGCTATAAGTTTATAAATACTTGATGTGTCTGAGTTTTACTTATCTATTATTCCTAGTCCTTATCACATATTTGGACTGGGGATTTAGCTCAGTGGTCTCCCTGCCTGATGCGCAAGCACAAGGACCTGAGTTCGATCCCCGGTACCAAAAAAAAAAACACCCAAAACACATATTTAAGGACAATTTTATATATATTTAAAATATTATTTATTGAGAATGAGTAGATCAAATTCGGTAGTAATCTCTACTTCTTGATCACACAAGGCAAATTTATTGATATTTTAGGAAATAGTTGAGTGCAGGTAAGTAGCTGGCAATTTTAGTTAACATGAAAATTTTGGTTTTCTTAATTTTATGAAAAATAAAACAAAACTTCATAACAATACAATGAGAGAATAACAATAGTTAATTCACTGTATATCATTATCTTCAAAGTAGTTACTCAGAGTATAAGACATCGACAAAAAAGATTCTTACAAAGAAACTAATATTAGCACAAAACTTCTTTTGCAATGAACTAAGAGAAATTTGCAGTAAAAATTTTATCATAATTTTGGTAGTTTTTCTTTCTTCTTTTTCTACCTCTCAGCCAGAGCCTCAGCATTGAACATAATAAAACTAATTCCCATAATCCCTTTCTGCATTTTGTTCTTAGACAATGACTTCCTTTAGCATTTTCTCTTTGTGCATATATATAAACCTATTGGTAACAGGCAAGGGATTAGCAAACTCAATTATTAATTTTTTAAAATTTGTTATTGGTAGTTTGTCTTAGTTGTAATATGTAAAAAGAGTGATTTGACATAAAATTTTTAAAAAGTCAATTTGGTCCAACGTTTATAACATCAGTGCAGCCAAGTCACTACACAGTGTACACACCAGTAAACTGTTTATCAACCTTCTCCCATGCAGTCTCTCACTGAGTGGAATCTTTTATGGACTTGTGCACAAAACCAGTCTTGGGTCTTATGGACGGTGAAGGATTAACAACGTAGGTAGCAGAAGAAATCTTGTAAGCCATCTGTCACATACGCACTCCAGTACGTACACACTCTCACACACGGTGGGTAAATGGATTCTTATGAATGCGGATGAACGCGGATAGGTGTGGTAAAGCACTGATTTGTGGTAAGAGAAAGCCTGGGAAAAGGTGCTGACGGGGACAGCTGCTCGCCAGCGGTGCTGCGCCCCAGGAGCTGGGCGCTAGCCGTGGTGCTGATCCCCCACCCCCAGCCCCGCGGCTGCCCAATGGGTCTGGCCAGGTTTTGTGAGTTCTCTTGGTCTTAGGTAGTAGATGTAGTCACAAGCTGTGCACAGGGGACTCATCTTGTGAGTGTAGGGGTGGCCTCCCACTCCTTTCCACCTCCTGCAGCTGCTGCCTCTCAGCAGCAACCTTAATGACAGCAAGGCAGCGAGTATTCACTAGTAAATGTAAATTAGTAAAAGTGCCTAGTGTGTCCCCGACCCTTGAAATTCACTCGAAGTGGTCCTCACAGCATTCTGGGAATTCAGAGAAAAAACTACAGCTCAGAAGGTAGAAGAGCTTGCCCAAGGGAACACAGTAACTAAATAGCTGGTCTATCTTAATCGAGAAAGAAAAAGAGAGAGAATGAGCGCCCTCGACGTGTGTCCTCCTTGAAGCCTCTGCTCCTCCCCACTGGTCAGCTACATCCTTCTCTCATTCAGGTTCCCTGCCTTTCTCTGCCCCCCGCCATTTACATCAGTCAGAGGAAAGCTCCCGTATAGCCCGCCCTGCCAAGGTCAAGTTGGAGGAGCTACAAAGGACTGGGATTTAAGGCAGGATTATTCATACTTCTTACCCCTATGCACTCAGAAGTCCAAACTGCTTGGGCTTCTCAACTCTGGTCTCCCAGGCCCTAATACAACTCACTGTGGAACCTAGGGTCTCTTAACTTACTTCTCTCAGCAAGACAGTGCGTTCCACCCTGAGTGAGGCTGTTCCCGGTACGGACCTGTCTCCCCCGCTCTGTCTCTCCCCCCTCCCTCCCTCTCTCTCCTCCCTCCTCCTCGTTCATCGAGGTGGGCACGCTCGCTCACTTTTTCTCTCCACCAGGTTCACCGCCACCCCTAACCCTTCTTGAAGGACACCGGGCCCGAGTACTGGAAGGCATCCTCCACTCCTCCACCAGCGTCCCCTGCCCACCCCGTTCCTGGAGTGAGCTGTTCTTCCCGGCCACGCTAACGCCCTGGGCTCCGGAGAGGGCTTCTGGAGCGCCGGCTTCACAGCGCCTCCCTCTGCGGAACCCACGAGGCGGACGCTTCCGTAAGTGCCACAGGTTGCTGGGGCAGCATCGTGAATGTCAGGCAGGGCAGCTCCGGTGACAGGTAGGCCTGTGAGGCGCGGTCGGAGGCAGATGGGGAAAGGGAATGTGGAGAAGAGGGTGGCGGAAAGGGGCGGCGCCAGAGAGAGCAGTGGATCTCCCTCTTTCTCCCTCCCTCTCCTTCTCTCCCTCTCTCTCCCTCCCTCTCATCGCACCTTCTCCCTGGGCTTCTCCTCACACTTCTCCCTTCTTCTTCACCATCCTCCCTGCCCTCCCGCGCCACTCTTTCCTCGCACTGTCCAGCTCCCAAGGGAACCACATCCAGGGATCAGCTCTGTCCAGCGCGGTGGCGCCTCGGAGCCCGCCCAGCTGAGCCCGCAGCATGTGGAACGCTACGCCCAGCGAGGAGCCGGAGCCCAACAGCACGCTGGCCGACCCCGACTGGGACGTTCCCGCCAACAACGACTCCCTGGCCGCCGAGCTGCTGCCGCTCTTCCCCGCGCCGCTGCTGGCGGGCGTCACAGCCACCTGCGTGGCCCTCTTCGTGGTGGGCGTCGCGGGCAACCTGCTCACCATGCTGGTGGTGTCGCGCTTTCGCGAGTTGCGCACGACCACCAACCTCTACCTGTCCAGCATGGCCTTCTCCGACCTGCTCATCTTCCTCTGCATGCCCCTCGACCTCGTCCGCCTCTGGCAGTACCGCCCCTGGAACTTCGGCGACCTGCTCTGCAAACTCTTCCAGTTCGTCAGCGAGAGCTGCACCTACGCCTCGGTGCTCACCATCACCGCGCTGAGCGTGGAGCGCTACTTCGCCATCTGCTTCCCGCTGCGGGCCAAGGTGGTGGTCACCAAGGGCCGGGTGAAGCTGGTCATTCTGGTCATCTGGGCCGTGGCCTTCTGCAGCGCCGGGCCCATCTTTGTGCTCGTCGGGGTGGAGCACGAGAATGGCACCGACCCTCGGGACACCAACGAGTGCCGCCCCACGGAGTTCGCGGTGCGCTCCGGGCTGCTCACGGTCATGGTGTGGGTGTCCAGCGTCTTCTTCTTCCTGCCTGTCTTCTGCCTCACTGTCCTCTACAGCCTCATCGGCAGGAAGCTGTGGCGAAGGAGGCGCGGCGATGCGGCGGTGGGCTCCTCGCTCCGGGACCAGAACCACAAGCAAACCGTGAAAATGCTGGGTGAGTCGCCGCGCGCGCCCTCGGGCTTGCGGTACTGGGTACTGGCCCTTCCCCTGCCTCCCTTCCCGCCCAGCCCAATCTCTATTTCTTAGGTCGTTCTCTGGTCTCTCTCTCTCTCTCTCTCTCTCTCTCTCTCTCTCTCTCTCTCTCTCT
>NW_004624730.1:50477832-50491276 GCF_000247695.1 Heterocephalus glaber | reverse complement strand
CCCCCCCCTCCTTCATTTGATATCTTTAGCCTCTCTGGGTCTCTTCCTCTATCTTCTTTCTCTCCATGATGGTTTTATTTCCCCCAAATGAATTTTATATGACCCCAAAAACTTGCTTCGAAACTAAGATATTTTATGAAAGTCTTGTGGTCTCTTACGCGCGCTAAAGGTGAAGAAGTTAAGCTTCGTACCTCAAATTGAGTTCGTGGATAGAAAGTTGCATTAAGAAAAGCAGGCATTAGATGGCTAAAGTATTCAATGGTGAATGTACCTAAAAACATGATTTTGTTAGAGTATTCATTTTATTTCAATCTTATGATTTTTTTCCCCTGAATTTTTTTCAGATAATTGCATCAACTCTATTTATTCAGCTGTTGCTAATGTGGCTTCCTAAAAATGTCAGTGTCAAATCAGTGCTGGGTCTCTTTTTATTTATTTTTGTGACTGCCTGTCTCTCCGAGTGGCATAGGCTATGGAAAGGCAGGACAAGCTAGGACAGGCAGAACCCCAGCAGGAGAAAAGTAGACCCTGGAAGCTAGAAGAACCACCCCTCCTCTCATGGGCCCCAGGAAAACCTGTATGCAGGGCCACAAGGGAAGTGTGCTGAATGTTTATTGCATGAAATTAACTTCTTTAAGGATATGTTTGGTACAAATGAAGTAATACAAATGTGATTTTATGCAAGCAAAATATTAATTCTACTCACTTTTTAAAAGCTAGAGTGTGTATATTTTATTATTTGAACATTGTCATCAGCATTTCATATTTATTGACATATTTAATGTTTCTTAGAAGTTATTCTAGAATGATTTCATACTTACAATTTTATAATTCCTAGATCCTGCATATTAAAATTATACAGTTCATTCAAGGAATGTCAGATCTTATTTTCTAGACCCCTGACTCTTCCAGTATGACTCATAAATTGCAAACCTATTTGTGTCCTCCAGGGGACTAAACTCTTGCATATGAGTTCACACTGCTGTTTGGCAGTTAAATTGTTACTGTGGGACTTAGTTTTGAGGGTAAGTTTAATAATTTCCTCCAATTTTTAAACCCATTAAATTCCTCATCAATGTTCATTTTCTTCCTTGACAATTTAAAGGAGTGTGGTACCAGGGCTAAAACACTTTGATTATCCTACCTCTAATTTTTGAATTTTAAAAATTTAATCTGAAAACGTAGAAGTCTTTAAAAAATATATGGGCAAAGTAAAAACTTAGCTGTATGATAAGCAATTGATTGACCTTTCATATCTTACTTATATCTACTGTACATTATATAGAATCATCCATCTCAGTGGTTCTTAATCCTAACTACATATGGAATCATCTGTAAAACTAAAAAAAAAAAAAAATTGGTGTAATGGCACATACCTTTTAAAGTCCAGAAGTTCAAGGCCAGCTTGGGCAGCTTAGCAAGACCATAACAAAAAATAATATGAGGGCCGGGGATTTAGCTCAGTGGTTTCACCGCCTGCTGCAGAAGCGCAAGGACCAGAGTTTGATCCCCAGTACCAAAAAAAAAAAAATGAAAGGAAGGAAAAGAAGTCAGTAAGAAAGAATAAAAAGAAGAGAAAGAGCGACAGCGGGAAAGAGAGAGAGAAGGCAGATATCCTCATCTCCTTTTTGTACATTTTAATTTACTAAATCTATGTTGTACCCAAGAAATTTGCATTTCTTAGAAATAAAGTGCCCCAGGAAACTCTGGTTCACAAATATGGTTGAATACAACTTTAATGCATACATGTTTGTGTTGTGTTTGACACATGTAAAATGGTGGATTATTGTGAACAAATTGGCTGTCAGTTGAGTCGGTGTGTCACCTCAATCACAAAATAAGTAAACAAATTCTTAAATAGAAATGACTGGAACTAAAACAACAGTAAAAATTGTCAAACTGTGGCTCTGGAAGGCCTCAACCTTTGTTAAAATTAAGGAATGGACAAGAGTAGAACCTACTATTGCTCTATGACAAGAACAGAACATAGAGTTTCTCAGTGGTCACGGCATATGTAATTAAAGATAGAATGTTTTTTGTTGCACATTTCTTGAACTGATGATCTTTTCCTCATTGTCCTTTTAGCTGTGGTGGTGTTTGCTTTCATCCTCTGCTGGCTACCCTTCCATGTAGGAAGATATTTATTTTCCAAATCTTTTGAGCCTGGGTCCCTGGAAATTGCTCAGATCAGCCAGTACTGCAACCTGGTGTCATTTGTCCTCTTCTACCTCAGTGCTGCCATCAATCCCATCCTGTACAACATCATGTCCAAGAAGTACAGAGTGGCGGTATTCAAACTTCTGGGATTTGAATCCTTCTCCCAGAGAAAGCTCTCCACTCTGAAAGACGAAAGCTCTAGAGCCTGGACAAAGTCAAGCATTAACACATGACCAAACATATTGCTGAACACAGTCATCGCTTATTATTCGAAATGGAAGCCATAGCACAGCAGACTTGGGAAGAAGCTGAAGGTCAATATGGGGATTAGGGACACACTGATCTAGAAGCCATTGGGGGAAATAAAAGACAGAACCTGTAGGGTATGAGCAGTTTGATTCGACTGCACACCTTCACTTCCTTCATACACTCTTCCTGCATTCCCGCTGCCTATAATTTCATGTTCTGCTGCTGGTGCTCATGAGGACTTTGCAATTCAGAGAAAGGGGGAGCTGCAGAGGGGGCATTTAGGGTCCTGCTTGGTGGGTAGATTTAAATTTTGCTTTCCCACACCGATCAAAATTATTTAACTAAAAGAATAACATTGAAATAAAAAATTGAAAACACGATTTATAAAACATAACAATTTTTTAAAAGCTCAAGAGTAGTGCGGCCTAAGAGACACAGTGCAAAGCAGATAAGTAATATCAATATAAAATGATTAATGAGAGCTTGACATTCTTTTTTCACAGTAAGTCTTTTTAACACCCAACTTATGGCCAAGCTGGACATTAAGTTTTATCAGTAATACCTGATGTATTTAGATTTCATAAAGTTTAAGAGTAAAAAAGTAGATTCAACAACTTAAGTGTAGATTCAACAATTTAAGTTAAAAATTCTCATAGTTAAAACAGATTTTTGAACCTAGAATTAGTTAACCACTCAGTTCTTCAGTTGTATTAAGCACATCTCAAGTATTCAGCAGCCGAATGTGTTTAGAGGTGACTGTACTGAACAGAGCAGGTCTAGAGTATATACAAAATTATCAACAATCTTATATACAGTGTTTGAAAATAAATACGCTTTACCTTGTTTTATAGTGAATTGGCATTGCAGAAGTTTGAATGATGAATTCTAAAAATCACACTTGAATGCCCTATTGTTCATGCTTTGAATGGAATGGAATAGAATGTATAAGATGCATTTAAAGATATCTAATTACATATTAAGCATTCAGGAAATGATATTTCATAAAAACCATAGACACTCCCAAACCATCTTATTTGGCTTAACAAAAGTACTTAAGCCAATTATAAGACTGGTTTGTGAATGAAAGAATAATTATGACAGGACACTGAATGAACACAGAAGTGTTTCAAATGGTTAAGGCAGGTCCACGTGAAAGACTCAGAATATCACAAATGCTACTGCTTATTGACATTCAAGCCTTGTAAATCTCACAGTCAGTTATTTCAAAATGTCTATGCTATGTCTTGTCTGAAAACTAGTTTTGTTGTTTACATTCCACTGCTTATCTGATACATAAGTTTACTTGAATACCTAGTCTCCCTCTTAATCATAATTAAGGAGTAGGTAGCTTCAACTAAATATTGTACATTTGGTTAGAAAGATAAGATTTTCATTTATATTGGCATCTCTCCCTATGTAGTCAGTCCTTTGCATTTAAATATACTGTTCTAAAATTGATTTCTTTATAATCCTGTGCAATACTAAGTCATATAAGCAGTTTCTACATAAATGTATTGCTTTAACTATGGAATTAATGAGGCCATTTTAGGAAATTACTGCCATGATTATTTTTCATCCACCAAAAGGAAAGATTATCATGGTGAAAAAATTAACTGATATAATTTATTTTGGAAACATCAAGACAATAATAATTAAAATTATTTCTCTGGAGAAATACTTCTAAAATCCATTTGGACACTAGAACTGCACCATCTATTTGATCTAAATGCAGAACTTTAACAAGCTGATTACTCAGTTAATTCTTAGGAGTACATCACTGTTTTTAAAAAGTACACTGATACATTTAACTCCATGAGAACAAATCCAGCTTCTAATGAACTGCTCATCTTCCTTGCTGGCCAATACCCCTCTTTTGTGGGTGTGTGCCTGTAGTCTTGGCCTAACTCATTTTGAGGGAATACTTTTTTTTCAGCAAGGACCACCATTGTCCTTCACTGGTCAGTCTGGGAGCTCAAAGGATATATTTAGAGAAAGGGATCTTGGCATTTGTCCTCTCAAACCATTGTTTCTTCACACATTGTAACTTCTTTATATTATTATTTTCCATATATTGTTTAATACTCAGGGAAAAGAGGAAATCACTCTGAGAGAAATTGTTTCTAAGTCTGTCATTTCACAAACATTTAGTATAAGTATGCTATTTAATAAGCCAATGATTTTCTTTATCCTTAGTGAACTCACAATTATTTAAATGTTATGTTGTTGTAGTTAACTGATAAATATCTTTAAATTAAGAGGTAAACGTCTCCAGTTGGAATGGTATCAAATGGCTCCCCAGTGTTTCAAAGGGTTGTTCATCCAGCCGTGTTGTGTATTTGTCTCCAAATGAATTTCAACTGGACTGTTCCTAGGTGAACCTGTATAATTTGCAGGCAAACTTTAAAGGATTCTCATTAATGTAGGGAAAGTAAGGAAGTAAGTTTTTTAAAAATAATCTTCCTGTGTTTCCATTTTCCTGGTTATGTACCATTTCCTTTCCCCCACTTTATACTGTCTCAATATCATGGATTGGGCTGTTTTTTCTGCAGCAAATAACTTTTGCCTGAGCAACAGTTACTTTAATTTTCTAATAATTAAAGAAAACATTTATGCTGTGAGTTATTTAAAACAGGAGGCTTTGTAGTCATGAAATTTAGAAACACTTCTAGTGCCACATCTTAAATATCACTTTATAGTCAACTTTTTATTGCAATGAAGGTTGTTGGAATAAAATTTGACTTAAAATTCCAGTTTTTTCATGCAAATGCTTTTATCAAAACCCTGTTATTACAATTTGCAACTTTTATTTAACATTAACAATTTTAGCTAATGTTTTTCTTTTTCATTTATCCACATACTTGAATTTCATATTAAAAAAACAAAACTGTGAGATTTTTTGCAAGACTGGTGCCTGAAAAACACTCTTTTGTCTTTTAAGCAAGTGTGTACATCTTTAAAATGTGACATACATATTTACATACATAAACATTTCTAGTGACAATGTCTAAGTGAATAGAATAGATCGTTCTATTTTCAGAAACACTGTATCTCTTGTAAAAAATATAACTGAAAAATACTGTCATTAAAAGATAAACCATGTTTAACATGGTTCTTTAGTTAATAAGTCCTATGATTTCTTTGCAATTTAAATTGCAACACTAGTCAGAATGGTTACGACTATAATTAACCTAAGTGATTAGTGACAAATGTTATTTCAGTGAATTGATAACATAAATATTTTTTTAACCAGAAAATAAACTGCTGGTCCAAACAATATAAAGCAATGTGTTGGTGATAGAGGCTCCTTCCTAACGTGACTTATTTATTCAGAATAAACGAATTCAGTCATGTCGGTTCCTGCCAATAATCTAAGTTTAAAGTAGATGAGGAGGAAGATTTGGATGAGGTTTGTTTTTGTTTCTCTTTTTGAAGTCAAACTCTTGCAGGATGATAGTAGCTAGCTATTTTGGTGGACAGAATTCTCATACTTAAGGAAAAAAAGCCTACCATGGTTATGACCCCCCCCAACTTGTTTGGCTATTTATTGGAATTTCAATTATTATTTTATGCTTACTATTGTATATACGTTTGCTTAGCACTACCAATTACCCACAAAACTGGCAAAATACTAACACCTTCAAAAAGCATGCATCATATAAATGCTCAGAAAGTTCTGCTGAAATGTTTACATATGTTCTTTCCAGAAAACTTCCTCTTTCCCCAGCCTCAGAGAAAGTATTGAGGAAGAACAGTTTGAGTGACTTCCTGAGGTTTTAACATAGCAAATCCAAAACATGTCTCTGGCTCAAACGGCACCACCATTTATATTTTTCACTTGTAGCACTTTAGGTTTAGTATAGTAGAAAACAATTTATCCTGTAAATGTACCCAAACATTGTATTGTTTCACTGATGTAAGGTGTATTCTGTATAGAGCTTAATGCTGTACTTGGTTGATTTATGTTGCCATCATGTGTCAGAAATGTTATGATATTTTGATTTTTTATTCTTTCCTTGTAAGATTTCCTAAATGTTTTTTTTAAGTTTACTGTAGTTCTCATGTACCTGAAACTTGGCATTGCTTTTCCTTCTTTTGAGTGTCCATAACCAAACAGTTGCTTAATAAATACCTTTTTAAAAGCATACCACTGACTTTTTCCACTTATAGTTTATAAACCTTGGTATCTGGGATGTTTTGCTTCTTTTTGGTTTATAGATTTAGTTCTATTTTGTTTTCTAAATTTCTGAAATATGTATTTTGCAATTATAAGGGGATCTTTGTGTTAGGCGATTTTATTTCTTTAAGTGCTCCAACATTTAATAAAGTATGAAGCAATTCCTGTAAGTAATAAGAAGAGCAGGGAACCCTGTACTGGGTTATGATCCCATGTTCTCACCATTTTCTGACCCTTACAGACTGTCCTGCCCAAAGCCAATGAGCCTGTGCCGGGGTTCAGTACCTTTGAGTCCCGGGAAGGTTCTTGTTCCGTAGTACTCAGTAGCTGCTCACTGATGATGGTCGGAGGAAAAGACATTTAAAACTAGGTTATGTACCTCACCTGGACATTTGCTTCTAGACATATGGATGAAAGAGACCAACAAAATTTAAAACTAAAAGTAGAGGAACAATAAAGGTGTCAAATTTTATTTGCTAATGAATGGTCTTTATAATATTCTACTACCCAGCTAATGTCCAGAACATGTATTCAGGTACATCCCAACACAAAAGACCCTGGGGTCAATCCTGACTCACCATTTCCTGATTTCATAACCAGCTTTCATCATGGGGCCATCAAGTTGATTATCAAGCAGTGCACATATCCTGAAGAGGTTGACAGTACACACGAAACGCTTACAAACTTTTGCATAGCCGTTGATTTGATAAATTCATGTGGTAACACGATTATCGGGAAGCATGAAGATTTATGTGCAGATAAAGCAATAGTGTTCACTGCATCTTATTTATAATTTGAGAATCTGAAAAATCCAAATGTCTAAGAATAAAGAATTCATTAAATATAATTTGAAATAGGAAGAAAAGGTCCAAAGGTGTAGGGGTGGTGGGAGGGAAAGGGGAAAAGGAGGAAGGGAAAGGAAAAATTATGAAAAAAGAAAAAAAATGGAAACAAAATCTATGTAAATAGGGAAGAGTGGAGGGGGTGAAGGGTGCACAGTAATGGGGAAAATATAAGAACTAAGATACATCATGTACAGGTACAAGCACCCAATGATAAATATAAACATATTATATACCTAAAATGTACCAATAAATATATTTTTTAAAAAGAAAGAATTAATTAATTAAATAAATTACAGTAATTATAAAAGTTAACGATTACTAAGTGTGGTAGTGTGAGTCTGTAATTTAGCACTGAGGAAGGCTGAGGCAGGAAGATTACAAATTTGAGCCCAGCCTGCGCAATTTAATGAGGCCTTATCTTTACATAAAAAAATTTTTAGGGACTGCGGATTTAGCTCAGTGGCACCGCACCTGCCTTGCAAGCGCTAGGTTCTGAGTTTGATCCCCAGTTCCAAAAAAAAAAAATTTTATTTAGAGCCCAGTATATGCGTTTATTACTACAATGATTAGGTTGTTTACAACCTGTGATTTCCAGTTTAAGTTTCTTTAATGCAGAGCAAAAACCAAGGTAATGTGGGAAGAACCCTGAATGCAGGATTCTTCTGTAGTTTTAAGAAACTTCTCACACCAATTTTAACAGTAGTTTTTAGCCCCATTTAATGTGAGCTTTTTAATGACTTGTCTTTGTTGGGTCTTTCTAGAAGATTCTGTATAGTTTTCAAAGAAACTGTGATTTTCTTTTTTTGGAATCACATTTCATCACTTTTTGCAATTTTTAATTAAGTAATTTCAATAGCAAATGCAATTTGGCCCAGACAGATGTGGGAACAGAAAAGTAACTTGGCTAATAGAGCAGAAGGGCAGGGCTGTGCTAGCGCCTGGCCTCCTAGGACACAGCACCTTTGCTGTGGCCTGGCAGTCATTCAGGATCCTCCAGAGAGCAAGTGGAGAGCACTGGAGACCAGCGATATACTGAAGAGCACTTGTGCACTGCATAAAAGCACTCAGAATATAGAGAAGTATTTGTTCCCTCCAAACAGAATAAATCCAAGTACACATTAATTTATTGTGTATTTCAGAAAGAATTAGAAGAGAGGAATGTGAAGCTTCTCATTACACACACAAAATGATGTGTTTAAGTAGAGGCAAATGCTATTTACATTGATTTGATCACTACACAGTATAGATATGCATCGGACTCCCTCACTGTACTCTGTAAATATGAACAATTTTTATGGGTCAATTAAAAAATTATCAAAGATAAAAATTGTAAAGTGAAACCCAAGTAGATAACTCTTTAGAGACTCTCTTGCATCTCAGGAGGTCCTGGGAATTTCATCCTGTGACCCATCTCCCATCAATTGGTTACAGTGCCCACACTGAACTGAGACAGGGTCTTGGTAGGGCAATAATGTGTCCCTTCTGCCTGTGGCTGCACTGGCTACTCTTGCTGCTGGCCATTCCATCTGGTTTGCATTTGTTCTGGGTTTTTTTCTTGTTAAAGACATCCTCTTAAGAATTGACTTGAAGTGAAAAAATGGAAACAAAGTCTTTGTAAATAGGGAGGGCCAGAGGGGTGGAAGGGAGGGCAGGGGAAGGGGGAAAAAAGTAAGAACCAAGATGTATCATGTAAAGGTACAAATTCCCAATGATGAATGTCATCATATTGTATACCTAAAATGTACCAATAAACTTAATGAATTAAAAAAAAAAGAATTGCCTTGAAATAGGCGGTGGTGAGGATGTTACATCTTCACTTGGTTATTTCCAGCTTCTGCAATGGCTTTGTCTAATAGCATGTGAGATTCATGTTCAACCAAGAGCCCTCTCCTTAACACAGGTTAAAAACTGAAAGACAACCAGCTGTAACTCATCTCTTTGTTTCCTGGAGCAATTAAACTAAGTCCTTCCTTTCAAAGAAAGCTTGGAAAACGCTAGTTGAAAAAGTGGCTTTGACACATATTCGTGGAGAACATCAACTCCTTTTGTCTCAGGTGGCAGTAAAAAAATAAATATCTGGTAGCTCTTTATTGACCTCTCCAGTTGTGATCTCAATGCAGCCTTCCATACATGTGAAGTCTCCAGAATGCTATTCAGCAGAGTAAGTGGAAAACAGAAAATTACAAACTTAGGTACCTTTGCAATAAGTGCAGGAAATAGAGATGGAGCAAGCCTCTTCAGGAGGATAATCTGAGCATTCTTGTTAAAATGCTACCAACAAGCTTTTACTTTTGCTGTAAATCTAACCAAGTTAGTAATTATTAAGTAAGCTAGTAATTATGAAGAAAGCTATGTGCAAAGATGACCATCTAAAACACAGTACACCAGAAAGTATATTTACATTTCAGTATGCAAAGGGAAATGATTGTTCTTCCAAATTAATTTTGCTCATTTTGGGTTCTATAGTTTCAAACATATGTGCAAAAAATGTGTGATTACTATTATTGTTGGCTCTACTGTTGGAAGATGATCTTGACAAACATTTGGATGAAGTCAATTTTGTATCAATGCCATCAGACACTCTAAATGAAAGATCAGCTAATCTCACTAATGGGTTGAGGGTTTTTCATCCAATTGATGGAAGTAAATAAGCCTTTTGAAAATTATTCTGCCACACTGAAACATTTTCCATTATTGAGAATGTAATTGTAATTTTGATTAAAGGACTCTCCATTGATGCTAGACATATTCATTCTGGGGGGGATAATACAAATATAATTTTGCTGGTGCATAGTGTCAAGATAAAAACAATGTTCTTACCAAATTTCAAACCCTGTAGAACAGAGAGCAAAGTTTGGACATGATTGTGGTACCTGCATAATTAATCCAAAGAAGTTGTTATATTTTATCAACTAAAAGAGAACACAAATTGCCAAAACACATATACAATAAAACCTGGTTTGCGAGCTTAATTTCTTCTGGAAACATGCTTGTAATCCAAAGCACTTGTATATGAAAGCAAATTTCCCCATAAGAAATAATGGAAATTCAGATGATTTGTTCCACAACCCAAAAATATTCATATAAAATGATTACAATACTATAATATAATATGAGATATTAAGAAAATACAAAAGAAAAAGAAACAAATTAACCTGCACTTAACTTTTGCAAACCTTCGGAGCTGATGTGAGGGAAATAAGAGAGGGGATGGTTACTTTGTAGGATGACTTTCACTATCACTGATAGAATCATTGTTGTCTAGTGACTCAAAGAAATATTTTTCTTTTTGTGCAACTTTAACAAAGAACCTATCTAATGATGCTTGCTTTGGCCTCCTTTTGAGGATTTTTCAGAAATGTGACATTCCATTGTCATTAAATAGATTCATTGCTTGCACTGCTACAGCCTTTTTCAGGTGGTGATTTTCCACAAAATTTTGCACTATTTCCCACATTTTATACATCTCCCTAATCTCATTTGAAGTAAAGGATTCCCCTTCTTTTCCCCCGCCTCCTTTGCAGATGATATCTCCTCCATAACCTCTTGCTGTTGGGAGATGATCACCCACAATCCAGCATCAAGATAAGGTGGGGAACCACTGGCTCAGTTGTGATCATGTGACATTCAGCATCACCCATTACTCATATTCCAAAACATCACTTGTTTATGAAGTTAAAATTTATTAGAAATGTTTGCTCATCTTGCAGAACACTCCCAGAACAAGGTTTTACTGTATACATACACACAACCAGAGTAACTGAAATACAAAGTAAAATATCTCAGAATGGAAATACTGTACCCACTTTCTCTTTGCTGCCCATTATCAATCAGATTTTAGAAATACTTGTGAATTTTTAAAGCATTTGATGAATTTAAATTTATGTAAATTATTTTTATGGTATTTTTGCAGCTAGAATATTAGTGCTGTTTTTCAGCTCTATTTTGTATTTTATTATTTTAATTAGTACTTGTTTGTTATACAGAATAGTGATGTTAATTTTGAGAAATTAGTAATGCATATAACATATCTTGATCATTTTCAATCTCTTTATCTGTCTCTCCCTTTCCTTCACCTTTCCCTATCTCCTTCCCCATCTCCAAGAGGCTACCTTCTAGTTTCCTATCATCTCTATTTTATTCATTCATTTGTTTGTATTTTAGGTTTATCATAGATGGGAAAATATAACTTTCTGAGTTGGGCTTATTTGTTTTATTTATCTTGAGTTTTGTGGATTTTCTTATGAATGACACAATTTTATTCTTTTATATAACTGAACAATATTACATTGTATATATACACTTTCTTTAGCCATTCATCTGTTGACAGACATCTAAGCTGTTTCCAGAAATTTGCTATTGTGAATTGTGTCTCTATAAATATGGGTATTCATATATCACTATCTACAATGTCTTTAATTCTTTCAGGAAGATTCTCAGGGTATATATGGGTCAAATGGAATTTAGCTTTTTGAGGAATCCTCATACTTATTTCCACAGTGGTTGTACTAATCCATCTTCCCACCAGCAGTGTAGAAGGGTTCCTTTTTCTTCCACATCCTCACAAACATTCATTGCGTTCTTGATGACAGCCATTCTGACTAAGGTCAGATGGAATCTCAAAGTTGTTTTGATTGGTGTTTTGCTAATAACTATAGATGACATTTAAAATATATAATCATCAGCCATTTGTGCTTATTTATCTCCTCAGTTCATTTGCCCATTTTCTAATTGGGACATTGGATTTTTGATGGCTAATTTTTGAGTTATCTATATTAGATATTAGTCCTCTATCAGAAAAGCAGCTAGCAAAAATTTCTCCCATTCTGAATGTTGTCTCTTCACTCTATTGTTTTCTTTGCTGTGCAGAAACTTCTTACTACAATACAATCTCCTTTGTTGCTTCTTGATATTATTTCCTGTACCATTGAGTTTGATTCAGGAAGTCTTTACTTGTGCCTACTTCTTCAAATGTTTCTCTTCTGTTATCTTCCAGTAATCTCAAAGTTTCTGTTTTTATATCTAGGATCCATTTTGATTTGATTTTAGTACAGGGTGAGAGATAGGAATCTAATTTTAATCTTCTGCTAGTGAATATTCAATTTCCACAGCACCATTTGTTAAAGAAGTTGTCTTTTATCCAACATATACTTTTGGCACTTTTGTCATGCTATAGATGTACACGGTTGTTTCTGTGCCTTCTATTCCATTCCATTGGTCTACATGCCTGTTTTTATGCCAGTGCCTTGGTGTTTTTGTTTGTATAGCTTTATAGTATAACTTGAAATCCAGTAATGTGATGCATCCACTTTGTCCTCTTTGCCTAGGGTAACTATGGCTATTTTGGATCTTTTCTTATTCCATATGAAATTTAGGATAGTTTTTTCTAATTTTGTGAAGAACATTATTGGTATTTTAATAGAGTGCATTAAATCTATAAGATTTTGGCGTAATATTGTCATTTTCATGATATTAGCTCTTCTGATCCAAGAAAAGGTGATGTCTTTCCATTTTCTAATGTCCTCTTCAATTTCTTTCCTTGGAGTTCTGTCTTTTAAGTCTTTCCCTTCCTTTGTTAGGTTCATTCCTAGGTATTCAAGTTTCTGAGCCTGTCATGAATGGATTTGTTTCGTGATTTCTTTCTCAGTGAGTTTATTATTACTATGGGAATCCTATTGATTATTGTGTGTTGGCTTTTTATCCTGATACTTGTGTTTTAAGTAATGACTTTGTTATTATTACTGTCCTAAAGTGGGACTGTGTTTTTTAATTTGATTGCATTTAAATGAATTTAAATCTTTTATCAAGACAGTCAATAAATAGAATACCAAAGAAAAGAAGAAGAAAAATGAGCTTTTGAAGCCCTTAGAAATTTATAAACTTATTCAGGTGGGTCTTTCTCTGCTTTGGGGATCAAGGTGATGCTTGTTTCCAAGAATGAATTTGGGAGTATTGCTTCCCTTTCAATTTCATTGAAGAGTTTAAACAGTAGTGGCAGTAGTTCCTCTCTAAATGTCTT